>OX155957.1:4500772-4930023 GCA_944548615.1 Micropterix aruncella | reverse complement strand
GATTACTCTACGGTTGTGGTAGAAAATTCCCACGCCCACACAATTTCTAACCTCTGCCTTAGAGCCGTCTGTAAATATGATGTCCAAGCCAGGGGACCGGGACGATATAAGGTCAGAAAATACTACATTGTTTAGGGTGGGGACTGCCCTACTGGTTTTTTCATCAAAACTGTTTGAGGGATGATGTACGAAGTAGTGAGTCTGTCGGAGAAGGAAAGGTGAAAGTCTTGCTACTGATCTCTCCGCACCGTAATCGATTTCCGGATCGTAATGGAATGCCGCTTTTTCTAGGTTGACAGGAATACTGCGACGGCGCAATCGGTCATGTTGATTTTGTCGTGATTGCTGGCATTGTGTATGTTGTGCACAAAATTGTTGCATTCTCAATGTATTCGCTTGTCGTTCATTTTCAGTCGCTCTCAAACATAATTCGGACATGCCAATACGACTATTTTCATTATCCGTCGCTCGCTGATCGTCAGTGCGGCTTGCACTTGAATTAGATCGCCGCGCATTTGACTGACTACGACGACCTATGTTACCTATTCTTCTCGGCATTATAACGAACACTGTAACATTCATTGTACAGTGTATTCGGCATTATAACGAACATTCATTCTCGTCTCGCATTGTTGTGTTGCCGCTACCATTTTGATCAGGCTCCAATACCACAGCAGGAAACACCTAGCAAGCGCTGAAGGAAGAGAAGAATAAGGCGTGGAGTCACTCCTGGTCACCACAGACCAGATAAGTGCCCTTTCATTATTTTATCATTTCATTTATTTAGTAATAAACATAATTTCAATTTGAAAAAATAATAATTTACACATTTACAATCAAATATATATATATATATATATATATATATATATATATATATATATATATATATATATATATATATATATATATATATATATATATATATATATATATATATATATATATATATATATATATATATATATATATATATATATATATATATATATATATATATATATATATATATATATATATATATATATATATATATATATATATATATATATCTTGCCGAGTGCCAAAGTTCAGCTCAATCGAATGAAGCGTTTGGGCGTTATCGTGGCGGAATACTTATAGAGGGAGAGAGACAGACAGACATATAGACAGACCCACAGAGATACTTCAATCTGAAAATTGTCCTAATCGTCTCAGGGAGGTCCTTAAATCGATATTTCAATCCAAGTCTTGAAAACAAATTTTAACGCGTTAACAATACTTTCCTTCGTCGGCTGGTGGGCCAAGAAAGTAAAATGATCGAACAACTATAGCCATTTACCCATATCGAATAATTAAAATGGAATAAAAACGGTTGTGTCACCCCAAGCCTTTCCCGGCAAGCAGAAAACACCACCTCCCGCGCCAAACCCCCTAACCCCCCCAACATCCCTCCTTAAACTCTTCCACCACCTCCTCTCTCCTCCCTTGCCCCTTTCCCCCTCCCACCACGGCCCGGTGACAATGTAATCTTACATGGTAAGGTCCCGGATACAATTACCGGCTTGTTCACCATTTTCCGTTGGGATAAAATTAACGGAATTGCATTTCAACTCTGTCGATCAAATGCAATAACAAGACACACTTATACACATGTTACACACACACACACACACATACGTATTAACACTTCATAGTAGGGTTGGTTGTAAGAAATTGTCGTATGACAATAAACCCGCCCATTGTGAAATTTCACAATAAAAGAGTAGAAGCAAGCAAACAAACAAACATTCGACATTTGAATTATTTATTTTACAGCCTAGGTAGGTACCATATGATACAAGTCAGATACAGATTAGCAAACATTCATACATATTAGCAAACAAACATTTTTTTATCGTAAATAAAAGATAAAATAAACAAAACAAAACAAAGAAAAAAAAACACAAGAATAATGTAAAAAGAAAGAAATACAAGACAAAATGCAAAGAGATCATTAAATACTTTAGCCACCATTTTAGACTTCACTAGGGTAATATTCCTCCAGTGAGTAAAACGCCTTATCTGTAAGGTATCTCTTAAGGCGTCTCTTAAACACGTCAAGAGCTTGCGCCTTCCTAATGTGCTCGCTGAGTTTGCTGTAAACCGCTGGGCCGGCGATATAGGCTAGCCTCTCCGACTTGGATAACGCATGACTCACCGAACGTAGCATGCTACGGGATCTTGCATGCTACGTTCCACTTCAACATAACACCATTCACTTCAAAATCGGCTAGATTTCTGCGAACGAACAGGGCTACTTCCATTATATAAATGGACGGCAGCGTCATGATGCAGAGATCTCTAAACAGAGGCCTAGCTAGCGTATCAAGCGCCACACGCGGTATTGTGCGGACTGCACGCTTCTGCATAACGAAAACCCTCTGCCTGTCGGCTGCTCGCCCCCATAACTCCGCGCCGTACGTTAGCAGTGAATGAACGTATGCAAAGTAACACATGCGCAGCGCGGATAAATCGAGAAATGAAGCGATGCGATCCAGGTGGCATCAAGGGCTAGATACAAGCACCCCTCTCCGTTTACTACTACTACTACTACTAACTAGGCTATAGCCTGTTCCAAGGCGGATATTTAAATTCTTATAAATAAGTGTATGAACCTATATAAAAACTAAGTAAAAAAAAGAATGTAATGAATTGAAAGAATGTAGATATACATAATAGTGAATATTACTTCTTATCAGATGGATATTCAAAGTAATATAATTAATATTACTTACTTGTGATCCGAAAATTTATTGTAGACCTCAGATACGTCATCGACGATATGTCTAAGCCTAAAAGTACTCTTCGTAATATTGCCAAACGGAATATACGGATCAACAAATGGAATTTTGAATTCGTTAAACTTCTTGTAAGCGTTCTTGAAATGGTACCACACTATAGCAAGTAGTGTGAGTATCAGTACGTGCACATCGTATGGAAACCATGCCGCCATGGTAAAAAAAAGTTTTTTTAATTGCGTTTACTACGACAACATCCACGTCTCACGACGACGGACAGAATTCCAGCAATATCAGGGTATCGAAGGATATTTATATGAAACAATGAATAAACACATACAGACGTCATAAAACAGAAATACAAGTGATAAAACAGCTATATTTTTATATCAGTTAAAGCACCATTATAACGCATGAATCGAGAATATTTTGTTGTGATATGAAAATAGCAACAAGATATCAGTAGATAACGCAAACTTCAATATCGAACACTAACGTTAATATTACATAACATTAATTTTCAACAGGATACAACTGAATTTTTTTTTTAAAAATACATCGTCTTAAAATAAGGAAAGTATTGTTTTAAACGAAAATATGGAATTCAAGTTTGCACCTAATCTCCACGTATTGAGATACGAGAAAATGATTATCTGTGTGTCTATCTTTCTGTCTATCTGTCTGTCTAGTCTGTCTGTCTGTCTGCCTGTCTCTCTCTCTCTCTCTCTGTCTGCTCCATCTGTCTGTCTGGTCTGGTCTCTCTGTTTGGTCTTGTCTTTCTGTGTGCCTGTGTCTCTCTGCGTGTGTGTGTGTATATGTGTATGTGTGTGTGTGTCTGTGTGAGTCTGTGTCTGCATCCACTGTATCTCAGAAACTACACGACCAATTACAAACGAATTACGAACAAAAATAGATCATCCTAACGCCGGATGGATTGGGATTGCCGGATTGGCTGATTTCCAGATTGCCGGAAGCATTTGGGAGCCGATAGTAGATGTCCGCCATTTTCTTTAGAAATTGCGGTCTTTTTAAAATTGTAACGAAAAACACATACCTACTCATTAAAACTGGCAATAGTCTTTTATAAAAAACTATTTATTAAATAGATCGGTTATTTTTGATGGCTTTTTATTAGCTTCCCCGAACAATGCTATCAGCGACACCTGCATGCCGCCGGCGCAGAAGAGTTGCCAAGCCGTACTATGGCATCCAGCAATCTGATACCCTTTATAGTCAACGATATAAACATACACCTACTATTTAAATCCGGTTACAATTTTCTTAGACTTACTAAAGCGACTTATCTAAAACGACACATTTGCCGCTAACAGTAGTTAGAGGCTGCGCAATCGATTTCGAACCTGTAACCAGACTAGGGCAGGGATATCCTCCCAAATATAGTTAGTAGGGCAAAAGAGGCCTTTGGGTCTTCTTCCCAGTGCATTGCGGTGTGGAGTTGTTTTGATACTTCCTATTGTGTGATTATTTTTTGTATAAAGTGTTTGATGACTATTAATATTCTTATAATAATTATCTATTTTATATGTATACTCATGTACATGGATTCAGCTCTATTTTTTAAAAATTTTATTTGTCTGCCGTGTAAAGCCGACTTTAATCAACGCTATTGTCGAATTAATATTTTATGCTCCCCTTGAGTATGATACGACCAAATCTGGTTCTGAAACAATTATCCGTTGAGTATGATACGACCAGATCTGGTTCCGCGTTTTTTTCACTTCTTTGACGTTCTCATATTTATTCATAATTATCTAATTGTTTTACAAAATGATATTTCAATATTCTATATTCGAAATTTCAATGCAATCATTGTGCAATTGTTATTTTTATGATTGGTGTAGTAGTTTCGTAGTTATAGTACTTTAAGGTCGATGTCGCCGAAAATCCTGCAAAAGAGACAGATGCATCCATGAAAATACCCATTTACTCCAAGGGTTAATCGTTTTATATCTACATTTAAACTGACGAATTCTAATATGCGATAATTAGCTTTAATTCATAATTCATGCTTTTATTGTATATTCTGAATAAATAAATTGAATACTGAAGTTATATTCTGTCGGGCTTGTGGCAATACTGATGATAGATTGTCTTCGTTCAAAGTCTTTACGACTCATTTCTGAGTGCAAAAGTCAACAGGGGTTATAACATGGGACAGCTAACGTTCTTCGAAACGACGAGCATATAATAAATGCCTCTGTCTCCCTTCCTAGTCGTTTTACCCTACATATTCGCGGCTTCGCGCCAACTTAGTGAACGCTAGACTGCGTCACGTGGTGGTCGTATTTAGACGGTAAGTGATTTTGTACCTACCGCATAATCGTTAGTTTGACGAATGGTTAGCATCTGCGTAACTTTTACACAAGTACGTTATATTGTACTTGCGCCAAAAAATGTAAGTACAGTGGAACCTCTCATAACGAGGACCTCTCATAACGAGTAATTCCCAATAATTCTTCATAAAGACTAATTTTCATAAGTATAAGAAAAAATGTTTCGCTTAACGAGTAAGAGTCTGTAACGAATTATGCTTGTTTTGAGAAGTTATACTGTAATTTGGTAATTAACGTCCATTTGAATTGGTTTTACAATAAAATTATATATTTAATACCAAAGAAAAACTTATCTTTAAACAATATTTCCTGATTTAGTCATTGTAAGTATAACTGTCTCATTGATGGCAAGTCAAACAAACATTTAGGATTTGTGATTTATTACATAAAAGGTAAATAAATGTTATTTTTTGAGATAATTAACTTGACTATTTATCCCATTCTTTCTATAAATACAATAATTTTGAATAAACTATGGATTTTTTAAAATAAAAAAAAACATTTGAAAATGATCGTCAACAAGTCAAATGGTCAGCTCATCATAGAAGTTTAGGAACGTAACCTTTCTAGGATAAGATGGCAAGCCGTTAGAAATTGTCAATCTCTTCTTCTTCTTCTTCTTAGGGTGCCTCTCCAACTAGTAAAGGTTAGTAGTCAGTTCGCATACTTCTTTTTGTCCTTCGCCTTCGCTTTTTGTCCTTTTTGTCTTCCAAAACAAATTCAAAAAGTAGGTAAAAAATCGTTAGGTTTTTTCAACTTATTTACAATATACCAGAACACTTTTTTACACGATAGTCCCATTTATGACCCTTTTTTATTTAGAATAGTAGGAATAATTTGACGTGTCACGTACGCTTTGTATGTTTCGTTTTTTTTTGCACTTGAACGTGCGTGATACGGTTTTCATTGTTGCGTTCGGGCCATAATATAGCGGACATATCATGTACGTTCGTATAGGTAGGGCAGTTAAAGTTTACTCAGTTAGCTGAGTTTTTGAGGGAATATGCCAATATAAAACGTAAATATTAAAACTAAAGTTCATAAGGTCTAGCGTGTAAACATTAAACGTGAATTTGTAACTATTGTAAATAAAACTAAATAATTTTTCTTTTTCCAAAACTAGCTGGACACAATTTATCTAAAAAATCGAAGTGTGCTAGTGAAAATTGGAGTGGATTAGCACGCAGAGCTGCAAATGATAAGAGGAAATTCGGTGAACTGAGTGACTTCAGGCCACCCAACTTTCCGACTAGACCTTCGACTGGAGCAGATCTCGGCCTGAATCGGCGATTACCAACTATATTGGTAAGCCACTGCAATTCTTTACTAAATTTCTGGGAGGCATCGAACGTTTCTAGGTCGTCACACTTTAACGACGATCTGACAACGTACAAACGTCGGTCGAGAAGACATTTATCTGGTGCGGTTGTGAATAATCTCTTAGACGGGGCCAGCGAGATGCTACGAAATGTATGGAATCGCCGTCGACCGCGCGCACTTCGGCGCGCGGCCAAAGTGCGCGCACCTGAGGGCGATTCCATACATTTCGCAGTATCTCGTTGGCCGCCAGTGCACGCCCGGCTTAGCGGGAACTCAGCCGCAGTCGCTTTGGCGTTGCCAACCTTCCCAGCTACCGTCGTAAAAATTAGCTTCCCTCCATATCTTAGATAGGGAGCCACAAGCATTTTGAGCCCATCAGTTTGAGCATAGTCTATTGTTATTTTAACAAAAATGAAGGCAATTTTAGACTATACAGAAATCAGCCGAATGGGCAATTCGATCAAGCGGGATAATAAAGTCGATTTATTATATTATAAACATCATGGAGATACATACATTTACAAATATGTATATAATGCGATTAGGATTGACTCCTTTTTATTTTTTCATCAAAGTGTCATCCTTTAAACGAATTCTTTAAAAAAAGATTTTACAAAAAACCAATCAAATATTATATATATATATATATATATATATATATATATATATATATATATATATATATATATATATATATATATATATATATATATATATATATATATATATATATATATATATATATATATATATATATATATATATATATATATATATATATATATATATATATATATATATATATATATATATATATATATATATATATATATATATATATATATATATATATATATATATATATATATATATATATATATATATATATATGTATATATATATATATATATATATATATATATATATATATATATATATATATATATATATATATATATATATATATATATATATATATATATATATATATATATATATATATATATATATATATATATATATATATATATATATATATATATATATATATATATATATATATATATATATATATATATATATATATATCTATATATATATATATATATATATATAGAAATATTTGATAGTTTTGTGTATATATTCTTTTTAGAATTGATCAATAAGATGATTATAAAGTAAATAATTATAAAAGCCACTTAAATCGTGACGAAGGATTTCGTTTTTTTCGTTTTTTTATTTTCTAAAGGAGCGATATAAAGAAGCTGCGATCAATATTCAGCTGAAAACTTAAAACTTCAAGCGTGACATGCCCTCACATCAGTGAAAGGAAGCAGTCAGCTCTTTCCTATTAGTTGGAAAGATTACCTTTAACCTAAATGGATTATTTACAATGAACGAAACATAAAATATGTAAAAATTTAATATTTTGAAATATTTGATAGTTTTGAGTATATATTCTTTTTAGAATTGATCAATAAGATGATTATAAAGTAAATAATTATAAAAGCCACTTACATCGTGACGAAGGATTCCCTTGATCGGATTCGGGAATGCTTTAGGTGTTAACGAGAATGATGAATGTCTCTCACTTGCGGAAAGAGAAGTAGGTTTAAGTTGGGCCCATTTTACAACTAGTAACGCTCACCCTTCATCCAATTATCTCAAAAATTAAGCTACAATCCTTCTTTATACGTAAACTCACTCAATTTCCTATTATTTCAAGGGAAATAACAAGACAAGACGAGCTACTTGACAGATGGACAGATATAATCCTAAAGATTCCTGGCATGTTCCCAACAGTTACTGAATAAAAACAGCTTTTGTTTTGTATCTAAAGATTAATAGAAAATACATAGATAATTCTCGCATTCTAATTGCATTTTTTTTAACAAATAGTTTATTTAATCATAGTCTCTTATATCAGATGGATGAAAGCGTTGCTCTAAAACCGCACCTCCAGGGCAGCTCTTCACGGAACAAACATTGAAGTCACCACCACAAGAGGCTGTCTACAGAGAGGTGTACTGTCGCCCTACTATGGACTCTTGCAATAGATAAACTCCTGGATATAATGGCATAGGCCAGGATAGACACACAGGGCTATGCTGATGACTTAGTAGTCATTGTCCGGGGCTTTTGCCAAAACACGATCTCACACGTGATGCTAAAAGGGATAACAATGGCTGGCAATTGGTGCAGAGAAAACGAATTATCGGTCAACGACGATAAGACCGTCCTCGTGCCATTTACTAACAAACGTCAACTAGGTGAACTGAAAATACCAAATCTAAACCATAGGCAAATCCCCTTCTCCAAGGAAGTAAAGTATCTGTGAGTCACACTCGAACAGAGACTCACCTGGAACAGCCACTTAGATAAAACAATTCAAAAAGCTAAAAGTGCTTTGGGTATAAGCAGAAGACTGGCGGCGAAAAATTGGGGCCTTAACGCCAAGACCTCCTACTGGCTATACACCGCCATTGTGAGGCCGATAATCTCGTACGCCTCGGTGGTATAGTGCAACAAAGCCAACCAGAAAACTGTGATTTCCAAACTAAGCAATATCCAAAGGACGGCGTGCCTCGTGACAACTGGAGCAATGTCCTCCACTCATGGAGTAGCTCTAGATACACTGCTGAATTTACCGCCCCTACACATTCACTTAAAACAGGTGGCGAAAGCCAGCATGAACAGGCTGTCTGCACGGGAGAAGGTAAACTGAATCTCACAAGCACTAAGATCAGTTCTTTACTCAGTCAGTGAAACTCCAACCCTCAACATGGTATCTGACACCATGCTTCCACTCCCAAACTTTGGAAAACTCTTAACCGTGGAGCTGCCGCCTAAAGACGACTGGCTAAAAAAAACCAATTGGACTGGGAGGCCGGTAGCCTCAAATGGTATATTGATGGGTCCAAATCGGGACTTCACGTAGGCTGCGGTATATATGGAGAGCGACGAAACTTCGAAAGAAGTGTAAACTTGGGGAAATACGCCTCCATATTCCAAGCGGAGGTATACGCCATTATTGAATATGCGGATATCAACCTCCATAAGAACTACGCCAACCACCGTATCTATATCCACTCGGATGGCAAGGCAGCTCTTATGGCACAAGCCTCGAATACCATTAATTCAAAGCTGGTGCAAAACTGCGTATCACTACTGAATTACCTGGTCGAAAAGAACAGGGTAATTCTAAGATGGGTCCCCGGCCATGCAGGAATTGAGGCAAATGAAAAAGCCGACAAACTTGCTAAGTCGGGAGCAAAGGGAACGTTATACGGCCCAGAACCTTTCTGTGGCGTACCAATGATTTCTTGAACCTTTCTGTGGCGTACCGTTGTTTCCTATAGAGCGGGGGTGGTTGCCTACCTTACGGCGACTGCTCTTGAAATGACCATTGGCCATCCGATCCCGGTTCAGAGTCGGGCAAAGGAAGCCTTGGTCCGCGATAGATTCGGTGCACACCGTTTCACCGCTTCGTAAGGGAGAGGACCGCGCAAGCGACCTCGAACTCGGAACCAATCGAGAGACCGGAGAAATCTGGTCACAATTGGAAGCAAGGGCGCGAGTGTCGGCCCGCCAGGTAACATACTGGCTATCTCGCGGTAAAGGCGTTGGTCTCTTGCGGGTTGTGGCGTAGCTAGACGTCGGATTTGTAATGTCCAAAGTCTTCTACGCTCACTGCACGGTCGATAGAACGATGAATCGTTAAAACGTCCTGCGGTGACGGGTTCGCCCGTTGTGGTTGACATCTCAATATGTGGCGTACCAATAACCCGTGCAAACCTAATACTTAAAGAAACATGTTTAGAACAATTTGTCAACAACTGGAACAACACGCTAGGGTTGAATCATTCCAAAGCGCTAATCAAGGCTTACGACCGTAAGACTGCCCGTGAGGCATTATCGCTAAATAGGAACAATCTACGCATACTGAATAGGGCGCTCACGGGGGCGTTGTGGCCTGAACAAATACATGTACAGCCCCAAGCTCCGGGACACGAAAATGTGCAGGTTCTGCCAAGTGGCAGAGGAAACACTTCTGCACCTCATGTGCGAGAGTGGCCCGCTGATGCGTATATGCCCGAAGATACACCCATTTGGGTGGTCACTACCTCCAACCTGAGGAGGTAAAACAATCTGTCGCCAAAAGCCTGTTGAGGTTCTTAAATGACGAGGCTTAGCGCAGAACTATAGTAGGTGGCGAACACAATAAATCAGCAATGGTCGCAGTGTTAAAAGGCTCATAAAGACCTTAGAAAAGCCCCATACAACAAATAAAAAAAAAATAGTCATTTACAGTTCCCTTATATTTATTTAAACTAAGGACAAAACAAATATATTCAATTAAGTCATTGTGTACAATATTGTAAACATTTACCTAACTAGCTTTAATTACATATATCATAATGAGGAGATTTAAATTTAGATTTAATATTCTAATGAATATATAATAAATTATTACTTAGGGTGATAATATAAATATATAATGTCTCAATATTTTAATAATATTTCTATGTTAACTAGTCCAAAATTTTTCAAAATAATAAAATATGATCAAAACAAAATACTTATAACAAAAGTCGCTAAGTAGTTTTTTTTAGTAATTTTCAACGAAATATTTAGGACTTTTTTCTACCCATTTCTATCAAGGTGAAGGGGTCTCTTTATTAGAAGTTCTCTACTTACCACTTTACTGTATACATATAGTAAAAGAATATGATAAATGCTAAAATCGAAGACTATCGCGGTTGTTTGACATTATAAATAGGATAGAAAACGAATTTACCGCGTGAAATTTGTAGGACCCGACGTTTCGGTGACGTTGCAGCCGCCGTTGTCTAGGGTAGACTAAAGAGCTGTCAGTCCGTTGTTTTGCGGGTAGGCCGCAAACCGCTGCCGCCACTGCGTAGGTTATAACGGTGGTGGGGGGCCGGGCTCGGAGCGCGGGAATTTTTAAAATCCGTCTTGCACACAACACTCACTGTATCCTGTTTTACGTCTTTGCGTTCGGCGTTCGGCGGCGGGAACATTTTAAGAAGAGGGTTCCACGTAGAAGAGAGTTTGTAGCCGTCATCTCTATTGAAGTTCGGAGTTCTTCTTATTTCAATGGCTTCCCGGATCATGCGAGGAAAGTAGAATTGTTCCTTGGATAGAACAATGGGATTTTGAAACTGCATCCAGTGGTTACTTCTACGTGGAACCCTCTTCTTAAAATGTTCCCGCCGCCGAACGCCGAACGCAAAGACGTAAAACAGGATACAGTGAGTGTTGTGTGCAAGACGGATTTTAAAAATTCCCGCGCTCCGAGCCCGGCCCCCCACCACCGTTATAACCTACGCAGTGGCGGCAGCGGTTTGCGGCCTACCCGCAAAACAACGGACTGACAGCTCTTTAGTCTACCCTAGACAACGGCGGCTGCAACGTCACCGAAACGTCGGGTCCTACAAATTTCACGCGGTAAATTCGTTTTCTATCCTATTTATAATGATAAATGCTTCTTTGCAAATAATAAAAAAATGATAATTTATTCAAGGTATCGAATAAATTAATAGAAAATCGTAAATATTTGTAAAATTGTCAATATCGGATAGTAAACATAATATGGGTTATTTGGGTGATTATTAATTAATGCCCTATATCAGGCCTTTTATTAGAAGACTACCAATTGCCCATCCTGTATAAAACAATTAATGTTGTTTTGTAGTCATTCAGCTTCACCCCAGTAATGATTATTTTTATCTTATAGCCATATTTGATTATTCCTCGCCTTTCTTCATATTTTTGTCTTCGCCCATCGTGGTCGAAAGAGCGCATCCCTTCGTCTCTTGCAGAAAAAATGACACTGTAAGTCCTATAACTGCAGCAATCCCAAAAACCGCAGAAGGCACCCAAGCTCCATAAACTTCCATGTAAGCCACAAACGCACCAATCATAGATCCGACTCTCGCCGAAGTTGACGATATGCCAAATGTGGCGTTCCTAACAACTGTCGGAAAGCTTTCAGCAGTTATCAAATAGATAATGATAAAATATGTACCATTGCATGTCACCGCGAAGCACGCGATAATAACTTGGATTATATTGTCATCTGAAAATATTTTCATGATTGTGATCACAAACATGGACGCCGACGTCAGGGATAAAGTGATAATTAATCCCTGTCGTCTTTTAGTATATTTCGTAATAAAGTGCCCTCCTAATAAACCAGGCCATCCAGACAGAGACAGCAGAGCTGCGTTCACAAATATATCACCGCTCAGCTGGCCGACGTAAGTGCTGACGCCGACGTAAAAGAAGGATCCGCACAACCACACGATTGCTAAGAGGAGAATAGTCCTTCGCATGCTAGGATTCCGCAAGACGTCCAATATGGTTGCTGAATTAGGCTTGTTACCTCGCTCTTGCTCTGCGTGCAGTGTTACAGCCTTTTCGACGCCGTCGCTTGGAAACCGATTTCTAAAAGTAAATATATTTGTTGTTATATTATTTAGTCTTACGTACACACCTGCTTTCGTACCAACCTACATTTTAGCCATTGTTTTTATTGTAGCTATGGCCTGTTCGGTTCTTCCAGTAGCCAAACTCCAACGCGGCGATTCAGGCATCACCCAGAAGAAAAAAAACATTAAAACTATAGGAAGAGTCATTCCAATTTCCAAATATCTCCAGTGTCTGATGTAGTATCCGTAGACAGGTAAAATTAAAGCACCGATATTGGCAGGAATTCTGAATATTAGAGACATGATATCGCGTTTTGGTTTGGTCGTCGCCTCCAAAAGTTGAACATAGCCTACAACCAAATAGCAGCCGAGGCTCGAACCGATCAAGAAACGAAGAAAGGCGAACATCCAGAACTCGGATACAAAAGCGAGCGCCATCCCCGCAACGAATTGTATTGCGTGGCCCAGGAGGAAGGTCTTCTTCCTGCCGAATCTGAAAATACGTGGATTTTAAAAGACAGAAGCACTTCAGTTTACTGATAGATCATAGAGAATATAAACCTGTCGGATAGGACACCAAACACGGAACTCCCGACTAGCATTCCAAAGTGAAGACAAGACTGAGATATGCTGACGAGCCACTGACGATCGCATATCAGATCCCAGGTCATAATAACGGTTTCCTCGAACGTTCCTCTATCGTACTCTGGATACTGACAGGGGCAGGTATTTGTTGTATTCAAACCGTCGTCCAAACACGTATACGCCACAGGAGGAGCCAAGAGAATGATATTCATTATATGTTGATGATACGTGAAACTCGCCACGGACAGCATTGCCGCCACTAACACTTGATAATTCCATTTGTCACCACTGTAAATTTCAACTAAATCGGCATCGTTATTTTCTGCCATTTTCTAAATTTGGAGGAAAGATCCTCTCGTTCGATAACTGGATTTGTTATAACTCTTCAAAACTATTTACTTTTTATATATATTGACGACGTTAGAGTACCCGTTTAAGATAACAATATGAATCTTAATCTGATTAGATACACGATTCAATGATGTGAACGGTTAATCTTATTGCACTACAATCGAATTTTAGATAACACCCTTTCGGATATCGAAAATCTCATGATAGCTATAATGTCACTTGACTGTATTCCGATGGAAGTAATCCAAAATATTGATAGAGGTGCCATTACACATATATTACACGCAAACATATATATAGACACTTCATAGTAGGGTTGGTTGTAAGAAATGTCATATGATGATAAATCCGCCCATTGAGAAATTTCGCAATAAAGATTAGAAACAAACAAACAAACAAAACATAATTCGGACATAATATGCGAATGCCGTTGAATAATTTTCCGTTTATCTATATTACATATATGTAATCTATCTATTTTACAAATATATTGTCTAGTAATGATCCTTAGTGTTTATCGCGAGGGGGGCTCTCGAAACATGAATGATTTGGTTTGCAAAGTGGTCAGGCTTGACTTGAATACTGTATTCGAAATTTGGGGGGTACTATTGCCAATCTTTCTAAGGAGACTCCAAGATTGTCGGCTAGAGGGCGTAAAATAAGTTATTTTTACAAGCTTCACCCATCGCTGTTGCCTCGATGCATCTAGTTCTTCTAGGAGTTCGTCGGCGGTTTCTCTCCTGCCCTCGGAATTGAAATTCCTGTAAAGAGATTCGCATTTCGGAGTCCATCCAGGATGTATTTCTTTCTGAAGCCCCACGGGATGCATTTTTTGCGGAATTTATGATGGCAGTTGCGCCCTTAGCGTAGTTCTGCGGCAGAGGTGGTATTTTGGGCAGTTCAGTTTCCAATTTCGCTGAGAAGCTCTTCCAGTCAGCCCATTTGGAATTCCATCTTGCAAGAGATATCGATCGCACTATGTTTAACTGGAACCCGATGCTGTTGATAACAGGCCTGTGCTAGCTAAGAGGGTAAACATTCAGCACTGTTCTGCTTGTACATATATTTCTTCTCTATGTGTCAGCAGGTGAGTAGTCCCACTTCCCCATCTGGCCGAGAAGGTATGTTTTCCTTTGGCGTCTTGTCGCTCAGACCAGTTGGCTAGGGGTTTTCCATTACTGTCTGTGTTTCTATATCCCCAGTTCTGATGTTGGCTATTGAAATACCCAATGACAATTGTTGGCCTATTTATATCTGGCAACGTTCTGCTGGGCCATGCGAATTTGGTGGCTTGTAGACATTTATAATTTTGGATCGTCTACAGCGAAATCCTCGAATTACTTTTCTACGACAGTTTGAGCAGCATTCCCGATGAACGATTTGACATAAGTTGCTATTCCGTGTTAGGCGTGGTACTCGTTTGTTAATATTATCGTCAATCAACGGTGACGCCCACTATCCAAGGTCCGACCTTTCACACACATAACGGTGCTGCCAGACGGATTTCAAAATTATACGAAAACACTCGAGAATCATCATCCACATCATCATCAAACAAAATGTCTGTTACAAACGATGCTATAATGGAGGACATACAAAAAATCGATATGAAACTGCATAATATGAATATTAAATTTATCAATAACAACAGTAAAATAGAGAAACTTGACCAAATATACAGGAAGAAGAATTTAATTATATACGGCTAGCCAGAAACTGAAAACCGCGAAACTTACGAATGCTTGGTATCTACAATTTGCCACTTGATTCAGAATAAGATAAATATCCCAATAAACGATGACCATATTGCGTATATTAAGAGATCGGGTAGTAAAAATATGAAGAGGCCTTTTATGGTAGAATTTGTTCCTTTTGGCTCATGCCAAACGTTCTTTAGAATATTTAATTTCATAATTAAATATCCTAAAGAACGCTAAAAGTCTAAATAATCGGAAATCTGTCAGAAGTTTACACCAATAGCCAATGCGAAAAAAGAAGGGTATAGAATGTTCATTTAAAAATGGCTCAGAACGCAGGTCAATTACCGCGGCTTGTCAGAACGAATTTTAAATAGACAATAGGTTTTGGACGCATGATATATATGTTGGCCGCGGCATCAAGTTCAACAAGTAGATCTGAAGGACAACCAACAGCGATATCTGAGATGCCGGGAAAATCTAGGGAAGACACATTATCAAATGAGGAGAAGACTTTGACGCCGCTTACATCCAGGAAATCACAGCATGAGCCACAGCCACGAAAGCATTTCCTGAGATAGCCACGACTACCATTACTTCGCAAAATATACCCACTGGTAAACATACAAAAAAACTGCTACTCGAAGCAAGGTCCACAAAAACCCTCATTTAATTAAAAAAATACAATCATAGATGAGAACGAAAAGGAAAGATAACGGCAAAAAAGGGAAGACGGAGCTAAAGGCAAAAAACAACGAATTCTGCAAATAAGTACATCAACGGGTGCTGCAGAAGCGAATGACTCCGGGCCACATTCGATCTTTTACGTCAAATCTCTATTAAAGAACTAAAGACGACAAAGCAAGAAATCACAGTTTTTCACGGCAATATTTGAAGCATATACAACAAAATATCTGATATCGATCTTTTTCTAACACAAATGAAGAAAACCACAGACATTCTCTGTTTTAGTGAAACATGGTTAAATTCGAACAATTACCACATGGTGCATATAAATAATTATTAGATGACTGCTTGCCAATACTGAACCACTAAATAACACTGAGGAGCTGCGATTTACATTGGAAACCTGCATATATTAAACATTTTAGACCTAACTAGATTTAATAATAAACATAATTTTGAGGGTACAGGGATAAGTGTAAAGGAATTGAACCTTACGATAGCGTGCATATATCGATCGAAAAGTGTGTGACAATATATACATATATATGTATGTGTCGTTATTTCAATATTTCAATTTAGCCAAATTGTAAAACTCAATTTCTCAATTCAGGGACCAGCCGTCAAGAATAGCATCAGGATCATTACTAGACAATATAATTGTAAACTTTCCATGTAAGCACATTGTTATTAAAAATACCATCTCCAGCGACCTTTCAGATCATTCTTTCCATTGTATTAAATTACAGTTAGAAATGTATTTAATAATATTAGTGATTACTACTTCACGAAGGTATCTTATGGTATACTACTACTAAGTATCAATAACCACAACTTATTCGATACCTAGATGGTTTTCGACGATAAATTGGAAACATCTTAAAAAACTGGAAAGCGCCAAGGAAGTGTATAATTGGTTTCATTTAAAAATAAGTAATTGCGGTGCTAATAAATTTTCTATGGTGAAAAAAAAAATATACCACAATTCTAAAAATGAGTCATATATTCCTAATGATCTGAAACTTAAATGTAAAATAAAGAGAAGACACTATTAAAATAGTTATATGAAAAATAACACAACGACCAAAATATTTTTTTGTAATAATGAACAAACAATTAAAAAAGGAAATTAAAAATGCGAAAAGGGAAAACTACTCAAAATTATTAATATCAGCATCAAATAAAGTTAAAAAGTCATGGAAAATTATCAATAACGAACTCAACAGAAAGAAAATAGTGATAATAAAATAACTCAGAATATTGATGGAAAGTATTTTTATAAATCGAGGTGAGTAAAATATTTAATACCTACTTCAGGTTAAAACCCGTAGAATTGGCAACTTAAATTCCACTATCTACAAAGTCGTCCTACCAAATATATTGCAAAAATACTAAAGTGGAAGAATCCATATATATGTACTCTACGAACAATCAAGAAATAAAAAATGTATTGACTCTCTAAAGAATAAAAAAAAACAACTGGTCTCGATGACATACCTGTTAGCTTTATTAACATTCATAAACATGTACTGGCACCTTCTCTAACATATCTTTTCAATTTTAGTTTTTCATTTGGAATATTTCCAGATTATTACAAAGTAGTTAAGATTATAAGGAAGTCTTAACTACTTTGGGATCCCACGAGAGTAGAAAATTATCGATCTGTTGCCCTTTTGCATAATTTATCAAAAATTTTGGAGAAGGTCATGTAAGACGGCTAAATGGTTTCATTGGATAATTTAGGTTCATTTCAAATAGTCAATATGGAATTCGGACAAAAAAATCTACACAGGATGCCGTGTTGTCTGCATGTCTCATGATTGAGAATAGTCGAAATAAGAAGATGTTTTCAGCAGGACTGTTCTGCGATCTAAGCAGATCATTCGAGTGTTTAAATATCAATACATTGGTAGATAAGCTAAACCATTATGGAATTCGAGGAGTGGCTTATTCACTCGTTAAGCCTAGGCAGCAATTGATGGAAATTACAATAATTGATGGAATTGAGGAAAAGGTTAAGCAATCAAGATGTGAAACCGTAAACATCAGTATGCCTCAGGGCTCACTATTAGAACCTCTCCTCTTCAATCCCTATTGCAATGATTTTGCAACTATCATAACATGTGCCGAAACTGTCAAATTTGCAATGACACTATGTATATATTTGAAAGCGATTGTAGAACGAAAATGGAGGAAATAATAAACGTAACAGATGTCGCTAAATTTAGGCCAAACAGTGTTGATAAACATCTCAAACAAAAAAGAAAAACAGCGTTAAATTATTCCGTCGAGATTGCCAAGCCCACTAAATTTCTAGGAATTCACCTCTATGAGGATATGTCATAGAAAAGCCATATAGACCAGCTTAAGTCTAAATTATGTTCAGCTTGCTATGCGCTCTCCAGATTAAAAAAGATATTGGACGAAAAGGAAGTAGTGAGTGCATACTATTCTCTGGTGGAATCCTACTTGAGATATGGGATTTTATTGCGGGCAAATGCCTCTGATATTGAAGAGGTATTTATTTTACAGAAACGAACCGTGAGAGCAATACGCGGATTAAATATGAGAGAATCTTGAAAACCACAATTTCGCGAAATAAATTTCTTCACCGTTTATGCTATACGACTTATTGACGAAAGCCTGTGCGAATTCTATAAAAATAAAGAAAATCACCAAACTCAGCCCCCCTTACATTCCCACAATACAAGGCACAAATCGATGTATACACATAATTCTATACCTACAACGTCACAATTTCAAAGACAACTGAATACAGAAGCATGAAAAATTATAACAGGTTACCAGAAGAAATTAAAATATATACAAATATATGCACTATGAATGTGTAACGTCCCCTAGAATGTGTAACGTCCCTTCCGGGATGCAAAAGGTAAGGCCGAGTTTTTACTTCACAAGTTTAGGGAATAAGAAACTAACCAAGGAGCTTTTTTACAAAAATGTTTATATGGCACAGACTTACTCAGTTTTATATTCACAATCGGCTAATTAAATTTGTTGTATTTTTAAGACTTTTTTATTTTTACCTCATTTTTAACATTTCATTTTATAGACAATTTATTTACTGATTTTGAACTTAATTTAGGAATCCTGCTTTTATTTTTATATTTTTGCTCTTTGCTTATTGTTATTATTATTTTTTATGCAAGATTATTCGATTGATTTTTCTTTCTATTCTATAATTTTTTTTTAACTTGTCATGGATTTGTTAATTATCATTTTAAATCTCGTTTTAATATTTAGAGAATGTAATGGTCAATTTTGTATAGTTCATTGGCACTCAGATTTCTAATGTGATAATTTTTTTTTTTGCCAGATATATGATTAAAATAAGAATTATAAATAATATATGTATTAATTGTAGGATCTTTACCATTGCAGGGTTTTTAGAATTTATATAAACTTTAAACTTTGAACTTTGAACTATCTATACGACATTTTTACCTGGTCTTTGGTAGACCTTCGCAGCCCAAACTCAAAAACAATGGCGAGTCATTAATCGCAGAGTTAATTGAAACTTTTTAATTACATAAGCAATTTTCGCCAAGGGTAAGAACTTTCAAATTAATTAGATTAATTTCAGGTTGAGAATGTGCGGTTTTCATCCATATGCCTGTTGAAGGAGCGGGGCGCGAGTGGATCGTCGCTGTAACCCTAAAGTAACTTTTGATGTTGCTGAAAATTTGATGAAATATTGAAGAATTAGAGTTTTGATGTAAGGTTATTAGGTCTCCTGTAGGGGCCGTGTATCTTTGCTCCTATGGCCAGTTTGTTTTGTTGGTCTGCCCAAAATCCTGGCTCAGGCTGGCTTCATGGTTTCCTTGCTGAAGGGTTCTGGAAACGTGCATATCCTAAGTACTATCTTTTATAATCATAATCATCATCATAATGAATTTTATTTTTCAAAAAAGACTAGGTATCAATCAGGACAAAACGCAAAAAGGTAGATAAATAATCCGGTGAAATCGTAAAAAAAAAACATATTAGAAACATAATTACATATCAGCGCAATAATATGTCACATTACATTACAATATAATGTGCCTTCTAATAACAAATACCTTTAATGTTTTCATTACTACTTTAAAATTTCGAGTAATTAATACCTACAGTAGGGGGAAGTCCCCTAACGCCGGACGGCACCTAGCTTCGGACACTAATGGTATCTCGACAAGTCGCGGCGCGATCTATACAAAGACAGGTAAAAAGGTTGCGGGTAAGCATACGCTTTTCCTTTTCCTACGTCGTTGTATCGATTGCGCCGCGACTTGTCTAGATACTATTATTGTCAGACTCTAGGTGCAGTCCGGCGTTAGAGGACTTCCTCCTATTACAAATCATCCAGTAATGTTACAAATCATCCTATTATATCAATCAACTATACTGATAGACGATCGATATACTGATAGATATCAATCAACTATAAAATAATACTGATAGACGTCTCATTTTGCGTTTTCGGGACATTTTATTTGAGATTACGACGATAAGCAGCGCCCAAATTGAAATTGGCATAAATGTCATAAATGTCAAATGGACATTTCTCATGTCATAAATGTCAACATACCTAGTAGAAAAAAAATAGTGGCAATAATGTCAAATTAAAAGACATAACAAAACTAATCGCAATATTTTAAAACTTAACAAAACAAAAAAATATAAATCAAATTTGTAAAATGATCAGCTAATTAAATGTCAAACAAAATTTGGAAAAAATACTGTTTCAAAAATCAACTTAGCAGCTATACAGCTCGAAGCGCAAAAAAACACATGAATTATTGTAAAAAAGCTTTTCATGCCTTAAGCTGTTTAAAATACAAATAATATCTAGACTTCAAACGATTCAGCACAGCTGCAGAACTTTCCAACTCATAGAAGGCATGTGTGGATGCCAATTTTGTTTTTATAAAGTGCTTTCATAGACTGGTTTTATTTTCAAGGAGTACAAGCTTTGTTTATGTGATGGATGGAAATAAGATGATCGTTCCCCGGCGTTAAAGAGCTCGTAAACCTACAATGTCCTCGTCGAAAGTGAGAAACATCTATTAATTTTATAAATACGCATCATAAAGCATTCAAAAATCTGAACCTTGGACGCTTTCGAAACCGTGTCAGTAGCTTTTACTAATAGATTTTGTCTTATTCGCTTCATCCAATAAACGATTTATTAAAAGAAATTTAAAAAAAGTCTATTTAAACCTGAAATACACATTTAATTTTATGTGGCAAATATACTTAATAAAATATAAATATTCCATAATAGGCATATGTTAAAACTCTCATCCTGGACGAGTTCTAAGTACCTAGTTTCTGTAATTTAAATTAGCATATCAAGCATTTTAAATTTTAATTCCGACTAATAACCACCCAGCATTTTTTCATCACATATTTTAAGAAAGGCAAAACCATTGCCAAGTTTTCTAATATAAACGTCATCCAATATAAGGAGAGTACGGTCGCCGAAGTAATAACGTACTCTTCCATTTTATCCTATTTGTTTTTTCGTTTCATTTCATGGAGTGATTTTATTTTCAAGGAGCAATATAAAATTTAGTCACAATATTTTCGCTAACACCTTGCAACATGTATCATCAACATCAACACATCATATTTACATAAAAAAATATCGACGAATAGACTATTTCAATTAACTCAATAAATTAAGTTTAAATGCGGCGAAATGCAGCAAGTTATCCTTTACTCGTAACCGATCAAAGTATGATTTTGACTACAGGATAGGCGGAGAGATTATAGTAGAGAAGAGTGAGGTGCGGGATTTGGGGATAATGCTGGACAACAAATTAATGCTGGATACATACATTGAACACATGGCGAAAAGCTTATAGAGCTCTCGGTTTCGTAATGAGAGCATGCAAACCATTCTCCGACATTAATGTGCTCTTCACTCTTTATAACGCCTACGTTCGCAGTAAAGTGGAGTTTGCGTCACCTATATGGTCACCACAGTACAATGTACACATTGACCGTATAGAGCGTATTCAGAAAACCTTCGTAAGGCACTTGTGTCATCGAACCCTCGCTGAATATACCTCATATTCTGACGGCTTGGCAAGGTTCGAAATGCTGAGTCTTCAGCAGCGACGTAAAGTGACTGATATGACGTTCTTCCACAATATACTTTCGCATCATATCGACAGCCCACAAATTCTAAGCAGAATAGCCTTAAATGTCCCATCGCGCCGAACTCGTCACCCAAGGGTATTCAATGTACCCAGACTCCATACAAATCAAGCAAGGAATTCAACTCTGCATCGAATTATGGAAGCCTACGATGAATCGTTTCAGGAACTAGACATATTCTCAATGAGCAAAAACGAGTTTATCAGAGCGGTAATAGACCAGACCTTAAAAGCTTGAACAGATACATACCTGGGTGGACCAAAAGTCCGTTTACTTTTTAAACAATGATAAAAACAAAACTAGATAAATGCTGCAAAATCTGTTTATTTATTATTAAAAAAGACAAGTAGGGATTTTATTTTTTGAATATTACATCATCCATATGTGACCCTTGTCCCTCACGACACTGTTGCAACCTGGAGCGAAAATTTTCTATCACGGCCTTGCAGGTGTTTTCTGAAATGTTTTGCATTTCTTCGCTGATGCGTCCCTTTAATTCTTCAAGAGACGCTGGGTTGGTGTCAAAAATTTTATTTTTAAGGTATCCCCAAAGAAAAAAATCCATTGGGGATAAATCTGGACTACGAGGTGGCCAGTTAACGTCACCTCTTTTTGATATCACTTTTTGACCAAAAATTTCACGAACTGCAATCAATGAGTCATTGGAGGTGTGACATGTGGCCCCATCTTGTTGAAACCATGAGCGTTGATTAAAACCATTCAAATTCTGTAGCGCTGGAGTAAAAAAGTTCCGTAGCATGGCTATATACCGCTCTGTGTTCACTGTAACAGCATGTCCATTTTGATCTTCGTAAAAATATGGACCAATAATCCCTCTTGCTGACAAAGCTGCCCATACAGTAACTTTGGGCGAATGCAGGGGATTTTGATGCTTCAATTTAGGATTAGTGTCACTCCAGTACCTGCAATTTTGCCGGTTCACGTGTCCATTTAAGTGGAAGTGTGCTTCGTCTGAGAAAAAAATGTTTCTACAAAATTTTCGTTGCGCTATAGTCGGAGAATCGTTGTTTCGATAGTACTCGCGTACGCAGAACGCACGTTGTGCTCCGTTGAATGGCGCCATGGCACTGAATTCCCATAGGCTGCTCTCGAGTTACGTACCCCCTCCGCCCCACCCCGCCTTCGCTGCTCGACGTAAGTACTGATTTAAAAGTAAACGGACTTTTGGTCCACCTTGTATATAAATATTATTACACAACATCACGCACATTAACTGTATTTTACCAGGAGACTATTTTGGCCGTAATATTGTTATTATTATTTATTAAATTAAGACCCGAGCGCTGTTTTTCTCTTTTGTTGGAATAAAAATAAAATAAAATTAAATAAAAACTCGAATATTTATTCGCATAATACGCGAAAGAAGGCTTGCGTAATTTCAAACGCGCGACTGAGTAAGGTTCGAAATAGCTCTCTTTGCCAATCAAGTTATTTTATAATGCATGCAATAATGAATCAGGGGCCTTGAAGAGGTTCACTTTTAGAAGCAGGTACAGTGTATTCTTATTAAAAACCTAATTTCTGGCATTAAGCAAAATATATTTTTTTTTCAGTTTGTCTTAACTTTATTGACTATCTTTATTATTTATTATCTATATTATTGACTGTTTTATAATTGTTAATTTTTATTCTGACTTTTGGCGATTGACTATTATTATTATAACCAATTTTTTTACATTTGTATGTTTTAATTTATTTTGTCGATATTTTATGTATTATGTCTATATGAAGTAGTCTATTCGTAGATAATAAATGGTATAAATATTAACATTGGTGTTTACTTGCTCTCTGTCCGACTGAGGTATCAATCGACTCAAGATTGGAAACCTGGTCTTCAGGCAGCATCAGAAATGGGAGGCCAGGCCACTTCCAACAAAAATAATGATAAATAAATTAGTTCACTTTTTGTGAAGGCAGTCGTGTTTTTTGTTCCTTTTAATATATTTAGTTGTTACCGATATACGAAAAAAAACACTCCGATTGACAGAAGGGCAAAATATCTCAATAGATATTGTCACGCGATTTCTGTAAATTAAATACAGAATTTCCATAATTTATCGCGTGATGAGTCCCAGTTATCGCCATTGTTGATTCACAACACCGATCGTTATTCGTTTGACATATATGCAGTTTTGCCAATTCCATACAAGCGAATTTCGTCTACCAACCGCAAGAGTCGAAATCAGCGACTTAATATTTAATAATTTATGCGATAAATTGCTATGGGATTGGGTTATTAAAATGCATAATAAATAAAACATTGAATATTTTAAAACAGCAATTTTTATTTTGATAAAATACTTATTTCTAATAAAGTAACCATTTTACGACATAGAGTCAAGGTGGTCCTGTCCTTGTATTGAATTTTGGGATAAATAAATTCAAAAAGGTTTTTATAATAAAATTAATCTCGGTTTTGACTTCTTTATTAAATTAATAAAATTTAGAAATTAGCTACACAATTTATACTCAGCAAACGGTGAACCGGATATGATCGATTGTTCGAGTACGAGCTAGAAAATTCTGGAACATTTGATATGAGCCTATATGAAGCGCCAAAAACTCGTTTTCCGGGCATTTCAAATCGGAGCCGTGGCGCTAGTTAGTGGAAGTTCCGAGGTGGTCTTCATTCTCTGTTGTGTTAGACATTATATTTCTCGGTGAGTACGTTCGATAATTATATCTTGGTATTGCTTTTTGAGGGGTTCATCTGGCTGAGTTGGGGGAGCGAGATTCGATTTCCTCGGAACGCAGGGTGCCGTCTCTGTTTCCCTTATTCGCTCCTACCCCAACACCTGAATCCCTAGTCTAAGTGGAGGATAATTTCAGGAACTTCCACGGGGAGAATTTCCACTGGGAGAACTTCCACGGGGGCAAACTCCTGGGAGCCTTGCCTACTTCAATCGTTCCAGCCGTTTGAAGAGTACTTCCGAATTCAACCGTTCCAGCCGGTCGGGGTACAAGGGTACGGCCGAAGAGCTCCAGAAATCAAAGAATACGCCCATTCCAGCTTTCCTGAAGATCATCCCGAGCCGGGTCGGTCGATCGCCAGCGCCGCTATTCGTCGCCGTACCGTACGATACGATTACGGCTTAAATCGTACCAGTCACCGCCACGTAACCACGTGACGTCGCCGCGACCATCGAGCTGAAGGCGGGAAGTTTGAATCCACTTTCCAGAACATTCTATTGCCCTTACCCTACTGTAAATTCTATTGTACTTACTCTACTGCTGTTTCTCTACCTACCACTCGTCTGATTGTTGACCCTTCATGATCAGCCGGCCTCTGAGAAAAGTCCCATTGTTCTGAGCTAGATTCCAGAGTTTTTGAAATGTGATAAATATTATTCCAAAGTTTTAACTGTTTTCAAAGTTTTTAATCGAATATTATAAATCGAATGTTGTAAATTTAAATTTCACTTCTAGAGTTCTTTAAAATTCATCTTTTCTTTATTGTTATCTGCCTTTTACTAATTAAATGTCATCGTTCAAGTGATTTAATGTTTTTCTTTATAATTTTAGTTTCTACAAACAAGCGACCACATCGATTTCTAGGTATCCTAAGTACCGAGAAATCGTGTCGGTCACAATTGGCGCCTACAACGTGTTTAAGTATTACATGATCGGTCAATCTCAGGAGTGGTAGACTAACTAATCAAATCAAATCTAATCTAATCTTTTACAAATCTATTTTTCTACATTCTAATTTTTACAAATAATCAAATTATAAACTACGCACAGCAAAAGTAATCCTATTTTAAAGGCTAATTCTACAACATATTCTATTCTATTTTCTACAAACTATATACAGTATAATTAAATATAATTACATGCAATCGAATTACGGCAAGGGTATTATGGTACAATAAAATATTCCTTCGGTTCCTCTTTTTCCAGACAGGTTCCTTCACGTCGATTCAACAGTCTGCATTGGGTTAGTCGTTTTTCGTTCTCCTAGCTTGGTGGGTTTCCTTTCAGGGAGTAATTGCCTTTTATAAGTGTCGAACGTAACACCACCAAAAATGTCGTTAAAAATTAAACTTTTACGCAAAGCAGAATTGGATTTCGAAATTATAATACGGGGTGAAGTTCCCAAAGATACGGTAGAGAAAAATAGAGAAATTTTAAAATCATTAATTCAAATAGAGCCGGCGACCGCTTGCGAGTTTAAACCTGAATGGGAAAGTGATATATATAAATCCTTGATTAGGCTGAAAACTGATATTAAATCGTTAAAAACCGATAATGCGAGTGTTAATATTCAAATTTTTGAAGAAAATTACAATGCAATATCGCGTAGGTTCAATATCATGACAGGAACACCTGACTTTCTTATAACAATATGGAAGTTTCTTCAAGATTCATGGAATGAGTTTACAATACAACCAGCGAAATCAATTTCAGGCCCTCTGTTCGATTTCGGTGCAGACAATTTAGATTCCACCGTTATGGCACAGTCAGAAATACCTAATTTAAATAAATTATCATTGGACGCTGACAAAAGCGGTAGCGATTTAGGCGTTAATAATTATAATAACGCAGCGATATCCCGTAATGTAGATGTTTCAAATTTTTCTTCAATGACTCAGGATAGTAGCAGGCCGATGAATTTATCGAAGCTTCCAGTTTCCTACGATGGCAAGTCCTGTGTATTTGATTTTATTGAGCGGGTAAATGAGTTAGCAGCGAGTCGTTGCATATCGGACAGCGCTCTGATGCGTGGCATTCCAGAAATTCTTAGCGGAGACGCCTTGAAGTACTTTAGACAAGTCCGTAGCACGTTGAATTCATGGGATGAATTTTGTCAGCTTCTGAAACGAAAATTTGTACCTATAGATTACTCGTATAGATTGTCGAAACAAATATTTGCGCGTACTCAAGGAAAAACAGAATCTGTTTCTGATTATTTCGCAGAAATGACAATACTATTCGGTCGGTTAGCCAGGCCAATGTCAGAAGAGCAAAAGCTGGAAATATTACTCCATAATGTCAGGCCGGTATACTCAAACCAATTCGGTTTGAATGAATTGGATTCGGTAGCCAAACTGCAATCGTTTTGTGAACGTTTAGAGCTAAATCATATGCGTTCGAAATTTTTCAGCGAAACGCCCGCAGATTTCGTTTCTTCGGCTCCGCAACATAAAAGCAGAGAAAATTCTTTCTCAGCAGACGTTGCGCCTGCTCATGTCAAAAATATTAATAATAATTATGCAAAATTTAACTCACGTGTCAATACTGTGCGTTCGTTCGCTCCGAATCGCCCTTGTTTGAGATGCGATACGGATGAACATAGCCATTTTCAATGCCCGCGTCGGAAGGAGATCATGTGCTTTCGTTGCAAGGCACCTAGTCAAAAGCGGCCTACGTGCACCAACTGCAAGTCAAAGGAGGTCATTAGTGACATTCACAATACGAATAATTCAAAAAACTCGTCTTAGGCGCTACTCTCCAAAATATTAATTTCCATACTTTTCAAAAAAATTCATATTTCTTGTATTTTTTTTCTTTCCCGTGTACTTGTTAAATTCAGATATTAATTCTAGACACACAATATTTTTTTTCCATATCATTAATCAAAGTTTTGTAAGCTTCAAGAGAGAGCTTGTATTCTCTGTACATTGGGACTACGGCAATTTTTGGTATTGCAAGTGGCGCTAGATGTCGTCACGGGCACTTGAATGTGGATGAATGAATGAGAAGTTTGGACGCGATGTTTGAAAGGTTATATCTTTAGCACTAATTATTGATAAAAAAGCATTCCGCAAGATTGCACTAGTAAAATACTCTGATATTTCTATTGTGGTATACTCTGATTATTTCTACAATACTATTGATGGCTAGTTCAGTCAGAGCGTGGGTTCGAAAAAGTCTAACTCTGATTTAGACAAATAGAAACCAAAAGTCTTTTTAAATTCATCTGTGCGAAGCTTATCAATGCTTTTACTTCAATTTTAATGATTTTAAGGAACATTTTCATCTATTTACTAGAGATTTCAACTGAATTTAATGATATTACACGGTCTCGTAAGTTAAGTTAATGTCCGCGTGTGCATGACAAAATCTGTAGCGTTGTTATTGAACACAATTACTCACAGTTAATAAAAAATTTTCGTTCCACCGAAATTTTTTTTGTCGGGAGGGGAGATTGTCACGCGATTTCTGTAAATTAAATACAGAATTTCCATAATTTATCGCGTGATGAGTCCCAGTTATCGCCATTGTTGATTCACAAGACCGATCGTTATTCGTTTGACATATATGCAGTTTTGCCAATTCCATACAAGCGAATTTCGTCTACCAACCGCAAGAGTCGAAATCAGCGACTTAATATTTAATAATTTATGCGATAAATTGCTATGGGATTGGGTTATTAAAATGCATAATAAATAAAACATTGAACATTTTAAAACAGCAATTTTTATTTTGATAAAATACTTATTTCTAATAAAGTAACCATTTTACGACATAGAGTCAAGGTGGTCCTGTCCTTGTATTGAATTTTGGGATAAATAAATTCAAAAAGGTTTTTATAATAAAATTAATCTCGGTTTTGACTTCTTTATTAAATTAATAAAATTTAGAAATTAGCTACACAATTTATACTCAGCAAACGGTGAACCTGATATGATCGATTGTTCGAGTACGAGCTAGAAAATTCTGGAACATTTGATATGAGCCTATATGAAGCGCCAAAAACTCGTTTTCCGGGCATTTCAAATCGGAGCCGTGGCGCTAGTTAGTGGAAGTTCCGAGGTGGTCTTCATTCTCTGTTGTGTTAGAGATTATATTTCTCGGTGAGTACGTTCGATAATTATATCTTGGTATTGCTTTTTGAGGGGTTCATCTGGCTGAGTTGGGGGAGCGAGATTCGATTTCCTCGGAACGCAGGGTGCCGTCTCTGTTTCCCTTATTCGCTCCTACCCCAACACCTGAATCCCTAGTCTAAGTGGAGGATAATTTCAGGAACTTCCACGGGGAGAATTTCCACTGGGAGAACTTCCACGGGGGCAAACTCCTGGGAGCCTTGCCTACTTCAATCGTTCCAGCCGTTTGAAGAGTACTTCCGAATTCAACCGTTCCAGCCGGTCGGGGTACAAGGGTACGGCCGAAGAGCTCCAGAAATCAAAGAATACGCCCATTCCAGCTTTCCTGAAGATCATCCCGAGCCGGGTCGGTCGATCGCCAGCGCCGTTATTCGTCGCCGTACCGTACGATACGATTACGGCTTAAATCGTACCAGTCACCGCCACGTAACCACGTGACGTCGCCGCGACCATCGAGCTGAAGGCGGGAAGTTTGAATCCACTTTCCAGAACATTCTATTGCCCTTACCCTACTGTAAATTCTATTGTACTTACCCTACTGCTGTTTCTCTACCTACCACTCGTCTGATTGTTGACCCTTCATGATCAGCCGGCCTCTGAGAAAAGTCCCATTGTTCTGAGCTAGATTCCAGAGTTTTTGAAATGTGATAAATATTATTCCAAAGTTTTAACTGTTTTCAAAGTTTTTAATCGAATATTATAAATTGAATGTTGTAAATTTAAATTTCACTTCTAGAGTTCTTTAAAATTCATCTTTTCTTTATTGTTATCTGCCTTTTACTAATTAAATGTCATCGTTCAAGTGATTTAATGTTTTTCTTTATAATTTTAGTTTCTACAAACAAGCGACCACATCGATTTCTAGGTATCCTAAGTACCGAGAAATCGTGTCGGTCACAATATATCAAATGAAATTAGCCATAATAATAATGGTATTACTAAAACCTCATTAGTAATATGGCTCTGGCGTCACATATGCTGTGTTTCTTAATTGATGATTAATTGGGCAATGAATTAACGATCTTGCGCGGGTGACGGTCTTGCCATGCGATATTTCGTTGCAGTGGCGAGCACTTAATTAAAGGGACAAGATAATTCTCGTTTATGATTTACGACTTCAGTGTGAATGGCCGTTTGTGGTCGCAGCCCGACCGCAGTGCCAAAAATTACTGGCCTTCTGCGTATCTGGCGCTATGCATGACATTTAATTAGGTTTTAATTAGCTGTGAGGCGGATTTATCACTTTTGAGTTTATTAACGCGGCGTATTTACACTCCGGGACTTAGCACTGGGTAGAAACTATCCAGCCACCCAGACCAGCCATTATATTACATTACATTCGTATCCGATTGGTAAATTTACTCGGGAGCTAATGGGCCTTGTTGCAGTTTGGCCACTAAGACCCAGTAGTATAGGGTCGGTCAAACGCACGGGTCAACACCCATCCGGCGGCCTCCACGCAAAAGGGAGAGCCAAGGTAGGACGCCGGCCTTCGGGCCAGTCTCCCCTAGGAGTCAACCTTCGGGCGCTCTGGACGGCTTCCGCACCGTGCGGCGTCAGCCAATCGATTGTGCATCAGTAGTTTGGGAACAGTAATGTTTCCTATAGAGCGGGGGTGTTTGTTAATCTTATGGAAACTGCTCTTAAAACGACCATTCGGCCACCCGATCCCTGGTGAAAAAGCCAGGCAAAGGATGCCGCAGTCCGCGATAGATTCGGTGTACATCGTTTCATCGTATTTTACTTTTAATTTAATTATTTGGTGGTGTACGGTTTCGTGCAGCTTTGGCAACAAGATCCACTTTGTTCTCGGATCGGCTCAACTCATGATTCAGTTCCTATTCAGAAGCCTCCTCGTGCGGAAGGCTACCCCGGGTAAGAGTCTCGCGTGTCAGGCCTCACAAGCTGGTGGACCAGTTTCTCCTGGCGGGAGATTGCATCCCGGCGCTACTGGACGGTTTCCGCATCGTTCGGCGACGCCAATCGGTTGTGCACTCTGACTAATTGCTGAAGGAGAACGGGTAAATGAACATACGCAATTAAAAATAGTCGTATACTTCATTTAAATAGTCTAAGATCTTAAGCGGTGGGTTAAGCGAAGAGGAAATATTTTTGATTTTGTGATATTTGGACTTTATTCATTAGCATTGAACCAAATCGTGTTGATCAATCGTGTATCTATGCAACTCTATTTAATTATGATCCCATATTCTTGTCACAGAAGATAAGAGATGTGTCATCATTCTCGGATGATATACGAGAATGATGACACATATTTGATCTACTGGTGTCTTTATTTTTATTTTTTTATTTATTGTGTTTATTCACTTATTACTAATCAACATAACAGTAAAACCAAGGCATTGAGAAGTAAAATTAATAAAGATATTACCATAACTATACAAATAGAATGACACTTATAATACTAGCTATCATGTAAGAATAAATAATTAATAGCTTGCAATTTAAACAAGTGAGGGTTGGCGGTAAAAATATCAAAATCTGGTGCCATCGAGTGAATTTCATTTAAGCGCCGTAAAGCACGCGCCAACAAGTTCCACCTCGTAAGGTTAGTGCGCGAGAACGGCTCCGCGAAAAGATGGTGCGATCGAGCACGGAGATAATTATTTGGTATGAATAGATCCACCTTGGCTAGTAAGCTAGGGTTATCAGTTTTACCACGAATTAGATTGAAAATATAGGACATGGTCAGCATTTCTCTTCTGAGACAGAGAGAATTATAGCCAACCATGCCTGTGATAAATGCAGTCGGATACAAAAATGGATAATATCCGTACTGCTTGAAGTACAGAAATCTCAAAAAACACTTCTGTACCTTTTCCAGCATGAGGGTATAAGTACCTTCATGTGGATTCCAAATAGCTGCATTCGTTTCCATGCGACTTCTAACAATCGAGTTGTACAACGTGCGCATAACCCGAATATTATTGAAGTGCTTGGATTGCCGTATCACAAACCCTAGAAGCTTGAAAGAAGTTGTAGATAGTTGTCTAATATGTTCCTTGAAGTTTAACTTGGGGTCGAAAAAAACTCCCAAGTCCTTGACTTCAGTAACTCTGGGAAGCACACATCCAGCGATGGAGTAATCATACATCAGATGATCAGGCGATCTTGTGTATGTCATCACTGCACATTTGTTAATATTGAAGTGAAGGTTACGAGCTTGGCTCCATGCATAAACTGCATCAATATCACGCTGGAAGAGCTCGCAGGCCTCAGCACTTCCAGTTGATAAAAACAATTTGACGTCATCAGCAAACATTAGACAACGTGCAGATGTGACTACTTTACTCAGATTATTAACAAATAAGTTGAATAACAAAGGCCCCAAGTTTGATCCTTGGCTAACCCCCGATTGAGTGTTGTATAGTTTGGATTCAAAATTGCCAAATTTAACGAATTGCTGGCGGCCCCCCAAGTAATCTGCGAAAAGTTTCAACAGTTTACTCGAGAATCCAGCAGCAGCCAGTTCTCGGAGTAACGCATCGTTGTCGACTCTGTCAAAGGCCTTCTTGAAATTCAAATACACGACATCCACTTGTCCCCTTGAGGTGCTATCCAACTCACCAGTAACATAATCTGTGAAAACGGATAGGTTGGTAGTTGTGGAACGATTAGGACGGAACCCGTGTTGGGCATCCGATAGTGTACCGCATAGTTGGGTATAAATTTCTCGATGGAGAATGGTCTCGAAAAGCTTGGGAAAGGCTGATAAGACTGCAATCGGCCTGTAATTATCAACCTGCACCTTATCGCCACTTTTTGGTACTGGAGCTACTCTAGATATCTTCCACTTATAGGGGTATACTGCAGATTCCAACGATCTGTTAAATATATGCATCAGGGGTTGTATAAAAGACTCACAACATGCTTTAATAACATAAGGAGGAACTCCATCAGGTCCAATAGTGCGGACTGATTTCAGCTTGCGTATTGCAAACCGAATATCATCTTTAGTGACACTGTGGACGTTGACGCATGAAGAATTTGCGTCACTCGACATAATAGTCGCTTCAGCGGCGACAGCGTCTAAGGCCGGTATGTTCGGTAGAAACACTGATGAGAAGTAATTCGCAAAAACATCAGCGGCTGCAGCACCCGAATATGTAGCCTCATTATAGACCACATTCTGGGGTACCCCACCAGCAGTTCGCTGACTACGAACATATTCCCAAAAGCGTGAACTATCTTCTCGGATAGACGTCTCAATATTGTGCATGTACAAATTGAAAGAGTCTTTTATTTTGTGCTTAACTCTACACCGTAAAGTTTCGAAAAGCTCCCTGTGAAACTGAGAACCAGTCCGCTTCCAGCACTTGTGATGATACGACTTCGATCGAATGTCACGGATAATGTCGCCATTAAACCATTTAGGATAAATATACCTATTGGTCAATGCAGTCCGTTTTTTGCTTGGAATGCAGCTATCGAAACAATTGTAGATGACACTATAGAGATAATTAACGCAATCGTTAGCGTTACTTAAATCGTATAGTAATTTCCAATCAAAATTTTCAAAAAAAGTGTACAACTGAGTAAAATTACAATTTTTAAAGTTCCAGTCATTCCGGAATAGACAATTACCACTAGTAGGGCTATACTTTTGATTGTCGCTCGGCTGAATATGCGTACGCGCTGGGCGCAGTACAATGCTCACATCAATCGGCGGATGGTAGCTGTCAGCTCGCACCAACTCTATCGAGGCTTCGGATACCGTAACGGTATTAGGTTGGAAATTCGAGAGCACCAGATCTAGACATCGATTATTAGAATTTAAAATATTATTATGTTGCTTAAAGTTACATAAAGATAAAAAGTAATCAAAATATTTATTTACATGTTGCGACGCAGAAAACAGATTAAAATCGCCAATAATACAAATATTTTTTAACCTATCTGCAACAAAAAGTTCTTCTACCTTATTTAAAAAAGACATATATACTTCATCAGCGATTTTAGGGGGAAAGTAAACTACAAATAAGAATACAGGTACATTTCTATATATAACTTTCACACACAATCTACGTGTTATGCTGTATAAAGTTCTATTAAATGACTGTATTAACAACATTAATATAGTCATACAAGAACATTGATTAAAAATAATTAAAATATGACTCCCTTTACAAAAAGTGAACTATTAAAAAAAATGTTAGCATTGAAAGCACGTTTTGTAGAAGAATAAATTTCGCCCTCCGCCCTGCGGCAGGTATTTCGAAAGGAACGCGCGCCACTACGCCGTTGTAGCACTTTAGTCGGTTTTTTTACCCACAAGGCATGTGCTTTTTCGTAGAACCCGCCTTGTTGCCTATTGACACCATCTTCTAGGTGGGCATTTATAGCATCACGCAGTCAAACACTCAGGTCGTCACCCAACCAAGTATTTAACAGCGCCCAACGCTGCTTAACTTCGGTAACAACGAGGAGAACCGGTGACAACGTGGCTACGGACGCTGCCCTCGGTGTTCAAGTAATATTGTTATAATTTCCTATGATTTTCATGTAAATTTAATTATAAGCGAATTATGACTAAGCTATCGTTGAGGCGAATGTGAGGAAAGGGTTATTACATATTATGCAATTTATATCTTTCTTTAAAGCATCAATTGTATACATTTAAATTCGTCGGTCGATTGGGAGACGAGTGGAGATCTGCAAATCCGTGTGCGAAGGCGTGCGAACATCTTTGGGAGGCAGAGGTACATCATCTCGTCGGTTTTAGGTTGGTCATTTAAAGCAATTTGGCTTATATTATCTTTTAGTCATATAATTTTGTCGTATTTTTTCCTTTTAGTCGAATAAAGATAGTATAATCGCTATAAAACACACTAGTTTATAACCATTTTAATACTAACATCTGAATATATATTGGTCGAATAAATAACCTTTATATGTAGAATAAACAAAACAAAAGATACTACATTACCCTTACTCCACCAAAGGCTGTATAGTCGTTACAAGAGCCACCGTTATACAGCTTATAGTTATATTGTGGTGTCTAGCACCTCACTTACGCAGCTTATAGTTTTATAAAGGTTATATTAAAGTAGCAGATGCTATATAAGCAACGCGGCCATTTTACTCGAATCTTTATAACCTAAAATATTTGTATTATATTTTTAAAGGCATTTTAAGTCATAAAATGGTTAGGGTAAATCCCTTTTGAATACTGTGAACAATACCCAGCAAGTGTTATTTTTCACTGCGAAAAATAAAATGTATTAACAAAAAACTTTGAACCATAATTATAATTCAATATTTAGTTAAAATATTAATATTTTGAAGGCGCGTAAAAATTTTTTTAGACATGTTACTTAATATTGTCGATGAAATGATGTCCGCAAGAGAATTTTGTGTATTAAACTACAATACAATCATTTCAAAGTCAATAAAATGCAATATATTAGTAGCCATTAGGAATTCTATGTTTGCCAGCTTCCTTTCTTTACCATTCTACCAGTCACGTTTACAGCCGCTGGCTATAAGGGTGACTTATACCACCAAAGGTAGTCGTTATGACCGATATTCAGCCACTACTCAGCTAAAAACCGTATAAAACGCGTCTAATCCGATCGTATAGCAGTCTTATAAACGTTTATATGACTGGTATATGACCAATTCTTGTGACTAAAAGCTGTAGCGATAACGTTGCCGTTAGCGACCGTTATATAGCCAATTTGTGCTACTTGGGAGTGTACCAAAAATTGAAATTCAAAAGTTAAAATAATGTGCATCACGTTTGAAAATCGAAAATGTGACAAATAACTACTGAAAACAAGGACCAGGAAAGTATTACAAATGGTTGGGGTGAGGAATGTGGGAAAGACGAGAACTAGAAACAATTCAGTTGTAGTTAAAGGATTATTTGTTAGTGGATAATATTATAAGCGACGTTGAAGAGTTCATAGAATTGGTTCTCCTTTGAAAATGACTCGTGTCTGTTACAGCTATAAATTACACTTTTAGGCGTATGTTAAGGGGACAATAATTCACTAGAAAGTCGCAAACACTTGTCGTTTTTGTCCATAATATAATAGACTTTCGAGAACGCTCGTCATAAATCGCCTCGCCTCTGACCGTGGGAGGCGGAATTCGGTTGAGGGTTTTTTTTGTATTATGGTTGGCTGAGCGTTGAAATGCTGACCCTTTTTAAAATATTATTTGTCAATATCTGACAGTGGTTAAAAGTGTTTCACTCGCTCCGGTCGCATCCTTGGCGGCGAGGATTTCCCGTTCTATAGTGTTTATGTTTACAAAGACTCGTATTATAGTGTAAAAGAGTCGGTTTAAGTAGCGTAATTATAGTGTAAAAGACTCGTTAAAGTAACCTAATAGTGTAAGCGGTTGCAATTTTAATGGAATAAACGTCGTCATACGGAAATCGACCTTTATTTTCGTACCTACCGGACAAGTAGTGCAAAAGCCTTGGATTCGTCGGCAGTCGAGCGGCGGTTTCGGTGCTCTAACCTATGGAAATGAACCCCAGTAAAAAATAAAAACTATCGAAACAATACAGTCCAACGTGTTTACCGGGGTTGCTGCGAAAAGCGGCGATAATCGAGGTATTCGCGCATAGATAGTGCGAATATCGCGACCATTGTGGTCGCTTCGAGCCGGATCGAACAGCGAATCAACCGGCTTCGGGAGAATCAAGGGCGCTGAAAATAAATCGGCAGAAAATGGAACCTTCAAATGGACGTCCGGGATCATCGAGACCGACTTCAAGAGCGTGGTCGGAAAGCAGTCGACGCAGCGAACGATTACAAGAAGTAAGAGCAGTGTCGGATGACCTAAGAAAAATCGCGAAAGAGAGAGCCAAGGTAGCTGCCGAAATGAAGAAACTGCAAGCGGAGAAGCTCAGGGCCACTGCAGCGATACAAGAGCGGCAGGCCGACGTAGAAGCAGAGCTCGAGATGTTGGATGCTGATAGTCAACACGCGAGAAGATTGCTGGACGTAGTTTCTGAAACGTCTGGCTTGGAAGAAGACGGCGGAAGCTGGGAAAGGCGTCGAGAGGATCCTGACAACGAGGAGGCTGCCGGGAGAATCTCGCAATGGGCGGACTATTACACACCAGCGGAGATACTTCCAGAGGAGGCGTGGAAGCAGATTGAAGCGATGGAGCCATCGTCGGAGAGGCAGACCGAAGCGGCGCGCGCGGCGGCTCGCGGAAAAGCCACGACCGTGGCATTTCAAAAGGCGGCGGACGGCGCTGAGATCAACACGGCGAGTGCGCCGGCGTTGGGGCTGCGGACGCGGCGGCGACAGCCGCCGCGGACGCGAACCAATGCCAGAGCAGCGAAGCAGTCAGCGGCGCGAGTGAAAAAATAATAAAAGAGGTTTGTCAGCTTTTTTCAATGGTCTCAGCTAAACCACATTATAATAAAGACTTACCTACCTTCAGTGGGGAACCCCTAGAATTCATGGCTTTTAAGGCGATTTATGAGCAATCTACGGAGGTTATGCAATTAAATGAAGCGCAGAATCTGCTAAGGTTACAAACCTCGCTTAGAGGACGAGCTCGCGAGTCCGTTGCGGGTCTTTTAATGTGTCCATCTAACGTAGGGGGAATTTTGGAAACGCTCGAAGCGCTGTTCGGAAATCCTAATCTGATTATTCAGCGTACTTTAAGCGACGTAAAAAGACTGAAAGAGTTGTCGGATAACTTGGAAACAGAAGATCTGATGCGATTTGCATGTCAGATTAAAAATTTAGTAGCCACTGTGAAAGCAGTAAAAAAAGAACATCATTTATGTAATCCGGACCTGCTTGCGACTTTGGTTTCTAAGCTACCTAGAAACCTACTGACTTTATGGCTAGCAGACACTGGTAGAAATCAAGAAAAGGAGCCAGTGTTGGTGTATTTTGCATTTTGGGTAGAGAAGTTAGCTGTAGGAGCCCTAGATGCGGGGGTTGGTATAGGAGAGACAGGAAGACGCAATCAGACAGGTAATCGAGATCGAAAATTCAAGGAAAATAATCAAAAAAGTTTTGTTTTCCACACTCAGGGTACCACAGCGCTAAAGTGTCCAAGCTGTGACGGGGGCCATTTTCTAAGTAAATGTGACGAGTTTAAAAAATTATCCTTAGACAATCGTTGGGAAGCCATTAAAAAATTTAAACGGTGTTTTAAATGCCTAGCACCTAGCCACAACCGCCGGAATTGTACAGCTTACAAAAAGTTTCCCAAAGCAAAGTATCATTTTTTGCTGACAGCGAGTGCGGGTTTAGCGACAAACGACGCCGCCGAGGTGGCAAAAAGTGAAAGCGCTATTGTTGCAAATACGGTAGCCGCTAATAAAGTATTATTACAAGTGCTCCCTATTCAGATAATAGGGCCTCGACAAAAAAAGAAAGTTATATACGCTTTACTGGATTCCGGGTCCACCGTTAGTTTGATAGATAGAAAGATAGCTGAGGAAATAGGACTTCGTGGGCAGAAACAAGGGCTTCAAGTATCAGGTATTGGTAGGATGAAAGAGTCGGCGGAAGCTGAATTGGTCTCGTTTTGTATTAAAGGAGAAATGGAACATAGATCATTTGAGATCAGTGCCTATAGCGTAGACAACTTAGCGTTACCGGAGTTAAATAGAATACCGGACGCGCGTAAAATGCTAGATGGCGCAGCGCTCCCATTCGAGACTGCAAAGGTGAAACCTCAGCTGCTTATAGGTGCGGATTATTGGAAGCTCATAGTCTCTCGTGGCCTGAAAAAAGTAAACAATGACGTGTCACTGTCCAAAACTAGATTAGGCTGGGTCGCGATCGGTAAAACGGATATGGGGGAGCGATCTGAGGCTCACCATAGTTTCTGTTTGAAAGCAGATCAAGATTTGACTCTTCAAAACTTATTTGAGGAGAAAATTAAAATGGAAAACGATTGGCCAAACAGAACGCGCGTACTGCCTGAAGTACAGAGGGCCGAGCGTCTGTTAGAGACCACTACGTCTCTGGACAATGGCGTTTGGTCCACGGGCTTGCTTTGGCGTGAAGACGAGCGCGAGATGCCCGATAGCAAAGGTATGGCTTTGGCGCGATTAAAATCGATAGAAAAAACGATGGATAGCGATGCTATATTCGGGCGCGAATATTGTAAGCAGATTGAACGTTACGTGACAGAAGGATATGCTGAGCAGATCGACCCACGGACTATCGATGGTCGAAAAGGAATCTTTTATTTAGCGCACATGGGCGTTAAGTACCCCGCGAAACCTGGGAAGATTCGGGTGGTTCACGATGCGGCGGCAACGGTCGCTGGAGTATCGTTGAATAGCAAATTGATGACAGGGCCGGACTATTTTAACTCTATTATAGGAATTTTATTTAGATTTAGAGAAAATAAGGTGGCATTCACAGCCGATATTAAAGACATGTATTTAAGGATCAGGGTGATAGAAGCTGACAGCTATAGCCAACTTTTTCTGTGGCGAGGCTACAAGCGGGACGTCGAGCCTAGCGTAATGAAAATGAACACTTTAATTTTCGGCAGTAAAAGCTCCCCGGCGTCCGCCCAGTTCGTAAGGAACAAAAACGCGGCTAGGTTCAAAAAACAGTTCCCCGCTGCCGTGAAAGCTATAGAAGAAGATTTTTATATGGATGATCTTCTTTCAGGCGTCTCTTCAGTGGAAGAAGCTAAAAAGATAATTCGAGAAATAAACGAGATTCATAAAGAGGGAAATTTTACGCTAACGGACTGGGCATCGAACGCGGTCAGCGCGCTCGATGACATTCCTCCCGGTCACCGGGCGCAGTCGCTGATATCGCTGGAAAAGGGCGAAACGACGTCACATAGGCTATTAGGGCTGACGTGGTTGCCAGAAAGCGATGAATTAGCTTTTAATTTTAGCATGAATAAGTTGGATATCTCTTTAAAAACTGCTCAACGCGTACCTACGAAACGGGAAGCATTACAATTAATTATGTCTATCTATGATCCGATCGGAGCGCTCAATCCTATCATGATCCGAGCTAAGATCATAATGCAACAGGTCTGGAGTAGTGGAATCGGCTGGGATGAACCCGTCCCGAGCGAGGTTTTTAAATGCTGGGAAAAATGGCTGAGTGCGTTGCATCATGCGAAAGGTGTGCGCTTATCACGATACCACGGAACGACGCGTGAAGAAGAAGAGATTAGACAGTTGCATGTATTCTGTGACGCGTCTGCTAGTGCAATGTGTGCAGTGGCGTACTTACGCCTTACAAGAGGCCGGAATGAACCGATTATTTCGTTCATAGCCAGCAAGACGAGGGTGGCGCCGATGAAAAATAAATTATCAGTGGCACGGCTAGAGTTAACGGCGGCACTATTAGGAGCGGAACTAAGCGCGAAAATTTCCAAAGAATACAGCTTAGAGTTCCACGAGAAGTTCTTGTGGACTGATTCTAGAAATGTATGGTGGTGGGTTCGTTCAAACAGTAACAATCACCTGCAATTCGTGGCGAATAGGCTGGGTGTTATTGACGAGCTAAGTTCACCCGATGAATGGCACTGGGTGGAAGGACGGAATAACCCTGCGGATGATGGAACAAGGGCCTCTACCGTGATCGACCTGTCAAAAGAAGGGAGGTGGTTTACGGGACCTAGCTTCCTGAAAGAGCCTCGAGAGAGCTGGCCTACATTAGTACCACATAATCCGAGCGCCGCAGAAAAGGATGACCTCGAGTTCAAAAAAACGGCTGTTGTTACATTGACTGTGGAACGATCTGGGCTAATAGATGTAGTGCGATTTTCGCAACATAAGCGAATCGTGCGCGCTGTGGGTTATATGCTGAAATTTACCGACCTATGCAGGAGGAGAACGAGCGAGCGCGCGCTCAACGCGGCGGATATCGCCAATGCCGACTCGTGGCTAATGAGAGAGGCGCAACAGAGATGTTTCCATCACGAAATAGGGTTATTACGTGCTGGGAAGAAGCTCGGGAGAGGCAGTCTTCTGGCCGACTTGAACGCTTACATAGACGAGAGAGGATTAGTAAGATTAAGCGGTAGAATAGCCAATGCGACGGACGTTCCGAACGATACGAAAAACCCGATCATATTATATGGTAAAGAGCGATACACGCGACTGCTCATAAAACGAACGCACGAAGAAGCAGCTCATGGCGGCGTAGAATTGACTTTAGGTATATTAAGGAAACGTTACTGGATAATAGGCGCGCGTCAGGCGGTTAAAAAGACGCTCTACGAATGCATGTTATGCAAAATTCGCAGAGCGACGCCCGTTAAAGCATTAATGTGACAACTGCCTGCCCCTAGATTAGAAACGCATGTCAGGTGTTTCACATCAGTAGGCGTAGACTGTTTTGGGCCTCTTAAAGTCACTGTAAGAAGAACAGTCGAAAAGCGCTATGGTATGCTTTTCACCTGCTTAAGTACGCGCGCAACGCACATAGAACTTGCTGGCGATCTGTCAACAAGTGCGGCCATAATGGCTATAAGAAGGTTTATTGCGAGGAGAGGGAAGCCGAGGGTATTTATGAGCGATAATGGCGGAAATTTCAAGTCAGCGAGTAGCGAGCTGCGGGATACGGTGGCCGCTATAAATAATGAAACTATCAAGGAAAGGCTGACCAACGACCAAATCGAATGGAGGTATACTACACCTGTATCACCTCACATGGCAGGGGTTTGGGAATCTCTGATCAAGACCGCAAAAAGAGCCCTGTATGCCGTTCTGAAAGAGCAAGCTCCATCTGAAGAAGTACTGCGAACATTGCTCGCTGAAGTAGAGGCAATAATGAATTCGCGTCCTCTCACGCATATATCCTTAGACAGCAGGGATGACGAGCCTCTAACTCCAGGACATTTTCTGTTAGGGCGTCAGGATATTAGCACCGCCATGGGTGAATTTAATCAAAGCGATCTCTGTAGCCGCAAAGTATGGGTACGTTCACAAGCTCTAGCAGACTCATTTTGGCGACGGTGGAGCAGAGATGTACTCCCGCTTTTAGTAAATAGGCGTAAGTGGACCAAAAGCGAGACACCCCTACAAGTTGGAGAATTAGTATTGTTATTAGATCCGGCGTTGGAACGCGGTCGATGGGCACGCGCGTTAATCAAAAATGTTTATCCTGATAAGCAAGGCGCTGTACGAATTGTCGATGTGATTGCAGATGGAAAGGTCTATCGCCGGTCGATAAATAAATTAGTACGATTAGATCTAACAGCTGCGGCGGGGCCTACCGACGAAAGAGAATCTTGAACAAAGAAAGTAAAAGTGCATGAAATCAATAAGAATCTCATGTAAACAAGTTAGGTCACCCAACAAGAATCCGAGCTGTCAACGTTACATTCCAATTGAGTGGACAGCAAGGATTCCAATTAGATTAGCAGATAAATAATTAGATTAACCGTAGTTAAAATTTAAAATTAAGGATGAACCGGATCGGTTCATCGGGGGAGAATGGATAATATTATAAGCGACGTTGAAGAGTTCATAGAATTGGTTCTCCTTTGAAAATGACTCGTGTCTGTTACAGCTATAAATTACACTTTTAGGCGTATGTTAAGGGGACAATAATTCACTAGAAAGTCGCAAACACTTGTCGTTTTTGTCCATAATATAATAGACTTTCGAGAACGCTCGTCATAAATCGCCTCGCCTCTGACCGTGGGAGGCGGAATTCGGTTGAGGGTTTTTTTTTGTATTATGGTTGGCTGAGCGTTGAAATGCTGACCCTTTTTAAAATATTATTTGTCAATATCTGACAGTGGTTAAAAGTGTTTCACTCGCTCCGGTCGCATCCTTGGCGGCGAGGATTTCCCGTTCTATAGTGTTTATGTTTACAAAGACTCGTATTATAGTGTAAAAGAGTCGGTTTAAGTAGCGTAATTATAGTGTAAAAGACTCGTTAAAGTAACCTAATAGTGTAAGCGGTTGCAATTTTAATGGAATAAACGTCGTCATACGGAAATCGACCTTTATTTTCGTACCTACCGGACAAGTAGTGCAAAAGCCTTGGATTCGTCGGCAGTCGAGCGGCGGTTTCGGTGCTCTAACCTATGGAAATGAACCCCAGTAAAAAATAAAAACTATCGAAACAATACAGTCCAACGTGTTTACCGGGGTTGCTGCGAAAAGCGGCGATAATCGAGGTATTCGCGCATAGATAGTGCGAATATCGCGACCAGTTAGTATTTATCATCTTTTACTGTTTTTGATAGAACTATTGCGAAATATTTAAATAAAGATTACTTAATATAATAATGATAGTTTGAAGAACTGAATTGGTATTCCATGTCCCGAAGAAGTTATTCCATTTTAATCGTTGATAACGCAATTTCTCATATGTACTAAACTCGTACAAGCTGTCCCTTACAAGCGTACCCTTACAAGCTGTCAAAATGGGTCGAGATGGCGAAGTGACTTGGGTGACGAATGGCTGCCTTAGTAATTAATCATCCGAGGAAAGGTGGTATATGGTAATTCTGGACCAACAATAAAATATAACACGAACATATTAAAATTAAACGATCTAATGATTATCTAACCTACCTTTCTTATTATACTAGTTACTACTTTTTAACAATTGTAATACTACATGCTACATATTTACCTAATTACTTGATTGCTAAGAAATGCCATTACCGCACTTTGCAGTTGTGCTAAGTTCACCATCCAAATATCCAATTCTGGCTCAGCCGAACATAGTGCATTTAGGGTACGAAGCGTCCGCACCGTGAAACAGTGTTGAGTGTTGAGCGATGTTAGTTCTAGCTCGCGGTAACGCGAACAATGCGTGAGTCCTAGCACGGTAGTAATTGGCGGGTACAAACAGCCCGATTCTTCTAAGGATGGTCGGGTTACCAACGACTGTTATCTCATGCTGTTAGCCTTCGATGACAGAATGACTGGACAGCAGTTCGGGACTTTCGCTTTCTTCCTCCGATGCACTGGAAGGTAATTTTGTACGATTGGACTCCAGAGATGCTGAAATTTTATTTTAATACCTTTCAGCATACACTTCCAGACCTCAGTAACATCGCTTATTGGAGGAATTTAGAGAATAATATATATCCCCTTTGTAGCAATACCCCTTGCACACCTGGACAAAATCAAGCTGGCTGCAAGGAGGCTATATATAGATCATGAACGGTATACTTACCGCAATGACAAAGTCCTTCCAGTTATTTGGGAGGTATTTGGCCTCTCAGGAGCTTGTGACTACAAAGGTTTGACAGTATCCTCCAAACCACCAATACAGTTTGTGCGGAATAGCTCTAAAGGCAAAAAACATTCTACTGCAAAATCTTTTCGATAACCGAGAAAACTTCAGATTGGATTCTGGATGTCCGATCGGTTTCTAAGCAGTATTATTTCAATAAAAGTGTAACGATCCTAAAGTATCGTATATGCCAGTCAACAAATACATTGAATTCCAGTGAAATGCACTAATGTCAATACAGCCATTATTTCACCTCGTGCACCTGAATTAGCACGAATTTTAACTACTTTGTTAAATCAGTTACATTGAACAACACTTTTACTCGGAATATTTTGTCCTTTATAAGGCGGCGAAAATATGATCAAGGTATCATTTCTCGAATGATCACTCCCCCAAGACAGCGGCGGAATCACCCGGCACTTCTCTCACGAGTTAGGTCAACGGGTCCGACCATTTTGGGTACCTCTTCCTTCGTTCCTCATATCGAGACGAGCAAGCATCAGTCTGAACTCCTACAGACTCGAGCCGTGTCAAGTACAAGATACTCTGAGCACAAATTATAATCCTTATCTATGCACCCTCGTAACTTCAGGCAGATAGCCACTACATTCGCGTCAACCCCTGTCTTATTCGGGAAGCGTTAACAAATTGGCAATATAAATCACTGTAAATTCCTTCTGATACAATAAATACCTTCTGATATACTTTCAATCGACTTTTAATACGTAGATAACCCGCAAGTTGACACCACCTCCTCACATCAAACAACTTGGAGTCTAGTGAGGGGTGGTCCGTCACAAAAGTCTCGAATGAAAAGCCCTTTTTCAGATATGATTATTTCTTCCATATATCTGAAAATTGCCTATATTTTAGAAAATAACTATTCCGTGGCGGATGGCTCATACAAAGGCAGCAACGATAATGATGATTATAGTTTGTATTCATTAAGCTCAGGGTGAATTAAGTGACTATACGTGCAAAATACAAAAGTATCTTCATTTAAAACAGTTTGAGAACCTCTGCTTCAGCCTTAATATGGTCCTATTATGAAAGTGATAGATGAGCGATGTTGCGTTTTAGATTAAGTTGTGCTATATGGCGAATATTAATTATATCACATTATGCATAGTGTACTTTAGGGATATTTTCAAGACTGGTTTTCACGTTCAGCGCGGATGGCCGCATTATTCATCCTAGAGAGAGCCAGATGTCGACCACCTTTTCCATTAAATATAATATTACACAATACAAAATAAAATACCGAATACGAAACAAGTTTTCACCGGTAATTCATTTTATACATAGAGAGGTACTTCTTTCTTGAACAGTCTCAACTAGATGCATTATAAGAACAGGACACTACCTAACTAGACGAGTTGTTTTATTCTAAGTCAGTATACATACAAACACAGAGTAGTACATATGCGACAGTTATAAATATCACGAAAAAAAATTAAATCATAAAATCTATTATTATTTACTTGTTGTACCTACTTGTATTCTCAAATAATTTTTTTCTGCATATTTCCAGGTAATTGGAATTCCTACGCTTTGTTAAGTCAAAATAATCTGAGTCAATGCATATAAGTAAGAGCAGATCTCTGATTTCCTTTTTAATATTAAATACCAAATATTTTCATTTACGAGTTAAATTACTCTTTACGTTTTGAAGTAGTTACATAAATGAAATTTTTTGATACGAGAATCTGTGCAGTCAATCATAAAATTATCGTCAATAAAATCGTAATCATAATAAAAAATACATAGTTTTGAAACTAAAAAACACATTTTTTAACCCCTCAAATGTGAGGCGTCCCTTAAGGGATGCCTTGGCAAAATGTATACAAAATGTATATAAATTTATATAAATGTAAATATAAATGTAAATGTGCGCCGCTTTATAGTAATCCGCTCTATAGTAATGCTATAGCTCTATAGTAAACCCCGCTCTATGTAAATGTAAATGTAAATGTAAATATAAATTTATATACATTTTGCCGTAGGCAACCCGAGTTAATCGCCATTCATTTGAGGGGTTAAGAACTGCGCTAAAATTTAAAAAAAGACAAAAAAATATTAACTACACTGTTATTACTGTTTGCCCCATAAGGTAAGCTGTAACAGGACAGTATTATTCTTTGATTATTTTATTATTTTAATGATTATTTTGTTTCTTTTTAACTTTACTATGACAATATCGAAACTATTTTCATCTAAAACTATGAAACCATAAGATTAAAAAACATATTTTCATGAAATTACATATTAAATTCCTAATATATAAAATTGGTGTCTTCTATGGAACAAGCGCTGCTTAGTTACGATTGACGCCCAATCATTGTGTTTTAATTAATTATTTTGTATTTTGTTAAATAAATATAAAAATGGTATAAATAATAATAAAATTTAATAATCATAGTTGGGCAAAGTTAAAGCAACAGAATAATAATAGATTCAAAATAAAATTACCCACTTAAGTGGTCGAATAGCCATTCTAAATTGCAACAGAAACTAGAAAAGTACATATTTCGTATATATCCTTAATACAATAGAACGGGCTATTGGCAAGCGTGCCTTGGTGTTATATATTTAATTGATCTTCTACCAGACTTATCTGGTGATTCTGTTGTAAAACAGCTTACTCTGGTATATAAAACTATTTTGAACTTAACTTAGCCGTACTTTTAAGAAACGTGAGTTTGATTTGTTTCAACCATCTGAATTTAGAACAGCAGCGTCAGTATCCTTTTTTGCATATGTAATAGTTTGGTTTACAAAAATGGAATACATCGCGAAATTTTAGACTCGGTGAAGTACGGCTTGCAGGAAGACACTGTGAACAGTATTCGGATTACACTTTTTTCGGAGGCGCGAAATTCTTATTGAATTTGCCACCATTTCCCAGAACATAAGGCCACAGTTTTGCCATAGGGAATGGAAATGCACCCGAGAAAAATATATTTAAAAAAAAAACACTACACACAGTGAACTAAAAATAACTAAATGTCAAATCTAATAAAAGTGGCAATAATGTCAAATTAAGACATGAAAAAAAAGAAATAAATATAATCTCATTTAAAAAAAAATACAAAACAAAATTTATAAAATGATTTACTAATTACACGTCACCTCATTACAGTTGCTCGGGTGCTGGAAGGAAGGCTACTCTTACCCCTAAGTCCACTATCGTTTACTGATAAACAACGCACATTCTGGAGTGGATAATGCACTGGAAGTAAATGACCTGGCAGATACAATTTTATGACAAATCTTGTCAAACGTTATTACATTTGTTTGAAACTACAAGACAAAAAGCAAGGGGAGATAAATAAAAGTTTTTTCAAAGAAAGACAGACAGTCAGCTTTGGGTCATCTGAATCTACAGCATTCAAAGTTTTTTTTGGGTATATTTCAGGGATCAAATCTTTCTACTGTGTTGTTTCTATTATTCATCAGTTGCCTACAATTGTACATTATGTATTAAAACCGCTTATTCTTTGCTGATGACGTTAAATTATATCCCGTATTACATTCTCAAGGAGATGCCACACTATATTGATCGCCTTTTTAATTGTGTGGTGCGGGGGTTTCGAAGGGGGTTTCGGCGGGTTGGGATTGGAGGAGATGATAGGGGGGGGGGGGGGTTGGCGTGAGGGGAGCTTGTCTGTTTGCCGGTAAATCTTAGGGTGATACAATTGATTTATTGTAACATTAGTGGTGTTTTGATTTTTTTTTAAATTATTTCAGTCACTGCTGTTTGAATTTTTGCACTTAAGCCTCCTTCGAGGAAGAGCAAAAGGAATCTTATAGACGAAATGCTAGAAACGTTGTAAGACACTCTCGTATTCATACTCGCGAGTCGCTCCGGCTGTACGGGGCGTTAATTATGATGAGATCCAAAATTCATTTTAGTTGGCGCAACAACAATTACACGGAGCAGTGATGTGCAAATCGTCGCTTGAAGTGTTTTCTCCCGCTTTCAAGTTTTCCACGCCTTAAACTTTCCACCATCAATTTGAAGATTCAGCGGCGCAAACGTTGATTTCGGGCGAACGCCACTTTGTTGAGTTTTCAGCGACGACTTTATGTTAGTTTTAAGAGATCTAGTAAAACAGACAGAGCGGCAAGTGTGTTCATTTTACTAAGAATCTGCGCTATAGATATAAATCAAATTTCAAATAAAAGCCAGGCGAAGAGAAAGTACTCGGTTATAGACAAAGAATGAAATTCGATAAAGCGCTGCGTTAGGATATCTTGGATCGTATATTTGACAAAGCATCATGATGGTGGCAAGGCGTAAACATTGACTATGTAGGGTATTAACTTGTACAACGCCATAGTCAGTTGCGTGTCTAGGGTTGGTGAATGGAGCAAGCCCGACATACCTTTTTGTTGTTTTTACGCATTTGATAGTAAAAAAAGGGGTACGTCTTTACCCTGCAGTTTGACATTTTCTGATTGTGTCGTAGATTCAATAAAGCACACTGAAGGCATGCTACTGCTAGACATAATATAACATATACTTATCAGCAGTCGTATACCTCCGGTGGCGTTAAGAAATGGCGTTAAGAAATGATCGGCGACCAGCTCGGGTTACCTACGGCAAAATGTAAATAAATTTATATTTACACACACATTTACATTAACATAGAGCGGGTTTACTATAGAGCTATACTATTACTATAGAGCGGCGCACATTTACATTTATATTTACATTTATATAAATTTATATACATTTTGCCGTAGGTAACCCGAGTTGGTCGCCTCACATTCTAGGGGATTAACTCCTAGCGAGTGAAATAAAGTTAAGACAGAACTTACCACAAGGGACAGTTTCCTCCATTGTTTATCAGACAATAAAAAAATCTGCTCTGTCACTTGCTCAAAACAAATGGAACACGCTCGCATTCTACTTTACGCTAACGCATGCCTGGCTTATTCATCAGTACAACAGTCGTATATTGTTTTGCGTAATTTGCCATAGGTTAGAATTAAAGGACCATTGGTTTTGAAAGCCCCGTTGCAAGCTCTTTTGGGCGAGCGAGACGACTAGCTGAACTCAACTCGGTAAGAATGCGAATTGTTGCTCTGTTGACAACCTGTTTTGTCGCGTGGAGCGATCTGTGCCCGCTAGATAGCAATAGGCGCTCGCGTTTATTAGTTTCATTTATTTATTTAGTTTAGCGATCTTTTCAAGAAAAAGGCAAGCCGGGTTTTTCGGCTTGTATGAAGGAACCGCCACTGGCCATAGTGGAGTGGTGTCAACTACAATGGTCAAACCTGTCGACCCAGGAAGGTATACCGATATATAATCATTCTTTCAACCTGGGCTGAACGTAGATAGATAGATAGGTAGACTATTATTGCATAACTGTATGTAACAGGTACAGATTGATGGTTTGGTAGAGAATGGCTCAATACAGTTTGCCCACAGGGCGTACAATTTCAATTTCATTTTTAAAACTACCGATCACTTCTTGTGCTTATCATTAATTATTTTTTAAAATTACAATAACCAGTTAAAATACGTATTTAAATTCAATCATAACATTTTAAGAGTAAGAAATAGTAAACATAACAGTTGGACGGTGTCGACTACAAAGGTCGAACCCGTCACCCCAGGCTGGTATAACGATATGTGATCGTTCTTTCAGCCTTGGTCAACATACAACATAACAGCGTAATAAAGATAACAGCGTAAGATAAGACAGACACAGCGTAATAAAGATTTAAATTTGAAAGTACTTCGCTCGATATCACAATGCCGTGACGCGGCAAATTTAGATATTTGATTCTCAGACATTTGTATGGCGGACATATATTAGATATATTTGTGTCGGTTGAATATGAGATATTCCAATCACAATGTGATTTTAGCCCAACAATGAATCTGTGCACCGGTGCCATTTGGTTGGAATATCTCGTATATAAAGGACGCAAATATTTTTGGTAAAATACCATTTTAATACCAAGAAAAATACTGCAAATTTTGTACGAAATTGGCGCGGAAGAGAAAGGGTTGTCTACTTGCCGGGAATGTCTTGCAGTGATACAACTGATTAGTTTTCCATTTGTCTTCCAGTTATTTGGAGTATATTTTAGGCATAAAACGAAATTAAAAGGCATTTCTTAAATACATACCTACAGGCAAGTTAGGCATTTCGAAAATAAAAAAAAAATCTACCAACTACCCAAATAATGGTCCATTAATACTAATTAAGATTGTGGCAGAAACCACTTTTATAAAGCAAATAGCCATAGTCTGAGAACCACTGACAGAAATAATGAATCAGAGATTGTATTGTGAAATATCCATAATACCAGTATAACGAAGTTATAATGAGAATTATAATGGTTTCTACGAAGGATAAACATTAAACAAAACTAATAAGTAAAAAAATTTTTACGTATTTGCATCGCATATCGGGGGTAAAACTTGGGATTAAAAGTCTAGACGTCTCCATCCCTCTTAATTCCAGGCCTAAGACCAATATCTAATTCAAAATCATGCAATCAGACTATGCTTAACATGGATTTACTGCCTCGTAAGGCTAAGATATTAAGGGAGATTTGACCTGGATTTAGTACCGTCAATTGTGGTATGTAATTGTATTATCTAAGCTCTCATAAAAGTCTGCTCACTAATGCCGCATTGATTAAGGTGAATTTTGTAAAGCACACGACACTTCAATTAGAGTAACTTCACGGAATGCCCCACGTATTATGCTATTAAAAGTTTTTACTTCCACTGTTTATTTATAAATTTTATATTAGTTATTATACAATTTTAAGTAAAAATATAGTAAGTATCTTACAGCATACAGACTGAAGTGTTTGGGCGAGTGGAAGCCAGGAGGGCCCAATCACTCTGAGCTAAGCACCCCCCACAAAAGCCAATTCACTCTAACCCAGGAAAGACTACAAAAAAATCTTAGTAGAGAAATCCTATAAAATCCTAATCCCCACCAGGGAGGACTGAAAGAAACCGCCTTGGCACCAAAGCCACAATGCCGACGACTGGTTCCCGACGGATCAGGAACAAATGGACGTTTTGGGGCAGGCGTCTACGGACTCAAAACCAACCGCAGAATCAGCATCTCCCTTGGACAATATGCCAAGGTTACCAAGCCGAGGTGTTTGCCATATTGGAATGTATAAAACTCGAAAGTCGACTTGAGGTAAAAAAAAATCTTATTTGCTCTGGTAGCAAAGCAGTATTGGAAGCTCACCACAGAATCTTCTGTGGTCTGGGACTGTATGAAAGAGGTTAATAAATTATTAAAAGCAAAAATAAATACCTAAATATGGACACCGGGCCATCAAAGCATATCCAGCAACGAAGAGGTCGATAGACTGGCAACACTAGGCACACGGGAATGCCCGGTGGAGCCAGTTGTTGGGGTCCCCTTCGCTATAGGTAAGAAAATCATCAGGGACTGCTTTGAGCAGGAGCATTGTGCCTCCTGAAAATATAGCCAAGGATATCGCCAGCAAAATCCATGATGGAGCAACCACTTCCAAAGAAAACCAAGGCCCTACTTGACATGAGCAAGAAGAACCATAGAACCACTATCGGTCTCCTCACCGGATACACGACCCTTAGAGCACATCTATTCAACCTTGGTTTAACCGAGAGCAACCCAATAAGTGGCGAATAACCTGAAGACAGCATACACATCGTTGGTTGCTGCTCAGGCCACGCCGCAAAAAAGACACAGTTTACTGGAACGAGCCTTTATCGAACTCAGCGATCTGCCCAACTTGAAGTTCAGTGTTCTGCATGGACTGGTAAGCAGTATCGGGCTACTAGAAAACCACTAACACAACCACAAAGTGGGCAGTTACAAAAAATCCTATAGATCCAGGTGACATCAAGGGCTGGAAACAAGCCCCCTACTCCGTTTACTACTATTACTACTACGGTGTTGGTAGAGACTAGGAGACCACAGTTGTAATTCAATTGTTTTACTACTTTGATTATTTTTCACTTAATTTGTTTTATTGTTGATTCATTTGTTTTATTGTTCATGCAATACTTTTTCAAAAAATTGACATGTACACAATTGACAAAATTACTATTTGTTGGTATATATTTTTTTAGTTTTGGACCTCTCGCAGGGGCTGCTATAGCTTTTAATATAATTCGACCGCGCATTGATGGATTACAGTTGCTACCAGCAAACCCGCCACCCCAGTGAGTTCTAACGACACTTGCCATTCTGTCTCCAATGGAGTGAACGCAAAGACTTTGAGTACACATATAATCCAAAGTCAAACTACGTTAACAACACGTAAGGGACTGACACCTTACTGCGAGGTACTAGAAAGTGCCACCCATCTAGCTTCCTCGCCCGCTTACTAACAGATTTGGACGGATTTATCCATCCTGCTGTCTGGTCACCGATTCGAGGTCGCTTGCGCAGCCTCTATAACGTTAGCGGTAATTCAGAACGAATTTTTAACGGATCCGCTTTAATTAGCCGCTTAATTGTTGCGGATCCGATAACATATTATTTTTATGTATCTCCTGTTAAAGTGTACTATTCCCTGTCCATCGATTCTATGGTTACACCAGTGTCGACTAGAAGCAAAAGTCACTCGATGAGATTATAAGGTGTGGTCACCTAACACCTTGTTATTTATTCCCTCTAAAGGCATTACGTATCTTCAAATCACAAAAAGAAATGGCGTAATAGAGGCGAGGCAGGGGGTTATTCTGCTAATGGAATCGCAAGGAAATCATTCGATCTCTGATCGCCCATTCCAGTGCAATGGCATGGATAATTATTCTTTCTTTACTAAGTATCTCTTACCTCCGGATTTTCTATATCCGTTAATCTAGTTTTAGTACAACGTTTATGGTCACAAAAAGACCTTGGCCTTTCAAAAGGTGGAGATACGAGTTTATAGGTACATACTGAATTAAAAATCTAAGAAGGTTTTAATTTAATTTAGATAATTTTAAAAACTATGCAAACTTTGATAATTTTGTGCATTTTGTGCGGTTTGTCAAGCAGATTGATTACAACTGTTGGCTCGGTCAGTCGACCTCAGTGTGCTCTGTGATTTTCTTCAAAAGGTCACCGCAAACGGTTACTGAAGACGTGCTTGAACTAGGAAATTCCAACCCCACTTAACCCCACCTAACCCCGATGATATTACGTTGTGGATTGTCAGCTACTACGGACAAACCCGCCACCCCAGGAAGTGATAATGGCATAGTGTCGTTATGTTTTCCATGGATTGAATGTCGAGATAGGGACTAAATCAGTCCATAGCCTAACTACGAGAATAGCCCGTAAGAATCCAACTCCTTACCGTGAGGCACTCGGAAGTGAACCCAGCGCGCTGACCTCACGCCCTTACAACTATTATAGATATAGACGGATTTCTCCATCTTGGAGGGTGGAGAAATTAGATTGGCGTAGAGACAGAGGAGAGAAACCAGACAGGAGTCGGTTCACAGATTCGAAGTCGCTTGCACGGCCTCTACCCCTACGCAACATCGCAATTTCAAAGGACAACTCAATACAGAAGCATAACATTTTATAACAGGTTACCAGAGGAATTAAAAAATATAAAAACATATGCACTATTTAAAAAACTATTTTTATTGCAAAAATGTCTATATGGCACGGAATTTTAAAATTTTATATTCACAATTGACTACTTGTTTATTTTATTTTATTTATTATTTTTTTTTTACATCCATTTTAATCCTATTCTGAACACTTCATTTTATAGACAATTTACTTACTGATTATGTAACATGATTTAGGAATTATTACTGGTATTTTTATATTTTTACTCTGATTATTATTTGATTTTTTCCAAATTGGACTCCTTGATTATTATTATTATTATTATTGATTTATTTATTTGCGAGATCATTCAATGGATTTGCTTTTCTGTTATTTTTTTTTTTTTTTATTTTTTGGATTTGGTATTTCTATTTTTGATATTTCTTAATGCTCTTTTTAATATTTAGAAAATGTAATGGTTGATTTTGTATAGTTTATTGACTTTCAGATTTCAAACGTGATTTATTTTATTTTTGCCAGATAATGATATGTTTAAAACATGAATATTATAAAAAATGTATTTATTAATTGTAAGTTCTATACCCTCGCCGGGTTTTTTTGGAATAAAATAAACTTTGAACCTTGAACTTTGAACAATTAAAATTCATCGCGTATCCGTGGCATCCTTAGCCCGTATATCATTCAAGGTCATTTTAGGAATAAATGATGACGACAACTATCCCCTCTACTTAGGAAACGCATGTTTTCAGACACTCCCGGTTATTTTTCGTAGTGCATATTGAAAAAAAAAAATTGTTTTATTAAAGACATACAGCATACAAAATAACATATAAGCATAATATATAACGATAGGAAAACCAATGATGTTTTAAATTATTTGCAATATAAGGATTACAATACGTATATGCTAAACAATATGCAACTATTCGTAAATCACCACGTAACTATTCACAAATGTCACTCTGAAACCTCTTGTAATTGTGAACCACTAAAGAGATCCCCCACAGTCAAATATCTAGGCATTGTAGTTGACAATAAATTGCGATGTTAAGAGCAAGTCAATGCAGTGTCAAATAAAGTAAGAACCCTTGGTTATACTTTCAAAGAGATAAGGAGTGTTTTGGATCGCAGGATGCTAACCATAGTGTATTTTCCATTATGTGAAACCCTTATTAACTATAGTATAATTGGGTGGGGTGGAAGCTGCAAAACCCTCCTGACGCCACTTCTAACAGCGCAAAAATGTATTTTAAAAATCATGCATCGCAAACCATATCAATATTCTTCTAATGAACTCTTTAAAGAGGCTCAAGTTTTGGATGCTAGGTTATTCTTTATTAAAACCGCACTACGTTGGGTTTTCGTGGCCAAACAAAATAAATCTTTTATTATTACGCACACGAAACCCACTAGACAACTCCTGAGTTATAATTTGGATGTATCTAGGATGAAGACGACTTTCGGACAGCGACACTACTCTTTCATAGCTACAAGACTTTATAATAAATTAAGCAGTGACATAAAAACCAGCCCCAATTGTCATTTGTTTAAAAGCAAAATAAATAAATGGCTGTTGCAAGAAGAGCGTTTATCTATTCATGCCATAATGGATGTAGTAGAATAAGTTGAAGTTGACTTAACATATATTGTGTTTATATGTATGTACTATGTGTGTATATGTGTATTCTAATGTATTTACTATTTCGATTTCCTATATAATATTGTAATTTTTATTACATTCTTATTATTATATACATTCATTATTATTAAATATATTTTTTAATTATTACTATTATTATTGTATTTGGTTGGTTCATCGACCCTCGTTTTAAATTTAAAAATATAAATTGCTTGCCCTGGAACGGGTATATCCCATTTGGGCAGCACTAGCCAGTGAATGAAAGAGGAAAGTTTTTGCCATTTGTTTTAATATTATACTTATTGTAAATGGATAATTTGATAATTCCAATAAAATAAAATAAATAAATAAAATACAATACAAAGTGAAGAAAACATTAAAAAAAAATAAGAGTTAAACTCTCTATGTGTGAGTGTGAGGGTGTTGGTGTGTATTTGTGTGATGGAGAGCGTGTATATGTGCATGTGTGCGTGTTTTAGAGTGTGTGTGTGTGCGTGTATTTGTGTGTGTGTATCTGTAGTGCGTATGTGCATGTGAGTGCTTGTATGTGCATATGGAAATGCGAGATGCTAACTCCATCGGATCGTCAGCTTTTCACATACCTCCTTAAAAATGATCGACTATTTTAGTGGTTAAATATGTCAATACCGTTAAAACCTACATTGTATGCACGCATAACGCGCGGCAATAAAGAATTGGAACCATAGTTAGTGTTTTACCTTGGTACCTAAAAAGTTAAGTGAACGCGATTGGGTCGGTTAGGCACTCGTATCCTCACCTTACTCAGAAGATATTTACTTTTCAACCCAGTATGAACAATTTTATGTAGAAATAACATATCTGATACTACTCGCCGGTCATCCAATGTCTATAAACCATAGCGTTGCAGACCATCAGCGTATGACAAGACGTTGGAAAATGAGCGGAAACTTAGTTGACGTATAAACCGGTTTTGAATACGCTCAATCCTCAGCTTGTATGTAGCATACTGCAGAGACCAAATTATTGGAAGCAAATTCAAGCAGGCTACGTACGTATTCGACATAAACCGTCCTCAAAGAATGTGTGTGTTTTAAAAAGGTCTACAAGGTCTCACAATAAAAAAAATCTCTTCGAGGAGGCTCAATCGACTGTCTAACGCCGCACGGTTCGCAAACCGCCCGATACTGCCCGAGGTGTTGTCCCGAAGGAACCGAGCTCACCTGTATACGACACAGTCGTGATAAGGTTCACAAAGTCCTTTCCAGGTTCATCCCTCTTCGAATAGGCTACCGGATGGGAGTTTAACCGTGAGTAGAGCAGACCCAAGGCACAGTAAACCAAAACTTGAGCCACTTTAAACAGCTTTATTCTCGAGCTACAGGGCATTGCGGGACGAGGGTGCGAGGAATGCGGCCAGAGGGGTACGTCCCGACGAATGCCTTTGGTTAGCATTACGAGCAGGTAAAGTCTGGCGAAATTTTTCGGATGTTTGGATATCTGCATGGGCCGAGTAGCGGGACATCTAGCGGCCCTAACAACTCGTGACGTATTCGCTTCGATTTCAATTTTGTTCTAAGAGAAGCTACTGTCTGGTATACAGTGCCCAAGATAACAAATAAGTCATATGCACCAAACTGTAGGGAGGGTACTACTAGGGTTGTTGACTACAGCGGGCGTGCTCGTCACCTTAGGAAGTTTTAACGATTAGTCGTTCTATCTCCCTGGAGTGAGCGCAGAAGACTTGGACAAAACAGTCCACCATCTAGCTCCGCCCCAAGCCCGTAAGAGGCCAACGCCTTAACCGCGAGATAGCCAGGAGTGTTACCCGGCGGGCTTACACTCACTCCCTTACTTCCAATTGTGACCAGATTACTCCAGTCTCTTTATTGGTTACGAGTTCGTAGTCGCTTGCGCGGTGGAGGCCGTCGGGAGGGTACAGTAAGGTTTGTGGTTTACCATGACACTGATCGAGGCGGTCGATTTGATATAAATTCAGCTCCATTTACCTCAAATTTCGCATCTCGCGTGTAAAGTCGCCTACGGGTAATTTGGCGCCTCGCCTCCGCGCATCTTTACCCTCGCAAAGATAATATATCGCTGTCGTTTAACTTTAACTCGCGTTCTTTTCCCAGAAAATACATTGATGGGCTTTAAGATAAGAGGCGACAGACGACACGCCATCTCGCTTTAAGGCTAGAAGATAAATAAACGCGTTGATACATGGTATCCAATACTTTATGTCGCGATTTAATACAATTTATAGCAACGGATCATCCCAGGAAGATCTTATCGGGTACCGATGGATTGGTCCCGCAAGTCACTATAGGAAACAAGATTAAATCTGTTTATTAAAATTATTACTTTTTATTTAGTAATGCAATTATAATACTTAAAGTTAAAAAAAAACAGAACTTAGGAATTATGCTCAAAAATATTTTTAACATTTAACCCTTCGAGTAGCGGCATAATTTCATGGTAGACGAGTAGCGGCATAATTTATTGGAATTTCTTGCAATATCGCCGCGCTCGATAAAAAATACTATAACTATGGAACTGCTATAGCTATTTTAAAAATAATAACTGTGCATTGATCGCATTGAAATTTCATATATAGAATATTGAATCTCATATTGTAAAACAATTAGATAATTATGAATAAATATGAGAAATTCGACAAAGTCGACAAAGTGAAAAAACTCGGCATTTCTAACTTGTACTTATCTTACGGAAAAATACGGAACCCTATTTAGAAATTGTAAATACTATAGTGGTATTTATTAGATTCTCTATCAAAGGTGATATTCCGTTTTGCTTTTTTACATACAAAACTATTAGTTCATAAAAACCAATATTTTTTTAATGATTTCTGGAAAAAAAAATGTTGTTTGACAATGGAATTTTACCAGAAATATCCGCGAAATGACGCGCGAAATTATTCTAGCGGCCGTCTATGTAATCATCAGACAATTGGTATGGATGGTAATAATGAGATATTTGGTATTGGCTATGGTAATAATGAGATATTTGTTATGGGTGTTAGGATGCGTTCTAATTAGAAAATAATATTACTGTGCGCTCCGGGAGCAAGCAGCCAATATTAGTCGTTACGTAGTCAACGGTATTCTGATGTGCAACCAAATTTGGTCGTTACGTAACAGAAAATGAAAACATCGCATAGTCTAGTGGCAACGTCATTAATTGGGCTGGGGCTCTTCCAAGGTTATATATGTGCTTGCCGTTTTTAGGAAAATGGCATATATCTTTTGGTCAATGGTCGATCAATCATAAATCTATACTAATAATAAATCTCAAGAGTTCGTTTTATTGTTTGAACGCGCTAATCTCTGAAAATACCAGTCGGAATTGAAAAAAATCCTTTTGCATTTGATAGCCCGATTTCTACGGGACGTTATAGGGTAATTAACATTTATTTACTATGCAAAATAATAACAATTAGGTAGAAAAATCTTTTCTGCGATTTCGGACTACCGGCACCGATTCGCAATAATCCTAAAAATATGGACCCTCGAGAAAAAGTTTTGCGGAGACCATTTACGATTGAACTAATATGATTTAAACGAATTACATAGTTATATTTTGAATTAAATAATTATAGTTTTGACTTGGTTAGCAAACGGTACAGATACCTCGCATTCCTATGATACCAACAGATTTATCATTTAGTATTAAAAGGATACAATTTCCCGTGAAGGTATCGTTTGCAGTCAATATAAATAAAGCGCATGGACAAACTTTTAAGCTTGTCGGAATAGATTTATAAAAATAATGTTTTTCACACGGAAAATTATATGTTGCCTTGTTTAGATCAGGTTGCGGCGAAAAGTAGTATTAAATATGGTAATACCACACGAAAATATGACAAAATATATTGTATATGCCAAATTACTTCAAATTATTATTAAATAATCCGATTACATTTTCATTATATTTAAAATAAACTTCCATATATTAATATTGATATACCTTGCAATAAATTTTATATTAATTATTTTAATTATTTGTTTATTTGTTATATAAACTCCATCTTACGACATTTTCTATAAATTTTATTTTTATGATGCTATTTCAATATTTTTTGTTAAAATTGTTATGTCGTCCCGAGTGTCTTAAGGTATCTTAACTATAAATATCATGTTACTAGTTGTCTAAATGTCAATAAATTAACATAAATTTATTGTGTTTAGTGTCAAATGAAAGGTCTGATTGAGTACGTCCCGGAAATATACATGTATCTATATGGGTAAATATATAAAACTGTAATAAAAATAATTATAAATACAAGAGTTCACTTTCTGTAACAGTCGTGTGCCCATCAAAAAAGGAGTGTAGTGTGTTCAGGGTTCATCTATGTATGTTTTCCGTCTCTTTATTTCACCATAACTTCTAAACGCTTGAACCGATTTAGAAGTGTGTGGTATTGTTAGAATCGTTATCTCATCCCGAGTGTCATAGCGTACCCTTACTGTCGAAATATCAAGTAAGTAGTTGTCTAAATGTCTAAATGTCAATAAATTCACATAAATATATTGTGTTTAGGGTCAAATGAAAGGTCTGATTGAGTACATTCCGGAAGTATACATGTATGTAAATGGATAAATACATATGTGAACCACAAATATTTCATAAAAGGACAGTAATAAAAATAATTATAAATATAATAGTTAATTTTCCGTAATGGCAGTCGTGTTTTTTATTCTTTTAAATATATTTACTTACTATCTGACCCTTGCCCCTTTCGTTGGGCGGTAAAACTTTTTACTTGTGGTGAAATTATGAGTGTGGTTCGGTTAGTAGGTACTGAGTGCTATGATTTATTTCCTGGCTGCCAAAAGAAGGGTTATATTTTTACTGCATATGTATGTATGTATTTGCATGAAAATTTGACTATATTACCGTTATTTGTGAGTGTCTTCTTGTGAGTGTCATATTTGTGAGCGTATTATCTCTTTAACTATTTATGCAGTAAAAGGGAAATTATATGCAGTAAATAGGAAAAGTCTTTTGCTTTAAACACTTGAGACGATAAAGTTACTTATTTTTATAATATGAATTTATAATCCTATTACTCTTATAAACGGGAAAGTTTGTAAGAATGTATGTATGGATGTTTGTTACTCTTTCACGCAAAAACTACTAAATGGATTTGAATGAAACTTTACTATAATATAGCTTACACATCAAAATAACACATAGGCTATAATTTATAAAGATGTACAGTTTTCTATCATCATTATCACAATTTTCCATCACCACGCAGGTGAAACTGCGGGCGCAGCTAGTTGTTGATAATATGACCAATAACCATGACCTAACGATTTAAATTATTTTTTATTATAAAAAACTACTTTTTGTAACTAAAATATAAAATTTAGACATATGCTGTTGCTGAATTTTTTGTAAGCATTACCAAGCTCTACAACTTTTCTCTAGAACTCAATCATATATCTCTCATCGTTAAAGCAGCGTTCGTAAGAAACATTTTCATTCGACTGTTTTTTCTCCGACTTACTTTGCAAATCCACGAAAAAGTCTTTTCAATTTTCGGATTAATATATAGCCTATGACACTCACAAATAACTGGCTTTCTATTGGTAAAAGAATTTTCAAAATCGGTTCAGTAGATCCAGAGATTACTTCCTACAACCTCACAAACTTTACCTCTTTATAATATTAGTATAGATTACAATATAGTGTGATAATGTTACATGAATTTGATGTTCGGGAAAAAAGACGACCGCTTCAATGAAGCGTAGCGATATAATGTAATTTATTACGTCGGAAAATCGCCCTAAGGAGGATGGATTGGATGTGCCGGGGGAATTTTGGGCCTATGCTGAAGTGTTGCTGGCAGAAGGGTCAATTTTGGGGACTACTCTCAAGTTAATGACTTTAGACCTTTCCGGATAACGAAATATTTATTATAGTACATATGTCTGGGGCGCCATGGGATAGAAAGGCGCAATTTAGAAAAAGGGAAATGGGTTAAGTATTTCGGAAGAACTCAGATTTCACCGTAAGTGTTTTATGAATGTCCTTATACGGGCCCGGATATAAGGGAGGAATAGGGGGTTCAAATTGGGGGCCTGTCCTGGGCGGCAATTTAAGGGGACGCCCAATTCATAGGTTTAAAACAAACTGGCTTCATTAAAGTGCCTAGCATCCAGGGCTTGTCACACTTTCAATGTTTCATTTTATTTTGGAACGCATCCTAGGTCGATTTTTAAACACGTGCGCAGCGTGCGCGATCTCTCTGCCAGGGGATTTCTCGCAGCGTCTAGGAAAAATCCTCCTCATAAACAGAAGGGAACGGATATTACTCTAACGAAGCCGAAAAATCCGAATAAACATCAAGCGACGGTGGGTATTCATGGCAGGACTGTTCGAGTAATTCGCCTAGATTTTCTTTGTTAACAACTACTCTTTCAAACATGTCACTATAATCATTAGTTGATGTGGTAAAATATCCTTTCGCAGAAAGAAAAGCCCGGCGTGTAAAGCTGAAGCAAGATGATATAGTAAAATTTGCTGCGACCTAAGGATTGAAGCTTTATTTATTTATTTATTTAAGTCCATAAAAAATACATTTAATTACCAAAACATTCTTTTAGCCTAATATTTCATAATTAATTAAACAGTTTTTTTTTAATTTACCTAACTCGGAAAGAGATTCAGAAACAATAGTTTGTGGTTTACCACCTCACTAGGAATAACCTGTATCGAGGTGGTACTAACAGAAATCGTATATTGCCTGCCGAAAAAGCATGATATACCCGCTCTTAGGTTTTCATTTTATTTTAATATTTTTTAAAACTTTATATTGCAATGGTATTTACAATTAATAATTACAAGGATGGGGGTTGTTACTTTATTCTAAAATTTAAAAATTTTGAAGATACCAAATTAAACAGAAGGTATTTTTGTTCAAATATTCATAAATAAATATTCTTACATCTAATATAATACATACATAGATACGATAATCGCATAAACTTTACATGAATTTATATTAAAAGTATATATAAATAAAAATTATTATAATGAAGTACCTACATACATATAATATGATAATAAAAAAATAAAAAATAGAAAAAATATTATTATGATAATACGAGTACCTATATATTTACATATGCAAAAGTGCCTTGATAACTATTTATCAAAGAAAATGACAATTTGCAATGCCATTTTATTATATAATATAGAAGTTAATTAAGAATTTAGGTACCTACCACAATACAATACAATATAGCCGTAAATTTGCACAATATATATATAAATAGCTGTGTGTATAGTCTGGCTTATGCGTTGTCTACTGTGGTTGAATGCATTATATATAAATTAATAGTAAAACCTATTTTTAAAAACAAGCTCTTATTAAAATGCTCTGTACCTAGCCAAAACTGGATCTTAGAACGGGCTATCATAATTGAATGCTATACAGAATTTCGTGTTTGTGCTGTTGACCGTTAAAGAGTCCCCTCGTCGGAAGCCAACCCTGAGTGCAGCAGTCCTATCGCGGTGAAACTTAGAACGGGCTATCATAATTGAATGAGTATACAACACTTCGTTTCTGTGCTGTTGATAGTTGAGGAGTCCCCTCGTCAGTAGCAAACCCTGGGTGAAGCAGCCATGTCGTGGTGAAATTTAGTACGGACTATCATAATTGTGTGTTTGTGCTGTTGACTGTGGAAGAGTATCCTCTTCGGGAGCTGATCCTGGGTGTAGAATCAGGTCATGCTCACCGGGAAAATGCATTGTCATCGAAACTGAGCCAACGAGTAAAATACGATCAACTTTATAGGATAAGAGAAAGTGGTTTCTTCACCGTTTGAATGTCCGTTTAGATGACCCAGGAATTCTTTCACCGTTTGAATGTCCTGGAAGAATTCCTGGGTCATCTAAACTCCATACACCCAAAAATCAGTTTCACCTATGAAGTAGAGAAGGACGGCTCCTTACCATTTTTGGATGTCAAAGTGACGAGGAGAAGTGACAATACTCTCGGACATACGGTATATCGGAAGCCCACACATACGGACAGATATTTGCATGCAAGCTCACACCATCATCCCTACCATCTACGTTCAGTGCAAACGTCGCTCGTGAATCGAGCACGCGATCTATGCGACACTGAGTACATTTATTAGTATTTAGTGAACATTCCCTTTACGTTTTTCAAGGATTTTATCCTACGCGGCATTCCAGCGATGGCATTTTAGCGTGGGTGACCAAATCGGCATCATTTTCCCAAACTTCCTTCATGGCTGCAATCAATTCTGATTTGGTCCGAGGCCATTTTTCTGCCACTTTCTGTTTAAAAATAGCCCAGATATTTTCGATAGGGGTCATATCTGGGCTATTCGCTGGCCAGTCAAGGATTTGGATGTCGTTAGTCCTTAGAAACTCCGTAACTCTCTTCGCTGTATGACAAGGGGCTTTATCGTGCATGAAAATTCCTTTTCAGTTAAATTTTTATTCATGGTTAGGATCACCTGTGTCTGAAGGACTGTTAAATACTGATCCGCGTTCATTACCCGGTCAACGATATGGAGTGGGAAGAGCCTTTGTCCGATATTGCTTACCAAATCATGACCCTTACTGGCTGTTTGAGCTGCTGTTGGACACAGGAAGGTAAGTACTCCTACCTTTCGATCGGCGAACATTCCTGGACATTGGTAGTGTCAAACTTACCATGGTCTCGTCGCTGAATACAACGTATTTAAAAAATAGAGATAATTTAAATCAAATAAAAAAATTATTGAAAAATGTGTTTTCAGAATAATATAAAAAATAGTGTTTATTTCAATTTTACCTTTTCTCAATCATCTGTAGTTATGCTATACCTTTTCTCAATCATGTTAAATGTTTACTCGCCCATGTTTTTCTTTGTTGGATCATCCTATTATTTAGCTTCTGCTTCTTGCGTGGTCGTCTTGCACATAGCCCAGATTGAAAAAGTCGAAGTCTCATTGTCCGCTCCGATATTTCTACACTTACGTCACGCATGGTACCCCTAAGAGGTTTACTGGATAGGGTTCGGTCCTCTTTAGCTTTCCGCAGCAAATATCGATCCTGGCTGTCTGTTGTTTTCCGGCTGCGACCGCATTTTCCTTTTCTTTTAGGAATTGTGACAACTGATCAGCTCTATTTTTTGCGACCTTACTAACAAATGATCGACTGACTCCCACTTTCTGAGCTATTTGTCCATGCAAATAATGTCCTACTTCCAAAAAACGTCGAAATTTTCGCTTTAGTCACTGCACTGATATCCTTTGCTTTACCCATATTCAATTTTGCAAAATTCAAAAAACCACTGTCAAGTTCACTGTTCAAAGCCTCAAATGAGATTAAAAATCATCGATTAGATGCTAGTCCTTAAATACCGCACAGGAACCATAAAATGAAAGCACTTTGTATCTGAAACTAACTAGCAAAACAATAACAACTCTAATCTGTTGCTTTCCCGAAAAAGGCCATTCAGGTAATAATTGCTCCCGGAAAGGTGTAATTTCAAGAATATGACATTTGTATTGCATTACTTCTTGGTATTTCAGGTAACCTCTGCAAACAACATGCCAATTTAGAAAAAGGATGCAGCTGCAGTTTTGTAAACTACATTAATAAGTTTTTTTAAAGAGGTGATAATAATTTGGCCACATCTGTATGTCAAGCCCTGTGAAATTATCGTTATACGTACGTGGCAATCGGTTAAGAATTGAATTGCGCGTGTAGTTCGAATGTTGTCTCGGGGGCTCGAATAACTGTGTGGATCGGGTTTTACGTTGCGGCACCTTCAGAGCGATGCTCGAAACTAATATTGGGCTATCCAGCGTCCCATTGACGACGATGTCATGTAGCACAGTCATATCCGCAGCAGTTCGCCGATCCTCAAGCGACAGCCAATTAAAATGCTGTAACCTATCACGGTAACAGTCAAATGCGAGATGTTCGCGTCGGGCTATGCACCGGACGAAACGTCTTTGAATCCGCTCCAGTTGGGCTTTGTGCACGCTGTATTGCGGAGACCAAATGGGAGACGTGAATTCAAGAATGCTGCGGACATAGCTGTTGTACAGTGTCAGTGCGGCCTTGGTGCCCGAGAAGGGCTTAGTCATCCTTAACACAAACCCTAGCATTCTGTACGCCCTCTCTGCTACTTGTCGACAGTGACTATCGCCTAGAAGTTTGCTGTCAAGGTATACACCAAGGTCGCGAACGCAAGTGCTTTCTGGTATGGTATCACCAACGGCATTGATATAATAATCCCAACTGATTTTCTTTATATTCCTCGTGAATGTGATTTTGTGACACTTTGAGGCATTTATATCAATGCGATTAGTGATGCAATAAGCCGAGAGTCGATTTAGATCCGACTGCATGTTGACGCAGTTTTCAGTACTTCTAATGGATGAGTATACTTTCATGTCATCTGCTTAGAGAATGTACTCGGACCAGTGAAAACACGTACCAATATCGCCTATATATGCGTTAAAGAGCAGTGGACCGAGATGCGATCCTTGGGGTACACCGGATGGGACAGAAGTGAAGTTAGAACGATGTCCGCTCACGACAACAGCCTGACTACGATTGCGAACGTAGGAAGAAAACCACCTTAGGAGATCTCCGTGAATGCCTAGAAACTCGAGTTTCCGGACAAGTATACAATGATTGACACGGTCAAACGCCTTTGTAAAATCAGTGTACACCACGTCGACCTGCACTCTTTTATCCATGTTAATGGCTAGGTTCTCAGTGAATTCACCCAAGTTGGTCAGCACTGAACGTCGCTGCAGAAAACCGTGCTGTTGATTAGGGAGGCTTCCTGCGATGACGGGATATACCTGGTCGTATACAATCTTCTCGAAGAGCTTACTGAGCACAGAGAGAATAGAGATGGGCCTGTAGTTCTCGATAGAAGACCGAGACCCCTTCTTGTGAACAGGAACCACAAGCGCTTCCTTCCATTTTTCAGGAAAAATACCGCTTCGGATAGACATAGAGAATAACAGTGCAATTGGATAGGATAGGGAATTTGAGCATTTTTTAATGAATACTGTAGGTATCATATCACTACCCGTGCCTTTATTACAATCAAGAGCTTGTATGTATTTTTTAACAAGTTCAGTAGTAATATGAATTGAACTAATATCCCAAGGTGTGTTGTAGGTGGTATCGCGGAGTAACATCCAACCCATCAATAATTGTTGGGTTCTGAGATACATATATGGAATTGAAATGGCACGAAAAACCTTCGCAGATTTCCCGTTCGTCTGTTATTGTGTCACCGTTTAAGTTCATGCAACTAGGAATGGGTTGATTTTTACGCACACTCTTTAGATATGACCAGAATTTCTTTGGATCCTTCTGTATGCTGTCTTCGCAGCGTGCAATATGCCGGCGATAGCAGTAATTTTGGACTCTCTTTTGTCTGGCACGGAGTAAGACAAAGGTATCCCTATCTAGTGGATTATTGAAGATTTTCCACTTTCGATGGTATTTTGCCTTTTCCTTTATAATGTGAATGAGCGCCGGTGAGAACCAAGATGGATATTTTGTACGTGTGGAAAGGCGAGAAGGGATGAAAATATCAATTACGTTATGGATCGTTTCGTAAAAAGTGCGCACGGATATGTTCACATAATCGACGGATAGCAGCACTTTCCAATCAACGGCTATAAGGGCAGAGTTGATTTCTTCATAATTTGCTCTTGAGTAGAGGATTATGCGTCTGGATGATTCACATATCGGTGATGCCTCTGTGATGTTGTTGATAACAATCTCTAAAGTCGGATGATGGGCATCTTCATCGACAAGAAGTTCGAGTGCACGTGACACTGTCACGTCTGTGTTAGATAGGACTAAATCCAGCATCCGGCCATATGTATTAGTGACGCAGTTATACTGATTAAACCCCCCGAACGTGCAATTCTCTACAAACTCAATGCTACTAGAGTCTAAGTTGCCACACGGTTCTAAAAATAATATATGTGTTGAGGGTAGCCATTGGATTAAAGGAAGGTTGAAGTCCCAGAATACCAGAAAATAATCGACCGGATAAAGTTCGCGAAGCGCTATTAGTGACTCAGTAAACTCGCCAAGAAGAGTACGATGGCTTGACCCGGACAAGTATACGCAGCAAATATGTATGTCAGCAGAAGAGCACAGAGAAGAAGAGTGTATGGTTGCCCAAACGCATTCAAAGTTACACTTATATGTGTCGAATTCGGGTCTGGGGCGGACATGGAGTGAGTGTTTTAAGGCCAATAGAATGCCTCCTCCTCGACTTAAGCCTGTTGTTGAGGAATTTCGATCGGTCCGAAATACCTCGTAGCGCCGGTCGAAGAGTTCGCCATTCAGTATTCCGCTGACGAGCCATGATTCAGTGATGGCTTCGATGTCGAGGTCACTAGACTCTTGTAGAAACGAAATACAAAAAAGGTTCTAGACGGTGTTTAACATCAGTTTAAGAGCTTGATAGCCTCTACATATATACGATCTAGTTAGGATCCATGAAAGGAAATACAAAATCGTCAGTTTAAAATTAGGCGTCGTTTTAGCGTGTTTTTAGATCCCAGGTTAGGCACCTGTAAGAAACGGAATACGGGCCATTAGCAGTCTAAAGAGCTGCAGGCAGGGAAATGTCATTTACGCTTAGGTCCGTTAAGGAAGAAACGATAATCGATCCCTATTTCATCACCATCACTATCTCATGCGTGGTCTCACGTTATCGCCACACGGAACTAACACAAGCCACTGCATCGAACTATTATTAAGTGCTCTCATCCGGTGGGAAGTGTAGGATATGTTGGCGGTTTATGCAGCGTCCCCTGAGAAATGAGCGGAACGTAAGTATGCCAGCAGCTAATATTCCACTGTGAGACCGGGAGCTCATTGTAGTGTACTGAGTTCATCTTGAATTTATTTGTGACATAAGAAATATTTACCCGATTTTTTGTAATTAAATAAATTTATTTTAACACTAGAAGGACAAAGATTTTCCACCTCCTTTCAGCCCCAAGCGGGGTCAATTGACCCCTCTTATATTTTTAGGCTTCTTAGTGCCTATTTGTTCGCATACTCACATCGAAATGTGTTAAATATGCCTCTGTTACTTTTTCGTGATCGTTTGAACTTCACAGTGTCATCATTAGGACGGTACAGTGCAAAAAATAACGATGAAATTTCAAGAATATCAAGATTTTTTTTTCCTTTGAAGAAAAGCAAAAACAAATCGAGTTGGTAAGTATAAATCGTTATTACCATTATGGTGGATGAGTTTACATCAAAATCTTTGAAAAATAATTTGATTACAGAGTACACAGTTGAAAATATAAGTAAATGTAAAATACAAGTCAAAACCTAAAAATTATGTAGGATTGGTTTTCAGCATGAAACACCTTTCTGTCGAATCTGATTTCACCTTTCTGGCGCCACGAGGGTAAAAAAGTGTTGAATTAAAAGTGGTGAATATTAGTTTCTTGCAGTTAGTGATATTTTATGACATTCTGTAATTTTATAATACATAACAAGTATTCACTGTAAGTCACACATGAATTCGTGATCCAGCGCGTACAGTAGCATTTGGTTCAAACTTTTGCACCTGATCTTGTCACTTTCGCACGAACCGCAGACAAACTTCTTACAACTGCTGCATTTAATCTTTGTTTTATTGCCCTTGCAGAGTGTCACCTGGTACTTGGACCGACCAGAAGCACTTAACTCATCAGTTAGAGTCTCTAGCGATAATCGCAATAATTCATTCTTCCTGTCGCGCGTCCCATGGTCATTCTTACTCGTGATCAGGGAGCATTTTAATACCTTAGAGTGGCGTCAAAACCTAATATATTGTTAGAAGTGCACTTGCTACTTCTAACAATAATTATGTCGTACTATTGTGCATCCTATGGTCATTTTTACACGTCACACTTACACTCAAAGACCATTTTAGGTCTTAGAGCTGCGTCAAAGGCCGCTGGTCGAATGGCCATAATTTTGTCAGATCCATTCAGATTAATAACAAACTAAATCATTGATTATATAAATGAATATTTCTAGGTGAAATATTTACCCAAAAATGATATCAGGGTATTTTTCACATATATTTACTATATTTATTTTTTCCTAAACATATCAATTTATGCAAATATTATTACTATTTGACCATAAACAAAAATTTTAAGTTTTTCTTACGTCGTATAGAGTATATTTTGTAGCATTTATTTTAATACATATCTAATGATGTATTACGTACTTGTTTTTTGCCTTTCTATTTTATTTTTATTTTACTTATTGAATAAACAGAACTACTGCACAACTAAACAAACTATAGTAACGATACTGCTACTTCCAATTCTGGACTATGCTGATGGCGGTACTATTTAAAGAGAAGATTCTGGATAAATTCGAACTGCTTCAGAATATCTGCATATGATACATATTCGACTTGCGTACATTTGATCACGTAAGCAAATATCGCGATGAACTTCACTGGCTTCGAATTTATGAGCGCAGAAATCTGCAAGCCCTCTTACTTCTTTATAAAGTACTGAATAGTCCCATTGCACCTCCTCATCTTAAAGACCTATTTCACCCGTTAGGAAGTCATGGTGTTTCCCTCAGGTCAAGTCATAACATCACCGTAGTAATTCTATTACATCAGACTTCTTTTTTCCCCAACTCATTTATTGTCCACTCTGCTCGATTTTGGAAGTGCTAGAAGTGCACTTGCCCTCGATCAAAAATCGACTGATGGTGAACACATGTCCGGACAATGAGAAGACATCGAAAAATGAGCTGAAATACTGATCGATGGGTTGATCCATGGGCAAAATACCAGGTTGAAGAGTCTCAGGAACACTACAAGATTTCTTAGCAGAAGAATCAGAGACGATGGTTTAGAGAGCACGAAGTTCTTGTTCTGGATAACTGTATCTAAAGTCGAGATATCCAATCTCCGAAGAATCGAAGGCACATGAAGAAAAGGTTGTTTTTTCCGGTCCACCAACCGACAAGACGTGAAAGTATTGTGAACGCACAATTTTTTTTTTGAGATGAAAACAGAAATATTTATTTTGAGCCCCCCCGAGACGATTAGGACTATTTACAGATTGAAGTCTGTCTATGTGTCTGCCTGTCTGTTTGTGTATATGTATGTATTTTACGATAACGCCCAAACGCTTAATCTGATTAAGCTGAAATTTGGAATGCAAGCATTATTTGTTCATTGCATGAGGTCAAAATTTGACAAGGATTCACCAGGGGCACTAGTCATAAATCAGTCTTGAAATATTGGACTTACAGACTAGAAATTTGGTAAGCAGATACCTTGTTGGGCCGATATTACATTGTGATTGTTTTGTTCGAATATCTCATATACAAGCTATATTAATAATATTTATATTCCGCCAAATATATTAACTAAATTTTAACGCTATCTTTTGGCACTTGGACCAAACCCGCCTTTAGCGGATAAACGAATCGAGTACATCCGCCGGTCGAGAGAGGCGCTGATCGATTTCATTTATGAAATTATTATTCAGATAAAAAACTGTTGGCTACTTGCCGGCAAAGTCTTAGGGGTGACACAACCGTTTTTTTTAAATATAAACTACATTAGGCTGCTGGATTACTCGTATGTGGCCAGCATTTCGCTCTTGGGAAACTTTGCAGAAGTGGGACGCTAATAATTGCTATTGAAAGGCACCTCTCGGGTGAATGAGGGTTGCTAGCTAAACTACATACATAGTGGTATAGAAAGGTCAGCACTGAAGCTACAATAAACTGCTTAATATACTAAATTTGGCTCAGTGGTGATAAGTTAGCTAAATTAAAGGTTGACGTATTATATACATAACAAAATTGTTAAGTAGGCTTTAGATAGACCCAATAATAAAGTACTTTAAATTTCTTCTTCTTCTTCTTCATCAGCGCGCATTCGCCCACCGTTGGGCATACGCCTCTCCAATCACTCTCCATCCGGATCGGTTGTCCGTTTCCCTCATCCAGACAGGTCCAGCTGTCTCCTTGATGTCATCGGACCATCGGGCCGGTGGTTTGCCCACACTTCTTCTGCCTAGCCGGGGTCTCCACTCCAAAACGCTCTTGCTCCACCGTTCGTCGTGTCGTCGGGCCACGTGGCCGGCCCAAGCCCATTTCAGCTTGGCCACTCTTTGACCCACGTCGACCACCTCCGTGCGCAGTCTGATGAGCTCGTTTCGGACTCGATCGCGCAACGATATGCCGAGCATGATTCGCTCCATGTTACGCTGCACTACCTTAAGCTCGTGGATCATCCCAGCAGTCAGTGTCCATGTCTCACAAGCATACGTCATAGCCGGTAAAACGCACTGATTATACACCTTTGTCTTGAGCGATTGGGGAATTCTGGACTTACCGGAGGAGCTCAGCTTACCGAAGGCTGCCCATCCCAATTGTTTTATTAAATTTTAAATTTACATTTACAAAGACGATAAAAGCATGACAATAACTGGGAAAATATAATAAAAAATAAATTTGCAAGAGTAACTGGACAGGAAATTCAATACTGTGAAAATACGAAAATATGCACGCTGAAATAAATAATATTATTATTAAAAACTCTTTATTCGCATACATTTTTTACCAAAAAGGCGAGCTAATGGCTACCTGGCAATATTCGACAGCTAACATTTGGTATAAATACAAACATTTCTTTTTATTTGTTATGTGGCGCTTTTCTAAGGTCTTTATGAGCCTTGTAACACTGCGACCATTGCTGATCTATTGTGTTCGCCACTTACTATAGTTCTGCACTAAGCATCGTGTCATTTAAGAACCGCAACAGGCTTTTGGCGTTTGTTAAAACCTTAAAAGCGTTAAACTTAATTTTACCGGAGAGGCAAAAAACTAAATGGCATACTTCCATTTGTTTATTTGTATATTTTGTTTTTTTAGTTGATATCATGGCTGATTTGTATAAGATCTAGCATTCGTAAGTAATTTTTCATTGCAAGAATGGGACATAATAAAAACAACTAATTTTCGTTTAGATCGTTCTGATTGAAATCGGAATATTTAGATCGTTACGCAACTGTATTCATAAATTATACTGTTTTGATTGCTACTGATGTTATAAAAACAGGAAATTAAAAATTAAAATATTTAGGCAATTTTTTTCTTTTTTGTATTTCTACATCGTTAATCGAATAAATCCCTAATTAATGAAAATTTGTACAAATTCCTCAAAATAATGAATATATATGAATATGTCTTCTTAGGTTAGAAAACGAATTTACCGCGTGAAATTTGTAGGACCCGACGTTTCGGTGACGTTGCAGCCGCCGTTGTCTAGGGTAGACTGAAGAGCTGTCAGTCCGTTGTTATGCGGGTAGGCCGCAAACCGCTGCCGCCACTGCGTAGGTTATAACGGTGGTGGGGGGCCGGGCTCGGAGCGCGGGAATTTTTAAAATCCGTCTTGCACACAACACTCACTGTATCCTGTTTTACGTCTTTGCGTTCGGCGTTCGGCGGCGGGAACATTTTAAGAAGAGGGTTCCACGTAGAAGAGAGTTTGTAGCCGTCATCTCTATTGAAGTTCGGAGTTCTTCTTATTTCAATGGCTTCCCGGATCATGCGAGGAAAGTAGAATTGTTCCTTGGATAGAACAATGGGATTTTGAAACTGCATCCAGTGGTTACTTCCGCTATCCAATATATGTTCGCAGATCGCCGATTTTTCTCGCTGAACATTTTTAACAGCTTTGATGTGTTCTGTCAGTCGCGTGGCTATGGGCCGTTTCGTTTGTCCAACGTAGGCTAGACCGCAGCTGCATTCGACTTTATACACACCCGGGGTTTGCAGTGGTATTACATCCTTTACAGGCCTCAAAAATCGAGCTATATTTTGGGTCGGTTTGAAGATCGTTTTTATATCGAATCTGTTAAGCATCTTACTTATTCGATCAGTCACGCCCTTGACGTATGGTAAGAATGCTCTTGATCTGCTCGGTTTTTGAGTTTCGTCCGTATTAGATCGTGTGCGTGTCTCGTGATATTTTCCGTATCCATTTTTCCTAAAGACATCTTTGACATTTTATAATTTAACCTATTTATAATGTCAAACAACCGCGATAGTCTTCGATTTTATATGTCTTCTTAGAACCGGGGTTGAGTGCCGCAACCGTAACAGAAGACATTTTCTCACCATTTACACCAAACCAATTTGCTCAGTAACTCACTTTACCGAAGCTATGCTCAAATGTGAATGTTGCCATATGTAAATTAGGGATACCACAACAAAAACAAGAAAATAGGTGCCAAAAATATATTTAGACCATTTTGAAAGAAAACATTTTACGAGCTATGATTTAGTATGAGATTTAGATCATTTTGAAAGAAATTCATTTTAATTACTAATAATTAAACATTTTCACTAACGATAGATCGTTTTGAATGAAATTGGTGTTTCTACCTCATTTCTCTAAGGCTTCTAGGTCGTTTTGATAGTAAATAGTTTTACCAATCGATTGAACGGCACAAGGCATACCGAATAAAAAAAAATGTTTGGATCCAAAACCGATTTAGATCGTTTTGTTCGCCGACTTCTCATATATTATTTTTAATTCCTTTATAATAAATATTATTCCGTGGTCATTAAGGACCTTTTCGTTTTTTTTTAAAGCAATCGTATTTCCCTTATTTTCGAATGTCGTTCGTTTGCTTTTTCCTTTGATATCCCCTGCCTTTTTAGCCTCGCGCGTTTCTTCTGCCGAGTATCAAAATAAACACGAGTACAGATCGTGACATTGAGTCGCTGTTGAAGATTTTCCGGAACAAATAAATGACAACGAATCCAATAAATGTGGATTATAAATAAGACTCTGGGAGGATTTTGTATCGGAGTTGGAAGAAAGACCAGGAATTTCAGAGATATTGGTTTGTTTCGACTTATGTATGTTTGTACGTCGAGATTTCTGTTATTTCAGCTTCGCTTGTAGAAAAAGAAAAATATGGATTGGTCATATAATTAATATTGATATCATACCTCTTCTTGGTCGCATCTCCTACTGGTGACTGTTAGGAGTAATTACATTACAATACATTACATTAGTATCCAATCGGCGAATTTAACACTCTCGGATATGTCACAATATACTATAACTAGTAATAAATAAGCTAATCTAAGTAGCAGAACTGCTATAGTTATAACAAGCTATTTGCATGATACTAGTTTCAATATCCTACCTATTTTAAAGAAAAAATAAAATTTAATGAGTTAATTATCATAAATGTATACATCAATTTTAAATAATCATGACAAAGATTCAAAATATTTATAAAAATCCATAAATAAAACACTAAGAAAAATAAAAATATTAGTATGGTCAAAAATCATAAAAAAATCAATAAAATCAATAGTAATCTGGTTTTATAGTTGCTGTCTTTCAATTACTATTGCTTGATGTAAGATGAAAGCAATATAGTCAGACAATAAATCCATGAATAATTATAGTTTTAAAACTATCATTCAAATGGTTGCAGGGTTTGAAATATCACGGCCCTCGGATTCGGTCATATCATAGAAAGAGTGGTCTATTAGCTTCTCTTAGAAAAGAATAGAATAACTTTATTGGGCTATAAAAACATTACCTAATGAATATTTCACCCGTTTTATAAAAAAAGTCAATTTATGCACAAATGGCCGACTTATCGCTATTATTATATCTTGCAGTCAACCATTTGATAAACTTATTCTTAATTGTCACCGTACAATACACACAGAAGTAATAAAGTTAAATTTAAAATAAACCTTTTAATGTCAATAACTTATCCTAAGTTTGCTTAGGGAAGGATAAAAGAGAGGACAGAAAGAGGTATTTAATTTGTGACTGTGTGAAAACAAATTGCATTATCAAAAAAAAAATGCATTATCCCCAGTAACAAATACACTAAACTTATTGGATTCGATTCTGGACGTCGATAGTCGCAAGCTTAAACTCTCCAACAAAAAGAATTTCGGCTTATGTAGATTATTTTTACAAACTTTTGTGAAAAATCTAAATTCTCATATCAAAGACAGGTATCATTTCATTGATATTTTAAAAAATACTGTAATTCCTGAGTCAGACGACCTATTATTTGTTACTATTGACGCCATATCCCAGTATACCAATATTCCTCATATTATGGATTGGAAGCCATTTCTTATTTTCTCGCTGAGAGACCTCATCCTCAAAATTAAATCGCTTCTGCATTTGTTCGCTCTGAATCAGAGGTGGCAGTGAATTGAAGTCTGATAAGTTGACGCAAATTGAGAGATATATCTGACGTAGACGTAGAAAACCATTTTCTATGCAAGGGGAGATGCTGGATAGCCCCTCCCCCTCCTCCTATATCATGTTTCTATAAACTGCGTTGAATTGAGGAAGCTGACTGCAAGCCGTCGTCAATTTACAACTGGCAGCAGCGCCCATTGTATACAAGACCGAATGTATGGAGCGCCTTTGCGAGTTTCTGTATTATAGGCAATCTGACTGCCAGGCATCAGTTGGTTATTATTGGAATGCAACTGTGTCCATCATATATTAGACCGATTATATATATATATATATATATATATATATATATATATATATATATATATATATATATATATATATATATATATATATATATATATATATATATATATATATATATATATATATATATATATATATATATATATATATATATATATATATATATATATATATATATATATATATATATATATATATATATATATATATATATATATATATATATATATATATATATATATATCCTTCTAGCCGTGTTCGGCCATAGCGACTGCATTGTAGATTCTAGTGACTTCTTTAATCTTCTCAGAGTCCCTTGTTCGCAAGCAGTCAAGTGCGCAGGCTATATTATAGTGCACAGGTGGGCGCGCGACCACGGGTGCACTCTCTCTTCCTCCCTCTTCTGAACCCGATGGAACGGAGACCGTTACGACCAGAGAAAAGTTTGGATGCAGATAAAATAAAATAAATTAATTAATCGCCAACACAGCAATGGCTGTCATTGTTAAATTTGTACTCAATATTGTAGCTATTTTTTTCGGATTTAGTTCGTTTTTCCACACTGTCATTTATGAATTTGGTAATAAGGCTTGTGGCGATGTTTAAGGTTTTTCTGGAGCTATTGTAGAGATGACCGGTGACTTATTGGTAGTTGTTGTAGTAGGCGGTGATGTAGAAGATGCATTGTTGGATTTATCCTGGTTTTCTGATGATCTCGTGTTGTTGCTCATGGGGCTGTGTTGAATACAGCATACAGTCTCTTGTTCCGACATTATACAAAATTGTGATAATTTCCCTTTTGGCAAAGTTTCCCTTTTGGCAAAGATTAAGATTAGACCGATTAAGCCTTTAAGGACCATGGGCCATATTTGCCCCATAAATTCAAAAATCATTTTTTAAATTATCGAATAAGAATAATTTATAAATTATATTTTGTCCATGTTATTGAGACATCAGAAACTTAATATCAGCTAAATAAGTGAAATTATTATTTAAAAATATACCGTATTTTTTAATATCTCGCAATGACCAACGAACTCTGGTGATTTAAAAAAAGTAAATAATATATTTATGGCGACGTTACCAATTAATTTTTTTTCTATTAGTACGATTTTTAGTACGTATGATTTCTGAGTTAAATAATGAAATAATAAAATTTTGGAACAAGTTTTTTTAAATATTGGTAATTAGAATAATACACGTTTCTTTTTGGATCACTGGTATACGACTCATATATTTCCGCTTGCATTGAGACTATCAAAAATTTATAAAATCATCACTTTAGAGTGAGACTGATCTCGTCAAGAGTTAGCAAATAAAGTGGCTTCCCATTAGACGATGTCGGGAATTTCACATACTCGTCCTACTCTTCCGCGTACTACAGTCAAACTGTCCTATTTATTTGTATAATCTATTCTCTCCGCTTTCATCCCATGGCCTTCCATTGCGCTCTCAGGAAAATCTATTACTGGCTATATCTCAGCATTCATCAACTTTTATGTCTAGGTCTTTCGCAGTGCAGGCGACCCGACTCTGGAATTCCGTGCCTTTACCGATAAGACAACTTGAAAACCTGAGCGGGTTTAAAAAATCGTTAAAGAGACATTTACTCAACTCATGAATACATCCTTCCCCTCCCGTCTCCTTTGCTTGTCCTTATATTCCGCTCCTCCCTTCAATATCGAGCTGGCATACGTTACTAATTACTGTTTTATATTTTATCCTATTGTGAGAGTGGCCACCCTTCACTAGACTCCAATTGATTGTGAGCGAAGGGTGGTTCCTCATCAAGAAGTTTTCTCCGTTATTGAAAGTCGTCGTAGTTGAAGTTGAAGTATTTAATCAGAAGGTATGTAGTAGGTTGCCAGTTCGTAACGCCTTGTTTGATATTTCGCCGGTGTGTAGGTAGAGTAAGTACGAGGTGAAGTCGTGGTTGTGTGTCCGAAGTTTGAAGCGCCGCGATAGATTCGAAGGTAATGATGATTGCGTATACTATGTGTAGTTTGGTTGACTCGAAGGCAGTGAAGAGCGCGAGTACTTGCAGATGAGTGGTTACTGTCCGCCAGGGAATGATAAAATATGTGTCGAATGTACTGCTTTTTATATGGAATATAGTGATGCAATAGTTAAGAGTGGGGTGAGAAATAAGTGTGTCAATTCGTATCGATCAGAAGAAATGACATTAGTCATCGTTTGACTGTGCATAAAATGCCGAATTTAGTTGGAAATCAATTGCAGCTGGCTCGTGTATATTCGAGTGTGTTTGCGATTTCGATTCTATAGAAATTACTTTTTTGTTGTGGGTATGTTGGACCGAGTCTCCAACACTATGATGACTATTATGTAAGTGTATTCATTTATTACTTGTGAATCAATTTGCCCACATAAACCTTTAGTCACAATAACCCTGGCGGTATGGCCGTAAGATATTGCCGCTTGGCAATAGGCCCACGACATTGTACTCTTATGTGTGTGCAATAAAGCTTTTCAAACAAACAAACTTAATTTTAATTATATTGTCTTGATATAAATTATTCTTTTGAGGAATGCGGCTCCTTTTTTTGTTGTCATTTAATCTCATTTGTGTTTTTTACTAATTTTTAATTGTTGTAATTAGACGTGAATAACTTACTATATTTTTTAGCAATTATGATTATGTAAATACTATCCATTTGTGCATCATTGCTATTTATTTATTCTGGTTACTAATTTTATATGTTAAATTTTACTGTGATTAAGCTTATAAGAATTAATAATAACTATTAGTGTAAACATTATTTCAATTGTATTATGTTCTTTTCTGTACTTAGTGATTATATAGGTTCATACTTATGGTATATTTACAACAATTATAATACCCGGCTTAGAATAGGCTATAGCCTAGCTAGGTAACTTAATATAGGATTACTGGCAACAGTTTTAAGCATATTAATTTATCAGTTTTTTGCTACTGGATTTTTGTTGATGTCATTTTAATTGTACATATTATCCATTTTACAATTACCGCTGTAACACAACAGGTAGAGGTCGCGTAAGCGACTTCGAACTCGTAACCAGTCGAGAGACCGGAGTAATCTGGTTGGAACTGGAAGTATGGGAGTGAGTGTATACCCGCTGGGTAACATTCCTGGCTATCTCGAGAATAAGCGTTGGCCTCTTACTGGCAAGTGGCGGAGCTAGACGGTGGATTGTTTTGTTCTAAGTCTTCTGCGCTCACTTCACGGGAGATTTCATTAAAACTTCCTGAGGTGACGGGTTCGCCCGTTGTAGTTGACAACTCTACGACTGTAAAGTATTGAGAATTACAAATTAAATTAAAAATTGCGTTTCGGCGTGATAATGGGTTAAGATCCGTTGCCATGGTGTTTCTGATAGATTATTTATACAGAATTGTGGTCTTATCGAAAAATTTACTATACATATCTTTCCGATGTAATCGAGGCGTAGCATACATATGTAAGTCTGTAATACTAATAATTTGAAATTCTCCGTTTCATCATTGTGACTGCTTGATGTTTTTCCCTCGGTGTAAGTGTATGTACAGTACCGTGCGAGTTAATTGAAACTAGCAATAAATTTAAACTTTTATTTTCTTTGTAGTGATATGAGATATTTTTGATTCTGGCAATATTTTTTAACCTGTCAGTCATTCGCGCACATGTGAAATGTCAAAAAACCTATTCTAGGTTAAGTTGGTGTGTTTTCAGTAGGAAGTTGCTTGTTTTTCGTAAAGAGCATTTTCGGACTGCCTAAATTTAGTGACTTTCCAAGCATGGATGTAACTCCAAGAAAGCAAGACAAATACCATTTGTTCCAATTAATTCGCACGGTACTGTACATTATTCTTATTAAATTATTAATATTTTGTCACTTGGAACCCAGTCGCATCTCTTTTATATTATACTTATTATTGTTTATTCATTTATATTATAAATTAAAATTCGCCCATGGCGACGTATCAAATGTTGATCTACACGCAATTTAAATTGGATTTTTTTGCGAGCGGATATTGGTCATCAATTCCTTTAACACGTGTTACAATATTCAGCGGAAATAACGATGTAATCTGGACGTCACACACATTTGCGCCCAGACTCATTAACTTGAGTGCTGACGTCATACCTAGTTATGTATGTACTTGTATACGAGTTCAAACGACATGACGATATGTAATGTATATATTTATTTCGTTTGTAGCCATCCTTTCAGCGTTTCGAGTATATTTAAAGGTGATACATTCGGAAGCGCTACAACAACACACAGCATAATCAACACACTATGTAAAAGATATAGGAATATAGATAGGAAGCCATACCGCTACTCCAGTGACCAGCTCTACAGGGATTTTATGGTGTTAGATGCAAGACAGCTATACGTACGGCAGGCCTTGATATGCTACAGGAAAGAACTCCATCGGGACAACGGCAAGCCGACCAGTAACGCCCATAGACACGACACAAGACATACAGACAGACATGTACAACCAAAAATGAGAACGACCTTAGGACAAAGACACTATATTTACCTAGCGAAAAAACTCCATAACATATTTACCACGCAATTAGGCCAAGCTACAATCATTCAAAATGACGCTCACTACAAAAGACTGGTAACATTATAGTTGTTACACTCGGCGAGGGAGCACTGTGAGTCATTAGTAACTAACGTTATTAAATAGGTGCACAGATGATTTATATTACTTATTATTGTTATTGTTATCTCATTAGCATCATAACTGTGTTCATATATCTCCTATATATTATATCTCATTTAATTCAATAAATATTTTTTTTGTGTAATATATATATACTATAATAGTTATACAATATACACTTGTAGGATTTCCCAAGGTTACAGAAATTACCTATACACCCGACAGATGAACGCAGTATTAAATATCACCTCAATACAGGCTTTTCCTAGTGAGGTGATAAAATCCCGCCGAAGCCGCACCTTTAGTAAATTTCCAGGGTACTACATTTTATATGTACGACTAAATTATGTAAAATATACTATAGGAAATTTAACCATGTAATACTAGGGATAAATAAAATAAATAAATGAAATAATTAAATAAATATAATTAAATACAAATATTTTAACTATAAATGTAATATCGTTGATTATATTGGGTATTAAAATGCTTAATTCCGGTCTTTCTTCTTGGCAGCTAGGATTTAACTACGAAAGGTAACGTGTAGATGGCACTCGCAGTTCCAAACATTTATAAATTTTCTCTTTGGTTCAATATGGCGGCGATCTTGGTATAGCAGTATGGCGGCTCACTATATATGGCGTTCAAATAATTCTGTTACAGTATTGGTAAAAAATAAAATACAAACGGAGCTGCTATGGAATTCACCGACTGGAGTCGGGCCCATCATAATACTATTTTTTACACTTCTGGTGGGTGAGCAGTGGATTCCGGACTAACGACCGGCTGTGGTAGGTATAGGACAGCTGTCTTGCCACATGTGAGCGTTCACCTTACCACCCATTCACTCCCCCTTCGAAGCCATAGAATTTGAGATGCGCAAGTCGCGGTTTTAGATAGTTTTTCTAGGAAAGAGTTGATTATTTTTCTGGAAAGGCCAAGATCTTTAAAGAGGTGAAATAGAGATTTAGCTGGCAGGCCACGAGCGCCAACTTCCACCGCGTGAAGGTGAACAGTGAAGCCGTTCCTGGTGACGGCTTTTGCGAGATCATGGTATTTATTTGAATTGTACTCGTTGTCTTTTGGGATATTTGATTCCCATGGAACAGTTAATTCTACAATAAGGGCCACCTTCCGAGATAGAGAGTAAAGAGTTATATCTGGAATTATTAGAAAATTATTACAGAATTATAAAAGAATTATAATTTTTAATAATTTTGGAATTAAATAATAATATAGATAACAAGCGAATTATATTATAAGTTTTTATGCAAGTATTGTAAGTTGTTCATAGGACAGTAAATTAATTATTGTGTAAATAGGTTTCGCTAATACTCGTATTATATATTTTCTATCTGTGAATTTACTGTAAACTTAATTAAGTCTATACTAATATTGTAAAAAAGTAAAGTTTGTAAGTTTAAAAGTAAATTTGTAAGTTTGTATGTAAGAGGTAATCCGACAAACTGATCAATCAATTTTAAAAATACTTTCACCAATGGAAAGCTAAATCACATTAGTAGATATACTCATGTGGTTAAATTACCGGCAAGTAGCCATATCCTCGAGTGCTACATAATAAGCTATATTTTATTGTGATAAATATTGGGTTTCAATAGGAAATCAGGTTATTTGTAAATCCAGTCGGAAGAAAATGTGCTGGTGAGTTGCTTTATCGGCGTGCGCTGGCGAAATAGTATGATATATGTCCTAAATTAATAGTTAAAAAAAACACTAAAAACACGCTTTTATATATGTACGAAAAAACCAAAAAAATATTCCATCATGGAATGCTAGTGCCTATTTTCCGGCTTCATCATCAGACCTTGAAACCTAATCGTGGTCAAAGTTCATTCCAAGACTTTTCTAACAAGTTTAAACACAGCTATGATACGATGTTCCATCATGAAGTTCCAGTTCATATCTTCCGACTCCATCATCAGATCAGTTCGACAGTACCATATTATTGTACTGTCATCAGAACTACATACAGCTGCCAATTTTCATGACGCTACGATCCTTGGAAGATGGTTAAATTAGTTACCTTAGATTCCATTACATAGTTACATACAGGTCGACCTAATAAAAGCGTGTTAAAAATAATGTACGACAAAAACGTCGACCGTGTATAGATCTATTAAAAAGCCTGAATCGGCATATATCAAAATTTTGTATTTAAGCTATAATCACTGCTTTAAATCTTAAAAAAAATAGGAAAACAAATTAGGCAATGTTTAGTTAAAGACATTAGCAATAACATATGAATTCCTATTAAAATAAATTATTTTGTTATCACGAGTGTTACATGAAGACACAATAAGCCATATACTGTAAGTTCTTAGGTGGTATCGTTTAAGAGATATCGTGAAATTAGTAACGCGTGCAAGCACCTCGAAGTATCTAGCGGCGGCGCGGCGAATGCTGGCCCAGCAATGTAAGTGTTCAGCGGAAGGCGGCGGGTGGCGAGGGACAGGACGCGTACCTACGTCTACGGGATAGGTAGCGTGCATCTGAGAGGGCCAACTTGGGTTGTCGACTACAGCGGGCGAGCCCGTCACCTCAGGAAATTTTAACGATTAGTCGTTGTATCTCCCTGGAAGTGAACGTAGAAGACTTGGGGACGAAACAGTCCACCGTCTGGTGGACTGTTTTGTCCCAAGTCTTCTACGCTCACTCCAGGGAGATAGAACGACTAATCGTTAAAACTTCCTGTGGTGACGGGCTCGCCCGCTGTAGTCGACAACCCAAGTTGTTAGTCAGAGTGCACAGTCGATTGGCTTACGCCGCACGGTGCGCAGACCGTCCAGGAGCGCCAGAAGTTTGATTGCTAGGGGAAACTGACCATAAGGCCAGAGTCCTACCCAGGCTCGCACTTCACGCGTGGAGGCCGTCGGATAGGTGTTGACCCGTGAGTATGACCGACCCTGAACAGAATGGGTCTTCGTGGCCAACTCAGCAAGAGCCCAATAGCCCCATCTGAGAGGACCGTCTTAAACGATTGCACTATATTTATATAAAGGTAGCGTCTCAAAAGGCAAAAAACCTAAATTACCATATCGATTAAAAAAAAGGCCACACTACTTAAATTATCATATCGATTCGAAACTATGCGAAGCGAAGCCACGGGCAACAGCATGTAAAGACATAAAGGCATGACCACATACAGTCTCCATAGAATACATTTTATAAATGAGTTAAAGCGTTTATTTAGTTGCTGATATGCGCTCGGCACTCTGCAAGCAATTCAACTTTTTAAGCGCCTCAATTAAAATGTTGCCTTTGTGCCAGCCAAATGTTGCAAGCCTTGATGAGATTTTTGCTGAAAAGCTTGTATTGATAGAATTCCTGATTACTGACAACAACTACGTCGATTAAACACATATTATTAAATTGAATGAAACCTATAGTGGGCTAGATTGCGTATCTTCGTGAAATAATCTATACTAATATTATAATAAGGGAAAGTTTGTGACGTTGTAGGAAGTAATCTCTGGATCTGCTGAACCGATTTTGAAAATTCTTTTACTAATAGAAAGCCACGTTATTTGTGAGTGTCATAGTCCATATAATAATCCGAAAAATGAAAAGACTTTTTCGTGGTAGTCGAATTTCCAAAGTAAGTCAGAAAAACGGTCGAACGAAAACGTTTCTAACGAACGGTGCCTTAACGATGAGAGATATATGATTAAGTTCTAGGGAAAAGTTGTAGAGCTTGATAATTCCCACAAAAAAGTCAGCGACAGCATATGTCTAACTTTTATATTTAAGTAACAAACAGTAGTATTTTATATTAAAAAAATAATGTAAATCGTTAGGCAATGTTTATTGGTCATATTATCAACATTTATGAATTCATATCAAAATAAGTAAATTTATCGTCTCAAGTGTTTAAAACAAAAGACTTTTCCCTTTTACTCCATATAATTTCACTTTTACTGCATACATATTTAAAGAGATAAGACAATCACAAATAAGTCACTCACAAGAAGACACTCACAAATAACGGTAATATAGTCAAATTGGCATGCAAATACATACATACATATGCAGTAAAAATATAACCCTTCTTTTGGCAGTCAGGAAATAAATCATAGCACTCAGTACTAACCAAACCACACTCATAATTTCTTCACAAGTAAAATGTTTTACCGCCCAACGAAGTGGGCACGGGTCAGCTAGTATCGGAATATATTAGGACCTTGCATTGAAAACTTCGATTTCCTAAGAAATAACGTAAATTACAAAATACTTCATGTCAAAGAATTATTAGTCTGCGTCATTTCGTTGAAGTTTCTACAACGGTAATTTTATTAGCTTCGAAGATGTCGAAATTTGAGCCGAAAAAACGTCATTTGCGGGAAGCAATGCTTTTCTGCTTTCATCTTAAGAAAACTGCCGCAGAATGTAATAGATTGCTGCTGGAGGATTACGGGGAATTTACTCCGATAGAAAGGACTGTTGAGACTTGGTTTCTCTGATTCCAAAATGGGTGATTTCGACGTGCAAGACAAAGAGCGCCCAGGTCAGGAGCAAAAATTTGAAGAAGCCGAATTGAAGTCCATACTCCACGAAAATTCAAGTTTGACGCTGTCAAAGATTCATCCCTCAACCATTTCGAGATGTTTAAAATCTATGGGAGTCATTCAAAAGGAAGGGCATTGGGTTCCTCACGAGTTGAAGCCAAGAGACATCGAAAGACGTTTCATGACTTTGAAATGCTCCTTTGCCTTCAAAAAGAAGGTTTTCTCCACCGGCGACAAAAAGTGGATCTTTTACGAGAACCCCAAACGCAAAAAAATATCGCTCGTACCCCGGTGAATCACTTCCATCGACCTCAACAGCCACGCCGAAGAGAGACATCCACGGATCCAAGGTAATCCTTTGCATTTGGTGGGACCAAAAGGGTGTCATCTATTACGAGCTGCTGCATACGCTAAAAGGCACGACAAGGTAAATTTCCAGCATGACCATGCTCGACCACACGTCGCGATGCAGGTCAAGAATTTCCTGGAAACGCTTCGCTAGGACATCCTACCTCACCCGCCGTACTCCCCAGATATTGCGCCATTCGACTACTATTTGTTCCGGTCAATGGCCCATGGCCTTTTCGAGCAGCGCTCCAGTCTTTCGAGGATATTGAAGAACGGCCGGATTCGTGGATAGCCTCCAAGGACGAAGACTTCTTCCGCCGGGGAATTTGTCTCTTGCCAGAAAGATTTAAGAACGTCATAGCTAGTGATCAACAATACATTTAATGAAATGCACTTTCCAATTTGCTTCGAAATAAATGTTCAATATCACAAAAAAATCGAAGTTTTCAATTCAAAGACTTAAGTTCATGCTAACTAGACAGAGCAGTGCGTTAGAGTGGAATGTAAACGTAATGATCGTATCTTTTCCGCATAAAAACTGCCTACAGCCATCAGAATTAGTTTCAAAACATTACGTTCGGTCTTAGATTATGCCGCTTAATTCTCGATCTTTAATTTAATGCTGGAAAAGGGATCATTCATTCATTTCATATTCCGCTCTAAAGTATTGACCTGTCTCTTTCACATGAACTAATTCCACGAAGAAACACAATTGGGCCCAGTAACATATTTCAATATCTGAAGATGCTACGAATTTGTATATCTCTTTTCTACACTACTCAATTTGCATCTTATATCTATCTATCTATGGATTAATATAACGCAGAAATAAGCATGTTTCAACAAGGATTGCGTATATAACATGTATTGTGGTCCGTACATATGAATTAAAATGATGCGTATCGGTGTTAGCGTAACGGTATTTATCGTGCCGTAATGTTATGTCATTACGTTGCGACCTTGAGATCTCGCTTATAACATGACAGCATGTAATAATAATAATAATAATAAAAGTGCTTTTTTTGCTTAATCATAAAGGTGAGCTTATTGCTGAAGGTAATATCTTACAGCTAACCTTAACCTAGTGGAACAACATGTTATGCGGTAAAAATAAGATAAACTAATAAATCATATTTAATAATTCAATTCAATTCTTTATTGAGAAATCACACAGTATTAAAGTAATAATATTTTTTTAAATGTATGCAGATTTACAACAAATAAAAGCGGTTACGGATTTCAATAAAATGACATAAATTACGTTTTTTTTTTCTTTAAACCACTTAATAAAACTAATATAGGTACCTTCAATTTTTAACTAATGTACCTTCATTTATAAATGCAATTCAAACATTTAAATTCAGCAGAATAAAAAGAGAATAAATTTAAGACCGAAACAAACAATAAACCAATTATGACACAGAAGACGCGGGGGGGGGGGGGTGGATAGGGATAATTTTATAAGGGTGGGTTCAAGTGTTCTTTGAGCCTGCGTTTGAAGCAAAACAATCTCGGTGGTATCCTTATACGTTGCGGGTAAAGCATTCCAGAGACGGGCTCCACGTACGAAAAAGGAGTGCGAGAAGAGTATACGAACGATTATAGTCGTTCGTATAAGCTTGTAGTAGAATGCGACACATGAATCATGTTGAAACTACAGTAGGTACACTGTTATTTCCGCATTAACCGTAAGGAAAATGTTGATACATATAACAAGTAATGGAGTTTCAACCAAATTCCTTGTAATTTAACAAAATTACGATTGAAACATCGTTATTCTGTCTAAAACCGTAATAACGAAATGGTAATTTGATACGATATCCAATATTTTTCTCAGTGTACATACATAATAATTATATGACAACAAGTTATGTATTCAATACGGTTTAGTGGCACTTTAGAATTATTCAGAATGTAAAGTGCAAGGCTACGTATGTCGAGCGTCGCGTCGCCCCGGGAGGGCTTCGGGCGCCCCGATGGCGTCGGCCCTCCGCCGCCGCTGTTGCTTCCGGTCAATGGCGAGGAAATGAACGGATGCCGCGAAAAGCTGGCAAGATGGACGCCGGAAGTCATTCTGCCCGAGAGGGCGGAACGGACCCGATGCATCGAGACCTGAATACTAATGTCCTTTCATGGGATATTCGTGCTATTTACAGCCAAAACCACTCTGCGCACTCAATTACTTATGGATTTTTCAAGATACAAATTGTAATTGTTTTTATGAACAGAAATTATTGTATTTTTCCATAAAAGCATTGACTATATAACGCATTAGATTGCTCATTGCCGCCTTACGTTTTGGTAGCTGTGATTTTACAATATAACGCTACTTGAAGATTGCACATATACTTCCAAACATTGATTGATCGTCTCTTATTTTAAATCTTCTTCTTTTTCTTCTTCCTCCTCAGCCTGGTTTGGTCCACTCCTGTACGTAGCCCCTTTTCTTCGTCTTCTATATCGTCAGCTGCTGCCCTCAGCCAAGTTCGACCTTATTAACACATTCAAGGCGGCATGACCCACCCGTTAGTCATGACGAATATTCCAGTGGGACGGCATGCATCACCGACGTTCGTCCTCAAAGTCCGTTTGACTAAAATCCAAAAGTCATTTGTGTATTTGGCATTTAAACTCTTTGATACCCTGCCAATGAGAATACGAGAGTTAGAACCAAAAATATTTGAATAGAGTGAAACACTGGCTCATCACACATGCTATTTATAAGATTGACGACCTCCAGGAAATATTAGAATACGTTTTATATAGGTACACATTTAATAAGAAAAATAATATCATATCTCTAAGATATCTCTATTACTCTTTTGTTAAAACATACGTACTAATTTGCAGATGTATATAGTAATAAGTTGATAATATTTGATTATTTATTATGATTATTGCCGTTATGACATTATTCAATATTTATCTTTTATTTTGCCTGCCTTTTTTATTTGGTTATTTTTAGTATTATTTTTACTGATTTAAAAAAAAGGAATTATTTGGTACATTTTTATTTTGATCATTGTGTTTTAAACAATTAGGATTATAATATAATAGGTATTTGCAATTTTGGATGAATAAAAGACTATTGATAATTTTGACTATATGTATATTGACTATTGATGGGTTAAATGATACACGCACATGGTCACATGTAATAATACAAATGGTAACGCTACCTATATATACATGCTACATATATTCAAATTAAAAGCAAAAAAATATTTCTAAAATAAGATTTTATTTTAAAAAACGTAAACTAAAAACACCAGGCCCTCGCCATCATGTGAAATGGAAAGTACTCTTGAAAAAAAAAACAAATAAGCTTACACTCGACTATCTTAGCACTTTCCATCAGGGAGTTCCAGTGTTGATCTTCCGGCTAGATCTTCAGATCCTCATTATCAATTGTAACGGAAACTACTCAAAACAACAAAACAAACGAGCCTAAACTCGACTATCTTAGCACTTTCCATCAGGGAGTTCCAGTGGCAATCTTCCAACTCTATCTTCAACTCTCGTCGTCATGTGTAATAGAAAGTACTCATGATAACAAAACCGACTAACCCAAATTCGACTATCCTACCATTTGCCATCAGGGAGTTCCAGTCCCTACATCCCGGATCCATCAACAAATCAGCTCGATGGTATTATAATATTGCATTTTCACCGAAATTAATTAGGTATGCCAAATTTCAGCTCAATAGGATACCAGCAAGTGTTTGAAAATTTTGAAACGGACAACTTACATACGAATATTGCAATTTATTATAACGATTGTAAAAACACAAACTATTTGAAAACACAATGAAACAGAAGAAAAAAAATGCTGGCCACTCATCACTAAAGGTCATCACCGTTTCAGCTCCAAAAATTAAAATTGAAATTGAAAAATGCCTTTATTGTACTAAAAAAAAATATATATACATTGGTAAAGAAAACTTAAATTCTATTTTAACTTAGTACAAACGGCGGGCTTATCGTTTTGCGATTTCTTACAGCCAACCGTTGTAATATTAAATAAAAGTAACAATACAGCTCACATACATAAACATATACACATAAATATACATTTACATACATTCATACATACATACATATACATATACATACATACATAAAAAAATATATAATTTATAATATATGTATATTATAATAATAGATACATAGGAACTACAGATAAATAAAAATAAAAATACCTACTTATATAAAATGATAGATATTATGAATGAATGTTACCTGAAATGAATATGAAATGAATATTACAAAAATGCTTCACGCAACCGAATATGTTCCCCAAAGATTCGTTTAATTTCATGTAGGGAAAACTCGGGGATTCACCAAACTTAGCACAGCTGCACATCTATGCTCAACATTTCCATTTTTCGTAACGCACTTCTAAAACACAACTTCGCTCTCTCTACAAGTGTGTAGTTGCCGCTCGAGGATGAAACTATTACTACGCGTCTCGAAGGGAAGCTATGGGAAAGGGTAGCTCGTAGGGTTACCAGATCGGTCACAGCGATGCCATTGTCATTACTTTCCTGTTTCATTTTTAGATCCAAATCTTTTTTACAAAACAGAAACTTCACAGTTAAGGACCTGTTATAACCATCCATGCGTAATGAAATAAGTAAATAATGGCGTTGGTAGTGGAAGGGGATTGGCAGGTCAGAAGGGGTTTAAAATCCGATGTTTAAGTATACAGATCTCAATGCATCGGGTTCGTTCCGCCCTCTCGGGCAGAGTGGTTTCCGGCGTCCATCTTGCCAGATTTTCGCTGCATCCGCTTATTTCCTCGCCGTCGACCGGAAGCAACAGCGGCGCCGCAGAGCCGCCCGAGGCTCGATCCCCATGGGGGCACCCCGACGCTTCAGGCGTCGCGACGTCCGCCCGGATCGACTCGGCACAAAGTGCATTCATGCATTGTTATAATATCACTATTGAACTATCTATCTAACGAATAATTTTATAGTGAGTATTTCACAATTAACGGGTTTATTGCCTTGCGACAATCTCTCACAACCACGTGTAAGTGTGGACACATGTGTACATGACTGTGTACATGTTGGGTACACGTGTACATGTCTTGTTATTGTCTCAAATGAAATTTCGGTAATTAACACGCTTTTATTAGGTCTACCTGTATGTAACTAACTATGTAATGGAATCTAAGGTAACTAATTTAACCATCTTCCAAGGATCGTAGCGTCATGAAAATTGGCAGCTGTATGTAGTTCTGATGACAATACAATAATATGGTACTGTCGAACTGATCTGATGATAGAGTCAGAAGATATGAACTGGAACTTCACGATGGAACATCGTATCATAGCTGTGTTTGGACTTGTTAAAAAAGTCTTGGAATGAACTTTGACCACGATTAGGTTTCAAGGTCCGATGATGTGGTTTTTACGTCATTTATAAAAGCGTGTTTTTAGTGTTTTTTTAAAAACTATTAATTAATTATTATTTTATGCTCGAACCTGCAAACATAAAATTGTAATGATCCTGAAATCGTTCCTTCTTATTTACATTATAAAACCGTAATAGGGCAATCTTAATACCATACATAGGGATATCTTCAGATGGCGATATCCTTCCAAACTGGTAGTCAGGAGGCGAAACTGCCAACGGGGGCTGAAGCCCGGAGAATCCCTCATAAGGTCTCCGTTCGCTCACCCCTCACGCGCTACCCTTCCGGCACGCGTGAGGTTGTCGTTGCATGACATCCTGGGCAGATAAAACGACCCACGTCGTTAGAACTGCCCGGGTGGTGGGCGGGGTTTTCAACCCTCGCCTGTCGCCGCGTAAATATTGAATATATATCTAAAGGTAGCGTCTAAAAAGGCAAATAGACGCCACCCTACTTAAATTAACTAATCGATTCTAAACTTTACGCGAAGCGAAGCCGCGGGCAACAGCTAGTATTGTATAAATCAACAGTAATTGGAAAGCAGCATGTATTCCAGTAACTACCAATTGTATCATTTTTAGCTATTATTGTATGTTTTTTCCATTAGTATTTCAAAAATTGATTATTGTATTATTTTGTCTTTTATATGATCTGATTCTAACAATTGACTATCATTTTTACGTATTTAATCCCGGTATGATACTTAACGCATTATACTTTCTATTTGTCTTTGAAATAGGAAAGACACTCAAACTAGTATCATCCAAAAATATTGTTAATAACTACCTATTACTTACATTAGTTTGTATATTACTACCTATAGCAAATTCTGTCATGTCCAAGAGTGGCGAAATCGCCAATTGAACGCGAATGTGATATAAATTGTTTATGCATATAATCATGTTGCTACACTGGAATTGGTTTTGCGCATTGGTCTGCTAGTACAGTACAGGTACACAAGGTGTCCTCGTATGTTTCACATACCCAGTCATGGATAAAACTCTACCTTTAACCGAGTAGCGAAAACTTTTCAGCCTATTCGATTACAAATCAAATAGCGTCCTCCTTCCAAAATTACCACTCCTGATGTATCGTTTTACTATTTACAGATAGGTATGAAGCGCCTGTACAGTAGAAAGTCTGAAAATGACGCACCTTCAGTGTGAAAAGGACACTGGATAGGAATAACTTGAAAACTTACTAAAGTAGCCAACTTAAGAGTGCTAAAACTAACTATGAAGGAAATATCAGAAAGTTAAAGGATACCTCGAGCTCTTCCGTAGGAGATATTATATTACCATGCAGAGACAACAAAATTTGAATTCCTGTCGTGCACAGAGCACTCACTCGCTCTCGGCAACGGGCGTTGACAACATTTTAAGAAAAGGGTTCCAGGTAGTACAGAATTTCAAGCCGTAGAATAGTATTTTAAACTGCACCCAGTATTTTGTTCCACTATTCAATATGTGTTCGCAAATTGCCATATTTTTCCCGCTGAATATTTCTAATAGCCTTGTTGTTATAACGGGAAAATGCCGCTAAGGTAAATCAAAAAAGAAATTCCGCGTTTTGTAGCCGAAACGCGGATCTAAATTTAGAAACGACCAAAAACTAACTGTACTTACAAAAAAAACTGTAAAAACAGGGTTAGGTAAAAAAAAACTAATTTTTACCCTTTTTTCCATACGGTGGGTTTCCACAAATAAAACACAAAAGCAGTAATTCCGTGGTTTAGTCTCTTCCAGGTTAATCCGAAATTTCGTATGAAAATGGTAATCAAATATCCATTAGTCTTAATTAGTAATACGATTAGTCCGAAGTTTTAATTAAGTATCAAAATAAATAATAAAGAATGTTTAAATTAAATAGACGAGATTTTGAAATTAGGCAGGGTTCGTTCAGCCTGTTAATTTGCGAGAAACTCGGAGTTATCCGGTAATAATTGCTAAAACACAGTGCCTGGAATTGTGGCTGAAATACCCGAAAAACCTCATTGTAACCTCACTGTAAAAATATCAATTGGCTACACAAAAAATAGTGAGATTACTAACCTTCATAATAATACTAACTGCATTAAAATACTGGTTTCGTGGTTTACATACTGTTCTATCAGCGAAGAGTGTGTAATTTTCGGATGCCTTTTGCATCAGGGCGAGTCCCCAGTGGACTGTAATAATATATGTAACTCACCCTCTTTCGTGGTTTACAGCACCCTTTATTTCAGCCAGGTTGGCCTCTGCAGTGGAGCTTCCTCGATTTTCCGGCTGCTGACTGACGACACTTTAACTTCTACGGCTTCTCGGCAATTAAAGCACATTTATTTTTCTAACTTGTATGTATTATCAAAAATACTTATTATTAATGAATACTTTACGGGCTTATTGCCCTACGAGCGCGCGATTACATGGGTCTCGCGTTGACGTCGGTACATAATGCCCGAAAAGGTCCCCGCTCGTCTCAGCTCTCTTTTGCAACTAACTAAAAATGGCATCCTTCGCTTTCCTCACAATGTTTACAATAAAAATCCTTCCGCCCCTTAAACGCCATGTCTATGCTTTTACTGGCCGGAACGATTTCACACCTTCCCTTATTGGTCAAAGGATCTAAAAGGTAACGCCTCTTTCCAAAATGGTATGCCAATATACTCATAGATAGCAGTGCACGTAAATACATTACTAAATGTTTAATTATGTCTACTTAATTGTATAATTATCTCTACTTATAACTAACAACTCAAATACGGTGATATGGTGATTTAGGGGTGCTTCTGTATCATAGATTAAAGTTGATTACCATATCACCCTAATTACAAAATTAATTAATCTAATCACCCCAATTTACTAGGTACTCTAATTAGACGCATAAATGTTTACTAATTTTCATATCGGACCTGAACATTTTATTATATGTTAGTATATATTTACTTAGTAATTTATGTTATCTTATACCAACAATCAAGCTTACATTAATTAGCTAAATAATAATAAGGTGTCAAGCTATTTTTCTCGCAGACCGTTTGATAACCTTATCCTATATTATAATGTAATTGTCATAGATCAATTATCTGATAACCAAATTAATGATGAGGATTATGGCGCTGCTATAGCGGCGGCAATATTTTCTCTTTTTTTTAAAGCTCCATTTGGGCAAGGTCTTCTTGCTCATATTTTTCCTTTTAAGTCATAAACAATTAACGGCGAAATAGCGTTGTTACTTGGGGCGACGACATCTATTGTCTTCCTATACGGGCAAGGGGTAATGACTGGGTTTTTTGAAATGTTATAGTCCTTTCAGAGAAAGCGAGGTCGTCTTTATGACAGGGTGCATTTCAAATTTACTTCTTCGAAAAGTTAACCCGTATGTGAACAATGGCGCAATAGTGTTGTAAAACCGCCCAGAAACGCCTATTGTCTGTGTGCCAGGAAGGCAAGGGGTGAGTGCGGATTTCTGTGAAAAGACATATTATATCCCCCTTTTAAGTGCAGGCGGCATTGTTCGCGAATCCGGGATACCAATAAAACGATTCCAAATCTTTGCTGCCTCACTGCGTGGACAGTGTTGTAAATAATTATTTTTTAACGTAACATTTCCCCCCCAGTGACAGACAGTGTCACTTCTGTCTATTAATTATTTCTAAGGGTGGTATGTTGCCTTCTACCTATCATTTTTAATGTTATAACTAAGTTTAAAGGGACTTTTTTATTATTAATCTACTTTTTAACTATTCTACGATGAGTCGAGCGATCTTGCCGATGGACCGTCGATACAATCGATTATTTGCTCTCACATCTAACACGCGTACATTTCCTTTCTTATCGGGATACACCTTTCCGATTATACCCCTTGGCCAGTGACCGCGACTTATAGACGGGTCAATAATCAACACCAGGTCACCTTCTTTTAGGGGCTCCGTAGTTTCTTTCCATTTCGGTCGCGATGCCAAAGTTGGTAATATTTCCCGTAACCAACGCCTCCAAAAGGCGTCCGCTAGATATTGGCTATGCCGCCATTGCTTTTTACTGCACAGATCCTGGGGGCTGAATTGACCTGCTGGTCACCGTAAGTGTATCCTAGCAAGAAGTTTAGAGGGGTCAATGGTTCGTCGTCGCGGGAATCTAACGAAAGGTGGGTCAAAGGTCGAGAATTAATGACAGCCTCGGCTTCCGTTAATAAGGTCGCCAATGTCTCGAGACGGGGCGCCTGTTCCTTTAAAACGGCTTTCAAAGCGTTTTTTACTGCTTTCACCATTATTTCCCAAGCACCGCCCTGGCTAGGACTGGCTGGCGGAATAAAACGCCAGGTAATATTTTTATTACTTAAATTATTTTTAATTGCCTCGTTGTCTAAACCGCTCATAGCCTGGCGAAGTTCAGCACAACTACCTTTCATATTGGTTGCATTGTCTGAGTATATTACTCGTGGCTTTCCGCGCCTGCTAATAAAACGCCTAATAGCCTGTATCATAGAATCCGTGGACAAGAATTCCAAAACTTCAATATGCACCGCTCTCACTGACAGGCAGGTAAATAGTATACCGTATCGGTGTTCTTTTCGCCTACCAATTGTCACCGCCATCGGCCCAAATACATCTAATCCGACGCAGCTAAAAGGTCTAGTATGGTGTTCTAAACGTTCCGCCGGAAGGTCTCCCATCAATGCGGTCACCGGCTTGGCCTTTTTTATTTGACAGTATAAGCAACGAAATAACTCCCTTTTAACACTACGGCGCGGATTTATAACCCAAAAACGCTGACGCAATGTCGCCAGCACACTCTCAACACCTGAATGTAAATTTTCGTCATGCCTTTTCTTTATCAATAGTTGGGTAAATTGATCTTTGCCTTCTATAATCATAGGATACATGGTATCATAAGGCACACCAAGCGCCGCGCCGATACGACCGCCCATTCTAATGAAACCTGTCCCATCTATGAACGCATTTAAACCTTTCAGTCTACTTCCTGCCGGTAGTTTTTTGTTGTTTTTTAAGCAAAAAATGTCGCGGCCAAAACAGCGCCGTTGAGAATCTTTAATTAATTCTTTCTCGGCTGCGGATATATCGCAAGCAGATATATCGCGATTTTGGCATTTTCTCCGGCATAGGTTAGCGAATTTTTGTACATATGCCATCGTTCTAATCAACCGTTGATAATTGGAGAAGCGTTCCATGTCGATAAGTCCTTTATCCGTTTCATGGATATGAAGTGTCACCGCCGGTCGATATTCTAAACCCGCTCTTTCATCTTCCCGTAATTCATCTGGAATTTCCGCCGGCAAGAACTCGCGACCTTGTTGTAGAAAGCTAGGACCTGTGAACCATCTGCTTATTGGAGACATATCGACGGGTGCGCGTAATCGCGTCGCATCATCCGCTGGGTTCAATTTGCCGCTTAACCATCGCCACTCCTCGGCTTGGCTTAATTCGTCAATTACTCCCAAGCGGTTCGATACGAATTGTTGATATTCGTCACTTCGCGATCTTACCCACCATAACACGTTTCTGGAATCTGTCCAAAACACCTGTTCGTGGATTTCTATGGAGTGATCTTGTCTAATTTTATGACATAGTTGAGCCCCTAACAAGCCCGCCGTAAGTTCTAAACGAGGTATACTTAAATTCTTTAAAGGCGCAACTCGCGTTCTACTTCCTATCAAAGTCACCATAGGTGTCGTGTCGCCTCTTATTACCCTCAGATAAGCGGAAGCACACATCGCTTCGGCGCTTGAGTCGCAAAAAATTTGTAATTCTCGCCTCTCCCCTTCTATTTTTGAGGTCTGATAGTAGCGAGGAATTTTGACATCGGCCGCCCTCTGTAAAAATACTAACCACTCCTGCCATGCTTTCTCTATCGAGCTATCTACAGCTTGATCTCATTTTATCTTGCTTTTCCATACTAATTGCATTATGATTTTCGCCCGTACGGTCAATGTCGCGAGAAATCCCTGTGGGTCGTAAACGCTCATAATAACCCTCAATATTTCTCTTTTTGTCGGCGTTTTAGTGCCCGCGATTAATGCGCTATCCACCTTATGCATGCGTAAATCGAACGATAGTTCGTCGGTTTCGGAAATCCAATGCAATCCTAACAATCGTTGCACACCTAGTTCACTCCTTTCGATAGGTACATTTTGTTTTGCTATTTTATCCTCCGAAACCTCTGACAACACTCTGCCGTCATTGGTAGCCCAATTAGTTAGATGAAACCCTCCTTGAGTGTGTATATAATTTATTTCCCGAATTAAACGTTGAGCATCTCCCACTGTATCCGCTCCAAATAAAAGATCATCGCAGTAATGATTTTGCTTAATGGCTTTTGCGGCTTCTGGATGCTGGTCTGCGAAACGTTCGGCATTAAGATTACGCACATAATGAGAACTGCACGGAGACGACTTCGAACCGAATAAGAGGGAGGACATACGATAAGTTTGTGGTTCACTATCGCGGTTCTTACCTCGCCATAAGAAAAGCTGCTTGAAGCTGTCTTCTTCTTGAATTTTAATACGCAAGAAAAAATCTTTTATGTCGGCAGAAAATGCAATGGGGTTTTCTCTAAACTTAAAAAGTATTCCTATGATAGAATTATATAGGTCAGGTCCTGCGACAAGGCAACTATTGAGTGACGTTCCATGGCAAGTAGCAGCTCCGTCGAAAACTACCCTTAACTTTCCCGGTTTGGCGGGCTTTTCTACCCCGAAATGCGGCAAATACCATATATTTCCCATTGAGCTTAGAATGTCTTTCGGCACTTCCTGTGCGTAGCCCTCCGTCAGATAGCGCTCGATTTGCTTGCAATAAGCGTCGGCGAAAACTTTATCTTTATCCATTTTAATTTCTACTGATCGTAACCGTTTAAACGCCATGCTACGGTTTGGTGGCATAATAATTCCCTCTTGACGCCATAGTAAACCAGTGGTCCAAATATTGTCTTTTATAACGGTTGTAGTTCGCAACAGCTCTTCTGCGCGAACAATTTCGGGGTTGACTCTCTGTTTTTCTGGCCATTCTTCCTGGCGACGTAAACTTTCAGTGAGCAGATCTTCCAAGTGGTCGTCATGCCGGTTCGTGATACAGAAACTGTGCTCTCGGTTGTCGAAGTTCCCGCTGTCCAATTCCCCCACGGCCACCCATCCTAAGCGTGCCCGTGAAGCCGATATCCCGTTACTAATTGTGGAGAGTCCTCGAGATATAATAAGCTGCCAGCAATTAGCACCTATTAATAATTGCGATTGGACTTCGGTTACCTCGCGCGCTATGGTATTTATATACTTTCGTCCGGTTATCTCGTCACGGGGTATACTTTTTAACAATGGGAGGTTGAGATTATTTATGCTGTATGCTTGCATTTCGTAAGACTTGCTTTCTTCCTCTCCTCTAATTCGAAATGTAACGGTTTTAGCATTTTGAGATGTGGCGGTCATTTCGTTTACACCATGGATTTCCAATGGATTAGATGGCCCGTCTAAACCAAGTTCGTTAGCCACCGCCTGATCCAATAAAGATACAGTTGAACCCTCGTCTGCCAGACCGTATATGGTTTTAGTTCCTTTCGGACCCGTGATAACTACCGGTAAAACTTTTAAAAGAATATTATTTCTCTTAATCGTATGGGCGACTTTATTTTCCTGGTTGTCATTATTCGCGCGAGCAACACTTCTATCTACTTCGTTTGGTTTTTTATTTTCTAAACTAGCGTTCGATAATAGAAAATGATATTTCGCGCGCGGGTTTTTGCGATAAGCTGGACAAGAGCGTCTACCATGCGATTTTGATAAACATTTAAAACATCTCTTCATCTCTCTAATGAAAGCCCAGCGTTCGTCTAATGATAGTTTTTTAAAACTCTCGCATTTTGACAAATAATGATTTTCATCGCATTTAATGCATTTGACCGATTCTGTCGTTTTATCGCGAGCATTAAAAACGTATTCTTTTTTATGGTTTGCATTTCCCTTTAGCTTATTTTCGCGGCTGAGGCCTTGATATTTTTTAATATCTGCCCCGGCGATACCGGCATCTTTCGAGCTAATCGCTAATGACTCTAACCATTTCGAAAAATAAACAATTACCGGTTCGTCTGACGTTTGCCTATTTTTATCGGCCAACCAAGTGGTTAAAAGGTTCTTCGGTAATTTGCCGATTAGATTGGATAACAGATCGGGATTAAGTAAATGATCGTTTCGCTCTAACGATTGGAGCGTGGCGATTAAGTTTTTAATTTTGCATTCAAATTTCGTCAAAGCTTCATGATCTATGTCCTCGCTCAGGTTACTCATCCTACGTACCTCACTTATGGTGCGGTTTATAACAGCATTAGGATTTCCAAACAAGGTTTACAGAGTTTTTACTATTTCTGATACTTGATGGGGGAATAATAACAGACCTGATACGGCCTCTCTCGCTTTTCCTCTGAGTGCTTTTTGGAGGCGTAATAAATTTTGAGCGTCTGTCAGCTTTCCCACAGTGGAAGACTGTTCAAAAATGGCTTTAAACGCGATAAACTCTATAGGATCCCCTGAATATACTGGTAAATGGTTATCATAAAACGGTCTGGAAGAAACATTAGCAATAACTTGACAAACCTGCTCTAATAACTGTTTATCGCCGCTGTCTCCACTTGAAGAGGCGCCCGGTTTGGCAACCGGATGCGGCGCCGCGACGCCCGTGTCATATCCAGCTGTCTGTGCTGGCTGCGTGCTCGTGGCTGGAGTTGCCTGCGCGCTCGTAGCGCGCGTGTCAGACGCAATCCCCTTTCCTCGCGAACACAGCACTAGGTTTTCACTCACTTTTCCGTGTATTTGCCGCACTGATTGTTCGATGTTTTCTTCGACGATTTCCGTTGCGACGACTCGTTCCGGGCCGGGTGGCATGTCTTGTCTCGATTCTCCGGTGCATTCGCGAAAATTATTTTCCGCCCACGCAGAAGTTCGTTCCGCGACTGATTCCGCTCTGCTGGAGAGCTGGCGATTTTGCCAGCTTTCGGCGGTGGATTCATGAAAAGATTCTGACACAACTTCCAGAATTCTACGTGCGTGATCTCCTTCCGCTTCCAGCACTTGTTCTTGTTCCGCTAAGTCCGCTTGAGTCGCTTGTAATGCTGCTGCCGCGCCCGCTGCTCTTTTTCTTTCTTCCGCCTTGGCGATTTCTTCCTTTGCTGCCGCCGCCGCGATTAATTTAGTTTTTTCTGCCTTAATCTTCGCCGCGGCTCTCGTTACACGTAGAATTTCTTCAGAGGCATCTTTAACCTCCTGTAGACGCTCGCTCCTTCGGCTTATTGCCGACGATGCTGTAGAGTTGGGCCTGGTTGGCTGTCTCTTGGATGCTGTAGACATTTTAATTCTTCGTTGATCAACACAGATTCTTCAAATTTTCAATTTTTCTGTCACTTATTGGACTTGGTGATCTCCATCCGGCTCGAATATGACCAATTATGTTCTATCAGCGAAGAGTGTGTAATTTTCGGATGCCTTTTGCATCAGGGCAAGTCCCCAGTGGACTGTAATAATATATGTAACTCACCCTCTTTCGTGGTTTACAGCACCCTTTATTTCAGCCAGGTTGGCCTCTGCAGTGGAGCTTCCTCGATTTTCCGGCTGCTGACTGACGACACTTTAACTTCTACGGCTTCTCGGCAATTAAAGCACATTTATTTTTCTAACTTGTATGTATTATCAAAAATACTTATTATTAATGAATACTTTACGGGCTTATTGCCCTACGAGCGCGCGATTACATGGGTCTCGCGTTGACGTCGGTACATAATGCCCGAAAAGGTCCCCGCTCGTCTCAGCTCTCTTTTGCAACTAACTAAAAATGGCATCCTTCGCTTTCCTCACAATGTTTACAATAAAAATCCTTCCGCCCCTTAAACGCCATGTCTATGCTTTTACTGGCCGGAACGATTTTACACCTTCCCTTATTGGTCAAAGGATCTAAAAGGTAACGCCTCTTTCCAAAATGGTATGCCAATATATTCATAGATAGCAGTGCACGTAAATACATTACTAAATGTTTAATTATGTCTACTTAATTGTATAATTATCTCTACTTATAACTAACAACTCAAATACGGTGATATGGTGATTTAGGGGTGCTTCTGTATCATAGATTAAAGTTGATTACCATATCACCCTAATTACAAAATTAATTAATCTAATCACCCCAATTTACTAGGTACTCTAATTAGACGCATAAATGTTAACTAATTTTCATATCGGACCTGAACATTTTATTATATGTTAGTATATATTTACTTAGTAATTTATGTTATCTTATACCAACAATCAAGCTTACATTAATTAGCTAAATAATAATAAGGTGTCAAGCTATTTTTCTCGCAGACCGTTTGATAACCTTATCCTATATTATAATGTAATTGTCATAGATCAATTATCTGATAACTAAATTAATGATGAGGATTATGGCGCTGCTATAGCGGCGGCAATATTTTCTCTTTTTTTTTAAAGCTCCATTTGGGCAAGGTCTTCTTGCTCATATTTTTCCTTTTAAGTCATAAACAATTAACGGCGAAATAGCGTTGTTACTTGGGGCGACGACATCTATTGTCTTCCTATACGGGCAAGGGGTAATAACTGGGTTTTTTGAAATGTTATAGTCCTTTCAGAGAAAGCGAGGTCGTCTTTATGACAGGGTGCATTTCAAATTCACTTCTTCGAAAAGTTAACCCGTATGTGAACAATGGCGCAATAGTGTTGTAAAACCGCCCAGCAACGCCTATTGTCTGTGTGCCAGGAAGGCAAGGGGTGAGTGCGGATTTCTGTGAAAAGACATATTATATCCCCCTTTAAAGTGCAGGCGCCATTGTTCGCGAATCCGGGATACCAATAAAACGATTCCAAATCTTTGCTGCCTCACTGCGTGGACAGCGTTGTAAATAATTATTTTTTAACGTAACATATACAATGGGAGCGTTTCTCTTGAACTAAAATTGGAAAGTATTTATACGTTAGAAGTTAATATTGCTACTTTTTTTTTTTTCATTATGACATTCTAACCTTACAATTCAATGTATATTTTAATTTTATAACCGTAGTTCTGATTATTGCAATGATTATAAATCGTAGTCTATACTATAAAAAATATTTTTGCATGTTAATTTATATTATGGATTATTTATGGGAATTATGTTCAATATAATAACTGCTAATTATATATTTTATCATAACCTTATTTTTTGGATTACTAACTTACTTTCAATATTTATGATGGGTACTATAACTATATTCTTATGTGTTAAAGTCTTTAAAGTTATTATTGTACCTGCTAAAGGAATTTTATTTACAGCAAAAGTTATAGGATGTAAGATTAACATCAGCTCTTTATTTGGATATTATACCTATTTGAGTTACCGGTAAACTATTTCTAAAACCAGATTGAGTCATTTATGCTTCTCACTACAGATTTTTTTTGTTAACAGGCGCGGCCAATGTAGATGATTTACTAACCTTCCAAACCATTACGACGTTACAACTTCCGGCATCGAAATGTAAGCCTATAATGTATGGTGGATTAAATAGCCTGAACATATTTAGCTGTAACATTAGGAGTCTCAACAAAAACTTTGATAACCTGCTGATTTTACTCTCTACGATAGAAGTTGAGTTTGATTTGATAATACTTAGCGAATGCTGGCTGAAGGACAATGAACCCCATCAGACAATAAATGGCTATGATGTCATTTATACTTGTAATAACAGGAAGCAAAATGACGGTGTTTCAATATTTATTAAGCAGTCGTTATCCTACACTTCTATTGAACCTAGGTTAATGGATGCCAACTGTCTTCAAGTTATTATAAACCACAGCATAGCAATCTAGGAATATATAGGTCGCCTTCAAGCAGAAATATCAAGCCATTCCTTACTTCCCTCATCGAACTACTGGATAAATACAAGAATCAGGACTATAGGTACATAATGGGAGGTGATCTGAATATTAATATTCTTGATAATACCGACAGTCAGGTGAATGAGTGTATATGCCATCTAGCTGAATACAATTTGGAATCGGCCATCAATAAGGTCACCAGATGTAACTCTTGTTTAGACCATATTTTTACATCAATTCATAAAAATATCATAGGGATCGTCTGCGATAGTCAATTAACGGATCACTACCCAACAATCTTATCTGCCAGTTTAAGCAGTCACTTACATAAAACAATTCCACCTAAAACCATAACCTCCTTAGATAACAAGAGTCTGTTGACTGATATTGATCAGATTGAATGGAAGGACATGTACGCAATGAATGATGTGAATGTGGCTACTGACTTTTTTGTTCAAATTCTTGAGGCATTAATTAAGAAAAACACTAAAACGATAAGCATCTCCCATAATAAAAAGAAATTAAAACCATGGATTACGAATGGCTTACTTATAAGCATTAGAAAGAGGGACAAACTACATCGAAAGTTTAAATCTGATCCTGGAAATAGTCTCTTGCAACATGACTATATCCGGTACAGAAATGTATTGAAAATAATCATGAATAGAACAAAAAATACGTACTATCGAGTTAAACTAAAGGAAGTATCATCTGATGCGAAGAAGACTTGGCAGATTGTTAAGGACATTGCTTACGGCAAAAAGATTAACTCCAATAAAACAATTAAAGGTCCATGGACTCACAATAACCGCTAACGATCTCAACAGACGGACTTTAGCTGATCATTTGAATGATTATTTTTCGGGAATAGGTGAAACTTTGGCAAATAGAATACTTACTGACAATAAGGTCAGTGAATCGGACCTGTCAGATTTATTGATAAACACAAATACAACTTTAACACGACAGTTATCCCTATCAATCGCAACCGTAGATGAAATTACTAAAATAATAATGAACATGAAATCTACTAAATCTAGAGGTACCGACTGCATTACATCCCAGATTATAAAGACCAACAATAGAGTTTTAGTTACACCAATCTGTCACTTAGTTAACCTAAGCCTCTCAACTGGATGTTTTCCTACATATTTCAAACAAGCTGTTATCTGCCCAATATTCAAAGGTGGTGCCAGGGACGATTGTGGTTGTTATCGTGCTATTAGTCTTCTAAATTGCCTATCTAAAATCTTTGAAAACGTAGTCAAGCAACGTCTGTTAGCATTCCTTGAGGACAACGACGTCCTTTCGCCTATGCAGTTTGGATTCCGATCAGCTAGAGGCACCCAAGACGCGATTGCAGCCGTCACTGGAGAAATAGTTAAGGCATTAGACGATGGAGAAAAATATGTAACAGTATTCTTAGATCTGGCTAAAGCATTTGACACTGTCTCCCATCGTCTTTTGCTTACAAAACTTCAATTGATAGGCATTCACGGTACGTCTTTGCGATGGTTTGAGGATTACCTCTGTGGTAGATCTCAAGTCACTAAACTGAGGGATACGTCTAGCTCGAGATCAGGAATCAATTTTGGAGTACCTCAGGGTAGCGTGCTAGGTCCAATTTTATTTCTTATTTACATAAATCGACTATCATCAATTCCTCTGTGTAAGGGGAAAGCCATCTTATTTGCAGATGACACTGCCCTAATTTTCAGAGACAGATCTTGGCAGGGAGTGTTTGAAAACTGTCAAATGGGTCTAAAACGGGTAAAAAAATGGCTTGACTGTAACTTTTTATCTCTAAATGTAGAGAAAACCAAATACATGAAGTTCTCCAAAACAAGCAAAGGAATGCAACAAACAGCTGGATTATCCCTCATAGTACACACATGTAAGGACAATCCATCAACTATCTGTGCTTGTTCTAATCTAGACAAGGTGAGAACGATTAAATACCTAGGCTTGAATTGGACAATATATTGACCTGGTCTTACCATATCTACAACACAGCGGCTAAAATTAGCAAACTCATTCATCCATTTAAACTTCTACGTAACGTAATGTCGAAACCGTTACTAAAAGTTGTCTATTACGCGCTTGCACACAGCATTATATCATATGGGATTCTTGGTTGGGGCGGTGCAGCCTATCACACCTCGATCTACTTATTAAAGCTCAGAAGGCGCTATTAATTGGTGGAGATTACAATTTTCCAATTTTCCGAAGATACTATGGTCTCTTTCCGAACCTGGCCCTGGCCTAATACCTTCTAATTATACTGATATTTTAAGTTGTCATTTAATCGATACAATGTCGTTTCTAAATCTTACCCAATATAACTCCCAAGTCAATAAGCTGGGCCGCACATTAGACCTCGTGCTAAGCGATTTGACTTGTAAAGTTAAAAGTGCAATTCCTCTCGTACCTATCGATGAATACCATCCGGCGCTATTGGTCGATGTCCCAATTGTGACCAGACAGCTGCGGCCCAATGCTCGGATCGTCAAATTATATGGAAAAGCCGACTTTGATGCCATAAACAATGAGCTGGCAGACACCGACTGGTCTACGGTGTTCTGTAATTGTGACATGGAATTGGCTACTGAAAGATTTTACTCCATTCTTAACTGCATTATGGATACATATGTTCCATCTAAAAAGTACACAGAAAGAAATTACCCGTCATGGTATAACTCATCATTAATTAAAATCATTAAAGAGAAACAAAAATTCCACAGAAAATGGAAATCAACAGCTAATCTTGCTCATTATGAAACGTTCTCCTTACTTAGAAGCCGTCAAAAGCGCGTGAGTAAGTCTCTTTTCGAAACCTATATCAGGCAATCTGAGGAGAGTATTAAGGAAAACTCCAAATTTTTCTGGAGGTATGTCAAATCTAAACGCTCTTCTCCGGGCATACCACAGATGATGATATTAAATGACACGGAAGCAAAAACCGGCATAGAAATCTGTGAATTATTTTCCGAGTACTTTTTATCTGTGTATGAGAACCCCTCAGTGCCTTCTACTTATCATCCTTTGAGTGACCCTCTGCCACAAACATCTGTAGATGTCAACACTATTTCGTTTGATGAAGAGACTACCTTTAATTATCTCCAAAAAGTTGACAAAAATAAAAGCTCAGGGTCTGATAATATCCACCCATTCTTCGTCGGTAATTGCGCATTAACACTGGCCCGTCCTCTTACGTTACTATTTAGAATGTCACTAAACGAAGGTGTGTTTCCCGATCGTTGGAAAAGAGCCTATATCTGCCCAATATATAAGCAAGGGTCCCGTAACAAGGTTGATAATTACCGTCCAATTTCTAAACTTCCAGTTTTTAGCAAGCTTATGGAAAAAATAGTGTTTGATCTGCTATTCCCAATCGTCGTGATGTCATAACCCCAGAGCAACATGGCTTTTTTAAAAAGAGATCTGTTGAAAGAAATCTGATTACATTTACTGGTTCTATTCAAAATTCCATGGATAGTCATGCACAAATCGATGTTTTATATACAGATTTTTCAAAAGCTTTCGACAAGATCAATCATAATATTCTTCTTGACAAAATTTGGGCTCTGGGTATAAGAGGCGATTTATTCCGGTGGATCTCTTCATATATTAGTAACAGATCTCAGGCAGTGGTCATCGACAGTCATCGATCTAGATTCTCCTACATTCACTCGGGTGTGCCTCAGGGTTCCCACTTAGGTCCGCTTTTATTTCTCTTATATATCAATGACATAAGCGCTTGCGTTCATCACTCGGATATTTTGATTTATGCCGATGATACAAAAATTTACAGAGAGATACATACCTTGGACGACTGTGCTTTGCTCCAAGAAGACATTGATCATATATATATATACATATATATATATATATATATATATATATATATATATATATATATATATATATATATATATATATATATATATATATATATATATATATATATATATATATATATATATATATATATATATATATATATATATATATATATATATATATATATATATATATATATATATATATATATATATATATATATATATATATATATATATATATATATATATATATATATATATATATATATTATTTTTTCAAATTGAAATTATGTTTATTACTAAATAAATGAAATGATAAAATAATGAAAGGGCACTTATCTGGTCTGTGGTGACCAGGAGTGACTCCACGCCTTTTTCTTCTCTTCTTTCAGTATTTGCTAGGTGTTTCCTGCTGTGGTATTGGAACCTGAATGTCTCTTACAGCGGCAACACAACAAAGCGAGACGAGAATTTTTTCCAGCATTCATTCTCGTCTCGCTTTGTTGTGTTGCCGCTGTAAGAGACATTCAGGTTCCAATACCACAGCAGGAAACACCTAGCAAATACTGAAAGAAGAGAAGAAAAAGGCGTGGAGTCACTCCTGGTCACCACAGACCAGATAAGTGCCCTTTCATTATTTTATCATTTCATTTATTTAGTAATAAACATAATTTCAATTTGAAAAAATAATAATTTACACATTTACAATTATATATATATATATATATATATATATATATATATATATATATATATATATATATATATATATATATATATATATATATATATATATATATATATATATATATATATATATATATATATATATATATATATATATATATATATATATATATATATATATATATATATATATATATATATATATATATATATATGTATATATATATATATATATATATATATATGTATGTATGTATGTATATGTATATATATGTATATATATATATATATATATATATATATTATTTTTTTTACTCCCACATCTCCCTTCACTCCCACATCTCCGTTCACTCCCACATCTCCCTTCCTTCCCCCGCCTGGTATATTAACATACATAGTTAAATATATATTTTTTTTCTTCTCTTTCTTTAATTATAAAATTTATAAATTTATATATAAAACTTTTGTTGACTTGTTTAACTTTCGGAAACATGATTTTGGTTATTGTCACATGCTTTATAAGAAATTTAGTATAAGTACCTGTTGTAACTGTTTGTTTCCTAAATAAATAAAAATAAAATAAAATAAAAATAAAAAAATAAAATTAAGAGTTGTCAACAAAAAACCGTTGAGATACTCGTCGGAGCAACTTTTTCGTGAGTTCTCTGTTCTTGACGACGACGTACGGCAAACATTTGCTAAAACGATAATACTCTATTATCACAAACATAAAGAACTGCACCAGCAAACATCCCATAAAATTATAACACGAGCAATAACTAATAGTAACCACATAAGGCCCAAACTGAATAGTACCCATCCAAAGAGACATTTTCTATACTTGGCACCGTCGTTTTTCAATAAAACTAAGGATATACCCGGAATTTATACTAAAGGTATAAATATAAATAAAAAAGACTGGTTGATCACCCAGGGAAGGAAAGAAACTGAAAAACTAATTTGCTTTATTCCTAGTTAACTTACCATTCCTAACACATTATTATTCACCTACCATATAATTATGATTGGCATGCTTTTTGTTCTTTATATTATTATTATTATCACATACCTTTTAAGATTATTTGAAATTATTTTTTTTACTAAAATGTTAGTTTACTTGATTTTATTTTTCACGGCATTCTTACGATTGATTTTATTATATTTTGATTTTATTTTTCAGCGTATTATTTTTTTAATTAGCATTAGGCAGTACTTAAGTATACGAATCTGAGCCTATCTTAGTGCGGACGTCTCGTGCGATCCAGTTAGGTTAGGTTTAATTCAATTGTAACTGATATTATGATTTTTTGTAAAATAAAGAATTTGAATTTGAATTTGAAATTAGTTCAAGTGATCTAGACAGAGCAGTACGACAGAGGGGAATGTGAAATGAACGGTTTTCACTTTTCCGCATTAAAACTACCCACATAAGATAAAACAGCTAAATCTAACACCGCACGAAATGTGTTCAAATTATTCGGGCGTCTATAAGTTCGACAGGTAGTTTGTTGCGGGAAAATCGACGATAGTTCCTTCATATTCCGTTCTAATGTATTGCTCTGTCTTGTTCGGTTCGGAAACGCAGTCGGCCCAATGTGTAATATTAGCGTGCTAAAATACTTTTATCCTGCCGGAGCGAAAAAGTTGACGATCCCTCATTTTCGCCATTTTGATAGGTCACTTTTTTGGACATCTAGGCAAAGGGCAATGTCTATTAACAACAGCCAGCAATAAAAGAAATATTTTTAATTGAATTGAGAAAGTTTATTATTTATTACTCTATGCCATACAAGAACTTGGAAATATTCTGATTTTGTTTTACTTTATTTTTTATTAAAAATTTTCTAATGAATATGTGTTTTTTTATAGCAACACTGAAATACGCATCTGTGTTTATTGAAATACGCAATGATAACGAATTATCAAATAAGTTTATAGATTAGGTATTATTCTTTGAAAGAATAATTATAACGAAGATAGAAACCCAAAGGAATAATCATCAAAATGTGGAAAACCCATACGAACAATGTGCAAAATGCACATAAAAGCGATTTTCGTTACAATGTGTTACTTCAGTAGAGTGGATATGGGCCGTTTCGTTTGTCCAACGTAGGTTAACCCACAGCTGAATTCGATTTTATACACACCCAGGGTTCCCAGTGATATTACATTATATTTTGGATCGGTTCGGAGATCGTTTATGTATCAGTTTTTTAGCACCTTACTTATTTGATCTCTTACGCCCTTTTTGTATAATAAAATATTCGTTTTTATGACTTCAATGAACATTAATGTCAAATTTGATAGAAATCTTTTATTTTTTGTTATTTTCGCTGTCCTTTTAGATTAACTGGTCGTTACATTATGATTTTCATGACGACTTCTTAGCTTTATTAATATTTATGTAATACATAGGTACCTAATGGTCCTTATCGCTTTCGTTAGCCCTCAGATTGTTGTCATAATGTTGATCATCTCATCACGTAGTGACCAATTTTAGCCAACGATAGCAGCAAAGTTTAGAATGGCCAACCGAATAAAAATAAAATGATTTATGTTCTTAAGTCTTCTGCGGAAACCTCTGGACAAACATGATATATGCAACGGTTTAATCACAGTTGAGGAATTGGTACGCCTTCCTAGACCCCTTGACCTAAATGGCTTTAAATAGAGCCTAACGATTAATTGCTCGATGTCGCAGGTGGTTTCGATGGCGGAACGGGTCGTCTGACGCGGTCATCTTACCGATTATCTTGTCACACCAGATGAATAGGCTTGCTAATAAAACAAGATACAAAAAAATAATAAAATCAACTTTATTTGAAATATACAGATCACTGAAGAAAACTTAGCGTTCAATATAGGTAAAGATGTTAGAATAATAAACATCAAGGATCGACATAACAATAACACAATAATATTAAGTTACAGTTACTGGTTATAAAATCTGTATCGATTATAGGGCTCATGATAATCGCATACAGATTTCTATGAACGTATGTACAAAATTAATATTAATACATAAAAATATCTCCCTATGTTGCTAGTTAAATTTATTCGATGGATTCTTCATTCATTCATATTATTTAGAAAGTCCCAACAGTTTTTTAAAAGCTCTCCTATAATCCAAATTAAAAATAGTGTATATTAAAGGATTTAAAGTAGAGTTGATATATCCTAACCAAGTGATAAAGTTTATTAATTTATTGGTAGGGCAGCAAGACGGACAAAATGGTAGAATTACATACATGACAAAGAATGGAAGCCAACATACGACAAATACTCCCATTATAATGCCTAAAGTACGGGCCGCTCGTCTTTCCTTCGACAGCGATATCCTTTGTTTTTCTTCTATAAACTGGTACACTCCGCTGGGTTTCTTGTCGGACGCTATCAAAACGTGTTTGGTTTCCCTTTTGACATCGTTATTTGTTTTATTCTGATTGATTCCCGAGTCGCTCTCGCTTAATTTTTCGTTGACTTGGCCCGTCTCGAGATTATCTGTTACCGAATCTTCGTTATTAATTGCTGTCAGCAATTTAGCGTTACTCTTCTCGCTGGATTTCATTTTCTTTTTTTTATTTTTCTTTTTTGGTCTGATTCTCAGCTTTGAGTGTGTTTCTTTACTGTCGTTTATGTTCGTTTCAGAGCTGACCGATTCCTGGTCTTGGGCATATGTTTCTTTTACCGAGTTTCCGTGATTTCGATTATTGATCGATGCGACTGTGTTCATTTTAGTGGCTTTCGCCCTTTCTCGCAATCTTCTCCTAGTCGCTACGAATATTTTCAAGTATACCATAGTCATTATGAAGAGCGGTATATAAAACGACCCTAGAGAGGAATATATAACGTAGCCTTGTTGGGAGGTCAGCTGACAAGGAGTGTCAGGCGAGAACTCATCGGGCCAGTCGTTCCAACCTAATAGCGGTGGAGAGCTTATAATCAAAGAGAGAACCCAAACTCCACATATCATTAGTAACACACGATTCAGAGTTCTTTTCTGAGCATAATTTATCGGATCCGTTATCGCCCAGTATCTATCCAAAGCGATAGAACACAAATTCAATATCGACGACGTACAGCATAATATATCACAAGTCAGCCACATTTTACAAAAGTGTATCCCAAACACCCATCGTCCCAGAATCGAATAAGCTATATTAAACGGTAATACTAGTATGGCAACAGTCAAATCTGCAACAGCCAACGAAACGATAAAGAAATTCTGCACGATTCTCAAAGGCTTATAAGTAAAAACGCTTAGAATTACTAAGATATTTCCTATCACAGTTACTAATATAATTATAGATAGAACGATAGCAGTGACTATTGCTTCCCATTCGGGTACAGCTAAATAAATCCCAAAAACGCTTAAATATCTTGGAACATCGTCTAAACTACAACTTGTATTGCTTAGTATAATTAATGAAAAGTTAGAAGGATTAATGACTAGTGTTGATTCTTTGTTCAATTCATATTTGAAGCTTTCCATATTTTGAAAGTGATATCATGGAAATCGCTTAGATTTATGAGAAGCAGTTCAAGTCTGATGATTCGATGGTTTCCGTCTTCGACGGGAGGGGAGATCCATTGTGAGCGCTGAGTCGTCGTCGCTCCTCATCGCCATCTCTCGAGTGTCTGTCAACAACAGAAACGAAAATGTTTAAAACACATAAATTACAATATTAATATGGGAAAAGTTATTTCGCGGCAACTTTGATCTCAGAAAGTTTCTTGTTATATTGCAAACCGCGGACTTCGATGGGACGGTCTCCCGCAAGTAATTATCAAGTTTCATTATATATGTATAATCATATGAACAGCGATGTAAATTATACAGTAAAGTACAGGCCGCCCTGTACCGACGAAATGCTTCCTCTACCATTTCGGGAGGCCATAAAAAAAACTAAGTGTGATGTATTTATACGTTATTATTCTATGAGTCATAAAGTATTACACTAAGTTGTATTAAACAAAATATCGGTAAGATGACGACCCCTATTTTCAATGAAATTCTGAAGTCTTAATCGGTAGTCGCCCATCACTTGTTGTAAAACGTCGATCCGAATGAGCTGGATTTGTAGGCGAATGGCCGCCTTCAAGGCAGTAGGGCGGTGTCGACGACAACGGGCAAACCCGTCACCCCAGGCTGTTAAAACAATATGTGATCGTTCTTTCAGCCGTGGAATGAGCGTAGAAGATTTAGATACAAGACAATCTCCTGTCTAGCTCGCCAACAGATCGTTAGATACCAACGCTTTACGGCTAGGCACCAGGAAAGGTACCCAACGGGCAGCCTCGACCCCTATTTATCCGTTTTGGTAGGATATCTCCGTCTGGAGTTATCCATCAGGATACCTCCATCCATCCTTCCGACTGGTTACGGGTCCGAAGTCGCTTACGCGGCTTCTACCTGTTGTATTACCATAGTCTCAAGTATATTACCATAGTCTCCAGACTCCTTCAGCAATTAGTCAGAGTGCACAACCGATTAGCATCGCCGAACGACGAGCAAACCGTCCAGTGGGACGCAATCCCGCCAGGAGAAACCGGTCCACCAGCTTTGAGCCCTGAGATGCGAGAGTCACACCCGGGGTAGCCTTCCGCACGAGGAGGTTTCTGAATAGGAGCTGAATCGTGAGTTGAGCTGATCCGAGAACAAAATGGATCTTGGGCCCGAGCTGCATGAAACCGTTCAAGACCCCCTCTCTAAAGGGCCCATTAGCTCCCTAAAGGGAGCTAATGGGCCCTTGCTGAGTTGGCCACGAAGACCCATTCTGTTTCAGGGTCGGTCACACTCACGGGTCCACACCCATCCGATGGCCTCCACGCATGGGGTGCGAGCCTGGGTAGGACACTGGGTCAACCAGTCTCCCCTGGGAACAATCCTCTGGCGCTCCTGGACGGTCTGCGCACCGAGCGGCGCAAGCCAATCGATTGTGCTCTCCGACTAACAATCGGGGGAGTCTGGGAACTGTATTGTTTCCTATAGAGCGGGGGTAGTTGTCTACCTTACGGCGACTGCTCTTGAAATGACCATTGGCCATCCGATCCCGGTTCAGAGTCGGGCAAAGGACGCCTTGGTCCGCGACAGATTCGGTGCACTCCGTTTCACCGCTTCGTAAGGGAGAGGACCGCGCAAGCGACCTCGAACTCGGAACCAATCGAGAGACCGGAGAAATCTGGTCACAATTGGTAGTTAGGGCGCGAGTGCCGCCCGCCAGGTAACATACCTGGCTACTCGCGGTAAGGCGTTGGACTCTAACGGGTTGTGGCGTAGCTAGACGTCGGATTTGTTATGTCCAAAGTCTTCTACGCTCACTGCACGGTCGATAGAACGAACAATCGTTAAAACGTCCTGCGGTGACGGGTTCGCCCGTTGTGGTTGACAACTCAATATGTTAGTTTAGGGAGCTAATGGGCCCTTGCTGAGTTGGCCACGAAGACCCATTCTGTTTCAGGGTCGGTCACACTCACGGGTCAACACCCATCCGATGGCCTCCACGCATGGGGTGCGAGCCCGGGTAGGACACTGGGTCAACCAGTCTCCCCTGGGAACAATCCTCTGGCGCTCCTTGACGGTCTGCGTACCGAGCGGCGCAAGCCAATCGATTGTGCTCTCCGACTAACAATCGGGGGAGTCTGGGAACTGTATTGTTTCCTATAGAGCGGGGGTGGTTGCCTACCTTACGGCGACTGCTCTTGAAATGACCATTGGCCATCCGATCCCGGTTCAGAGTCGGGCAAAGGACGCCTTGGTCCGCGATAGATTCGGTGCACACCGTTTCACCGCTTCGTAAGGGAGAGGACCGCGCAAGCGACCTAGAACTCGGAACCAATCGAGAGGCCGGAGAAATCTGGTCACAATTGGAAGCAAGGGCGCGAGTGTCGGCCCGCCAGGTAACACTGGCTATCTCGCGGCAAGGCGTTGGCTTCTTGCGGGTTGTGACGTAGCTGGACGTTGGATTTGTTTCTGTCCAAAGTCTTCTACGTTCACTGCAGGGCGACAGAACGAGAAAATCGTTAAAACGTCCTGTGGTGACGGGCTCGCCCGTTGTAGTTGACACCGCAAGTTGTTAGTTTAGGGAGCTAACGGGCCCATGATGAGGTGGCCACGATGACCCATGTGTTCAGTGTCGGTCACACTCACGGGTCAACACCCATCCGATGGCCTCCACGCATGGGGTGCGAACCTGGGTAGGACACTGGGCCAACCAGTCTCCCCTGGGAATCAAACCTCTGGCGCTCCTGGACGGTCTGCGCACCGAGCGGCGCAAGCCAATCGTTTGTGCTCTCCGACTAACAGTCGGGGGAGTCTGGGAACTGTATTGTTCCCTATAGAGCGAGGGTGGTTGCCTACCTTACGGCGACTGTTCTTGAAATGACCATTGGCCATCCGATCCCGGTTCAGAGTCGGGCAAAGGACGCCTTGGTCCGCGATAGAAACTGACCAAGGCCAGAGTCCTACCCAGGTTCGCACCTCGTGCGTGGAGGCCGTCGGATAGGTGTTGACCCGTGAGTGTGACCGACCCTGAACAGAATAGGTCTTCGTGGCCAACCCAGCATAGGCCCATTAGCTTCCGTTAAATCTCACGGTCTGTGTTCGTACACTTCACCTTTGAGGTATATACAGAGAAAGAAATAACATAGATCCAGATATCGAGCAGACCATTGAACCTCACCCCTCATTAAAATGACCTTCCTTGGAAATATCTGCCTCAAAACTTCCATCGATCTCCGGGCAGTGTGCGCTGTTGCTCTTGTTGAAACTAAGCATTGGCAAGGTCAATTCAAGGCAATTCAAGTTTGGTCACAGGAATTTCTGCAACATGTCAATGACATCGGACAATGACTGTGACAGGCAATTACCCCTCTTCAAAAAAAAAGTAAAAACTTCAAGATCGCTGGTTTTGATGGAACGGAATATAGAGCGGCTAAATTATTTTTTTTTACGCTCGTTGTTCACCTGGTCAAGCTATGTTCCCTGACGAACTTTAGGTTGTCCCGAGTGAAGCCCCCCCCCCCCCCCCCTACTTCACACGACCCCACGTGACGCTACACTTCGCCGAAATGGTAAAGGAAGTATTGCCCCACCCTGTATTTAAAATATCCGATCACTAAACAAGCATATTCCAGAGGCTTTCAATTTAGCAAATTAGCGAGCGATCATTATGGAAATGTGTAGCTCTGATGACACACACACTTAATGTTGGCTTCATGCTGGCAATATCCGCTCGAAATAGAAAGGCTCTCTCCAGCATTGCTTTGCGCCGTAATCTGTCGCTATAGGAATTGCCATATAGGAAAAATAGAAACTTTAACCCTTCAGGTCTCGGCCCCTCAGCCGATTGACAAGTTGTTGTCCCAAAAAATTTTAGTAAATATTAGTAAAAAAATTGAATTACGACACTGTCTCATCAAAACATTAATTACTGCCAAACCACTGTACCCATAATTAAAATGAAACATATTAACATAATAAAACATAATAAAATAAAACAAATTAAATTAAAATAAAATTAAAACTGGGCCGTCACGCTGAATCGTGTTGTGGCCGATATCGGCCAATCGGGGCCTGAGGGGTTAACGTGAAATATCTCGGGTAAAATCCCAGCTTAGTAAATACTTTAATTTAAATTTAGTGTAAATTATTATGTACCTATATATTTATTTTCAATTGTCATTTCAAGTAATTTTTACATAATATTTATAAACATATTTTTACACTTAAATCTAAAATGAAAGGTAAAATATACATCATTCTTTATAATACATTGAATAACTCTATTTCGAGTACTAATCCCTCGATTATAATTTTAAAAATAATGTGCTTGTCAGTTCCGACGCCCGATTGGAGTTTACTCTTTAAGTACTATTATCATTAAATATAAAATGGACAAAGGGGTTAAATAAGCGCATTTCTTATACCACTAAAATCATGTACAGGATGAGTTTTTAAATAGTGGCCTCGTTAAGGTGGGTGAATCACCACAAGCAAAAAATGAGCAAATTTTATTTAAAAACAGTTTTTTTTGTTTTTTTTTTTAAGTTGCCTTTTGGCTAGTACTGATTTACCCACTTCAAGGATGTCACTAATTAAAATCTGATTTTGATTTTGACTTTGACTTTGACTTTGACTTTGATTTTGACTTTGACTTATTTTGGGTTGTCTCGGAAACTGAAAAATTACATCGAAGTTATGGTCTCCTGTTGGGTTACACTCTTGTTGATTGTAGTATTATTGCACTATTTTTAATCATCGAACTTGACTGACATTAAACGTAACTCTTTTTGTTAACGTTTGATTTTACTATCCGTCAAATTCTCATACCGAGGGGCTTTAAATCAAATCGGTTCTTAAGGAGTAAACTCCAAACAAGTGTTTTTTAATATAAATAAATATTTCAAAGAAGGACTTGGTTGTATTGAGCAGATTCAAGAACAATTAGGACGTATTTCTTGTGTTTTTAAAATATCGCTTAGGGAACAAAAAAAGGGACGATGATTTATGTAATGTTTATAGATTAAACATAGATTTATATATTTAAAATAAATAATAGTTTGAAGGAACCCAGACTTACTGCTGCAGATCACCCAGCCGACACATTTTTAACAAACGGATCCCACGCATGCTCGATTGTATGTATTAAGGTAAGGACAGACTGAGCCCACGTAAGTTTCGTATACGATGCAATGCTCTCACGTTGGTGTGCACACTTGTCTCACGTATGCAACGTATACAGGTGAACTAGTATTATGTAGAACCGCTGTATGATTATGATAAGCTTATGATTATGATAAGTTTATAATTGTGAGATTGAGTTCGAGAACAATTTACTTATTTTGTTATTTTTAGATGAATATGTCAAGACCACAAAGACAAACAAAAGTTAAAAATGAAGAATATTTGATTCAGGAGATAAATAGACACAATTTGGGAAATTCCATACAGCAGAACTTGGAATATGACGAACATTGATTCTTCATGTACTTCCGCATGTCATTTATCTGTGCATGCATCGACGTGCTATGTGTGTTTGACGCGTTGCAAACGTAAGTTATAGAAACACACTGGTTTTACGCGATGACAGCGTACTGTCATCCCTTCGCCTTCCCATGCTGATGAGATCGCCAGTTGACGTTGCGAGGGACGCGTGTGACAGCGTTACATATTCTAAGTAGCGTTACGTATCTAAGTCATCTGTTTTCTTGCAAATTCAATGGTCCAGATGTCATAATCTTAAATATAATTATGTTTAATTCTGTTTCAATTACCTGTTTTATTCTTTATTAGATTTTTGTGTTTTTATTACTAGCACACTAAAATAGTCATCGCCATATATGGCGATGATTAAATAATGTATAATCTATCTTAGTATGGGCTACGGCTTAGTTAGGCAGATTCTGAAATGTAAACGATTGAAATATATATTTTTTCGAATGAATAAATTATTATTATTAATGCGTTGCATACGTTGCGTACATGGGCTCATTCTGTCTTTGCCTTTACATAAGTGTCATCGAATATGCATCACATCAACACAATCTCATTTGCATATGAAACAGTTCCAATAAAACATTTCGAGCCGAAAGTGAATACAGATCGGGTATAACAGTTAATTGCACCTGTGTTGCTTCGGGGTTGTTATTCCGGACTTACGCCAGTTGAATGTGCGGTAACACTAGTGGCAATACATTTTCGTCGTGTAGGCCAATCGGCACATTAGCACCACGTGGCGCTGTCGGTAAATCAACTCAAATTGGTCTTTTTAAATGGAGCCTTAAGAGAATTTTAATGACGAGCACGCTGAGGCGTAGAGAGCGAGAATTAAAGCCAGAATGACACTTAGCCGAGGCCGTGCTCGGCATTATAGAAATCCCCTCGTTAGTTCACGAAACAATGGCACATACAGATGTAGCTACTGCTTAATGATATACCAGATGGTGGAAGGCTAATAGCACTACGTTGAATACGAAGAAATATAATAAAAGGGAGTAATTAGCGCATTGTCGTGGTTTGCACTATAGTCCGTCTGGGCCAGAGCTCCTAAACTTTGTTTTCTCGTAGACCACTTTTAAACTTTTACTTGTTTCGTTGGACCCCCTGCTTCTACATTTGTAACATATTCCCAAAACTCGTCAAAAAATGTGAAGATTAGATCTAATGATGGAAATTTGCGTCGCGGCTAAGTTCCAACTCTGAATTCGGAGTGGCAAAAATAAAAAGAAAAATAGTGTATTTTCTTGTTCTTATTTATTAAAATATTAGAATAATTGATTTATTTATTAAAATATTAGAAAAGACTTAATATAATTGAAATTAAACATTAATAGCCGATTAAATAATGGACTTGCATTTTATTTATTATATTATCTTTTAATATTTTATTATTATTATTATTTTTTTATTTTATTCTGAAGACCACATTTTAGGGCAATTTAGTGTCATTAGCTTTTTACTAAAACTTGTATATTTGTAAGCAACCAAGCAATCAAGCAAATTTGATTGTAATATTGGAGTCCTGTCCACCCTAGAACGGGCTAGTCCCAGTTGGGTGACAGAAACAAATAAGCAAAAGGTTAAGGTTTTGCCATTCGGTTCCTGTTATTTTTATAAGCTAATCAATGTTTCATAGTAATTAATTCTTTAATAAATAAATAAAATAAATAAATAAATAGCGTACCGTAACTTCAACAATGCAAATCAACAATAAAAAAATACGTGTGGCACTCGGGGACTGCCGCAGTAAAGCTATTGAATAGCATTTTTAACAACTTATGCAATTATAATTATTTATTTATTTTATTTAAGTATTTATTTTTTCTAATATCAGATAACTGCGCTCTATCGGAAAACTTTGAAATTGTTCCGAATCATTTGCGGCTGCGGTAGCAAATGATTCGGAATAATTTAAACGTCTTCCGATAGAGCGCCGCGCACGAATTTTTTATTCAATAAAGCAAAAAAACGGATTATTCGAAAAAAATCGTAGATAAAAAGATAGATAATTAAATTATCTTTAAAATGGTGCAGGTTTCATAATAATACGCCAGATAGTATTTGCGTAGTAGTCGTTTTTGTGTTCGGTTAGACCTAATTTCACAAATTAATTACACTATGTAATATAAACAAAATCTAAAATATTCAAAGCTAAGAATATTAGGAAAATGTTCTTGTTTAACATATATTTTTTTCGAATCGTAATCAGTACTCGTTTAGACGTAATTATCAGTTTAAAATCATTAATTTTCGTTAAGAAATTTCTTCATTCGGTCGCCGCGCTGGCCTACTAGGCCCGCGATAAAAGCTATGCAATAGCTTAAAATAAACATATTTTTTACGGTAGGGATATACGTGATGAATTGATAGCAAATTATCAATATTTGGCTACGCTTTGCAACTCTCGACACGCGTTGTACTGATTATTGAATATGCAAGTTTTTGCAAGTAATAGTGTAACCTTCTTAAAATACAGAGAGTACTCAAAAAAATTAAGGAATGTTTAAAAAAATGTAAATCAATGCTAAATAAACATTTATGGGTAAAGTCAAGACGACATGTTTGTTTTCTACTATCGAAACCAGATAAATTTTCGTGGACCTTCACCTGCAACTTGTGAACCCCATTTTTTCCACGCCAACGTAGACCCCCGTCGAGTCTCTCGTGGACCCCTGGGGGTCCACCTAGACCACTTTGGGAATCACTGGTATAGACAAACCTATACTATAATAATAAAAAACAGGACCAGCGTTACAGGAAGTGAACTATTGTATTTTCAATTAATATCATTACGATTTTTATAAAATATTTGTGGTTTATGAATGCATAGCATTCTTTGAATGCTATTAGTCATCAGGCAAATAGACAATTTAGCCGGTGATATGACGTCAATTGAATCTTGGAATTAAACATGTCTACTGAGTTTAGTGATGCATTATAAATAGGATAGAAAACGAATTTACCGCGTGAAATTTGTAGCACCCGACGTTTCGGTGACGTTGCAGCCGCCGTTGTTCAGGGTAGTCTACCTTGGACAACGGCGGCTGCAACGTCACCGAAACGTCGGGTGCTACAAATTTCACGCGGTAAATTCGTTTTCTATCCTATTTATAATGTCAAACAACCGCGATAGTCTTCGATTTTATATTAGTGATGCATTGTTGATCATCATGTGTCACTACATATTTATCCATATGGATGCATGTAGATTTCCGGAATGTACGCAATCAAACCTTTCATTTGACTAAATACGATATATTAATATTAATTTATTGACATTTAGACATTTGGACATTTATATAACTACTTACTTGATATTTGATTAGATAAGGTATCCTATAATACTCGAGATGACCTAAGAATTCTAACAGTTACACACATTTCTACATCGGTTCAAGCGTTTAGAAGTTATGGTAGGATAAAGGAACGGAAAACATACATAGATGAACCCTGAACACATTACACTCCTTTTTTGTTGGCCAGTCGTGTAAATAGTTTCTTCCGTCTTAAGTATTTTTTTTAAACCACGTTATAAATATACTCTTGTTGAAATTAGTGAGTAATTCATTTATAAACGCTCTCTATTTTTTCTAAATATCCATAATAAAGATCAACAATATTTGTATCGAATTAGACACATATTTCATCATTGTTTACGAAGGAAAGAAAATATTTTTTTTCGATTTCATCAACTCCGCTAGACCATTTTTTATGTATTAGTCCTATAGTTCTGTGACTTGCATATTTTGAAACATAAATAAATAAATGTACCCAACGACAACAAAAGTTGTATTATTAGTCTAGACGCGAATGGAAGTGTTTAGAAACTTCTATGAGCAGCGATAGTTCGAAGCCGACTGGCAAGATCGTCAGTTGAGTTATAATAGACGAATGTGCTAGTTGTGGAAAAATAACATGCACAGACATGCACAGACATGAAGTTATGAAAATAACATGCACAAACATGAAAATAACATGCTGTAGAGTCGGAATCAGAAGGTTGCGTGCTCATATCACGTCGGGGTCACCAAATTAGGGAGTCCTTCCAGGATCGATGTAGAACGGCTGTATCCACTTATCCCGAAATTACCACATTTAATTTATACTGTTTTTAGAGATGCGACGACCGCGAGGGCGGAGGAGAATGAAACTCGGAGTATGTAGTTGGTTGTGTTTATTGAGCGGTTGCTCGTTTCATACTATAGTACGGCCAAAATCAACGTGCACCTGTCTTTCGCTCGCACTATGGGGATACGTGTTTTAAAAATAATAATAGCAGTATCGATGGATTATCGATGTATCGATGAAATATCGATGGATTATGATGGATCGATGGTTGGATCGATATAGATGCCAAGAGATATCGATGGATATTATAGATAGGGATGAAAATTTTTGATGGATTTATTTGTAATAATTGGTTTATTTAGTTTAAAACTCATTTATTAAGATTTTTTTTCGTAAATACAAACTAACGTATACATGCAACAATAAAGTGAAATAAAAGTTTAAAGAATATTAAAAAAATATTTACATTAACCTAATTCTTATCTTAAAATGTAACACGAAACTAAGTACTAAATATTACAAATTACATTTTAACAAAAAATACAATTATAGGTTGGTCAGGCTAAACAAATATATATTAAAAAGCTATATTCTACTCGTCATCTGAACTACTATCGCTGCTATCTTGTAGATTTATAACCAAACGGTGCTGGTCTCTGTAAATATATTTGTCAAAATATTCCACGTGTTTTAACACACTTGGCCAGGTTTCATTTTGTTCGGCAACATTATAGGGAATTCAATAATGTAAGAAGTATAAATGTAAGCAATGATACAATGTCTACGCAACTACATATAAGTTTTTGAAAAAATAAATTATTTGATTTGATTTGAGTAAATTATCGATAAGCAACGTCGACTTGTTGGACATCCTTACGCGCGTCGTCCGGCCTAATGATTTATGACTCCAGGTGCACGTTGATATTGGCCCCACAATAGTTGGTATTTGTATATTTTCCGCAGGCGCCGGCTGCGCTGCGTTATCTAAAGCTGTACTTACACTGTACGGTTACAATAATACATAGGTATAATACATAAATTAATAAATAAAAAAAAAAAAAAAAAGTTCTAATTTTAAATCCTATGTGTCAACATATTTTGAATTTTTTCTCAGCAATAAAAAATAATTAAATAATGAATATAGTGCAAATCGGCGATTAAGTAACCAGACCAGGTTGCCACAAGCCTAGGAAATGTAGATATTTTTAGAAAGTGTGGAGCTCGCCAAGACGTGTGGCCGACGTGGCGGGTATCGGGCTAAATACCTCCAATCACAATGAACAGTACAACCTTACCCGGTCCCTAGTCCCCAGCATCCCCACTGGCCCAAGCCACGGCAGCGGTTACGGTAACGGTGAGGCAGGGGGTGCTAAGAATCTCTGGGTACGATCAGGCTGCCAAACCAAACTGACACTGGCAACGTATAATGTAAGAACTCTGAGAGATGAAGCAAGACTAGAGGAGATACAGAAAGAACTAGCACTTATAAACTACGACATAGTCGGACTGAGCGAAACTAGGCGACAGGGAGAAGGGACCATAAGGCTCCAGTCGGGTGACCTGTTTTACTACAGAGGTGAGGAAAACTCGGCATATGGCGGTGTGGGATTTATAGTAAGCTGCAATCTTGCGAAGCACATAACCGAACTTAGCAGCATTTCATCTCGCGTAGCCTATACTGTGGTACAAATTAACAAAAAGTACTCCCTCAAAATCATCCAGGTGTATGCACCAACCAGCACACATAGTGACGAAGAAGTAGAGACGTTCTTCGAAGACATATCCAAAGCGATGAAAAAAGGACGCTCTCATTACGTTATAATTATGGGTGATTTCAACGCTAAGATTGGCACAAGACGAGAGGGGGTAGATACCTGTATAGGGCCTCATGGAATAGGCATTCGGAACCCACGTGGAGAAACGCTACTAAACTATCTCGCAGCAAACAACTTATTTGCGATGAATTCGCACTTCCAGAAGAAGCCCAAAAGAAAGTGGACATGGGTGAGCCCGGGCGGAAATGTGAAAAACGAGATAGATTTCATTATCTCCAACAACAAGCACATTTTCACTGATGTCACAGTGCTCAATCGATTCCAGACAGGCAGCGATCACAGACTTGTCCGAGGAACGATCGTGTTAAACACGAAGCTGGAAAGGGCCAAACTTGTTCGAAAAAAGCTGAGCAAGCTGTATGTTCCAGATGGCATCAACGAAAGGTTTGAGAAATCCCTCGAAGAATCCCTGAAAAGAACAGCGATCGAACATTTCGAAGATGACCTCCAATCGAAATACAACCGTTTTACAAAGATCCTGACGGATACAGCAAAAGAACAGTTCAAGCGAGTAACAAAACCATCATCTGGGTTTCCAGAAAGCGTGGCGAACATGATGAAGGAACGCCGTAAGTTCGCAGCCGATGACTTCAATAGCAATGCACACCGGGAGCTAAACAGAAAAATTCACAAGACTCTCAAGCGTGAAATTCGTAAAAAGAATACACTAAAAATCCAGGAGCTCATAGAGAAAAATCGGGGTCTAAAAGTGTTCCAGCGAAATAACGGAGGAAACGACTTAAACACCCTGAGAGTTAACAGCGGCAACCCGACAAGTAACATCTGTGAGATCAAGAAAATCACAGAGAAATTCTACAGTGATCTATACTCAACCACCACACAACAGCCCACTGCCCTTGATTTAAGCGACAGGCGTGCGCCTATCAAGCGACACTACACGGAAGATATTCCTGAAATTAGTACGTATGAAGTGAAGCAAGCACTGAAGCGCACCAAGAAGTTCAAGGCTCCGGGTGAGGACGGCATTACTGTGGAATTACTAAAAGCTGGAGGCAGAGCTATCGTAAAGGAGCTAAGTCTGCTGTTCAACGAGGTCTTGTTCAATGGTGAAGTACCCAAGGATTGGACTAACAGCATCGTTGTGCTCTTCCATAAGAAAGGCGATAAGACCCTTCTGAAAAATTATCGTCCTATTTCACTTTTAAGTCAGGTGTACAAAGTATTCTCCAAAATCCTGACTACACGCTTGACACAAAGACTGGATGAATATCAACCCAGGGAACAGGCAGGATTTCGGAAGGGTTTTGGAACGATCGACCACATCTTCACACTTCGGCAGGTTATCCAAAAGTCCGAAGAATACAATAGGCCCCTTTATCTAGCCTTCGTCGATTATGAAAAAGCATTCGACTCCATAGAACACTGGGCAGTCACCGAATCGCTACATCGATGCCATATAGACTACCGGTATATACAGATCCTGAAGAGCTTGTACAAAGCGGCAACAATGACCGTACAGCTGAAAGAACTAACAGACCCTATACCAATCCAAAGAGGAGTCCGACAAGGTGACGTTATATCCCCTAAGCTGTTCACCAACGCTATGGAGGATATATTCAAGACATTGGACTGGAGTGTCAAGGGAATCAACGTTGACGGCGTGTATCTCAATCATCTGCGCTACGCGGATGATATAGTTATAATCGCTGAATGTGCCGAAGACCTACAACTCATGCTGGAGCAACTATATCACGCGTCCCTGCGAACGGGTCTTAAGATGAACATGGACAAGACAAAGGTTATGGCGAAAGCCGATCTCACACCGAATCCCATTTCATTGAATGGACAACCGCTGGAGCAGGTGCAGGAGTACACATACCTAGGACAGGTGATAAACCTCGGCCGGGACTCGCTGATGGCAGAGATAAAGCGAAGGAAACAATTGGGATGGGCAGCCTTCGGGAAGCTGAGCTTCGTGCTGAAGTCCAGAATTCCCCAATCGCTCAAGACAAAGGTGTATAATCAGTGTGTGTTACCGGCTATGACGTATGCTTGTGAGACATGGACACTGACTGCTGGGATGATCTACAAGCTTAAGGTGGTGCAGCGTAACATGGAGCGAGTCATGCTTGGCATATCGTTGCGCGATCGAGTCCGAAACGAGCTCATCAGACAGCGCACGAAGGTGGTCGACGTGGGTCAAAGAGTGGCCAAGCTGAAGTGGGCTTGGGCCGGCCATGTGGCCCGACAACACGACGAACGGTGGAGCAAGCGCGTTTTGGAGTGGATACCCCGGCTAGGCAGAAGAAGTGTGGGCAGACCACCGGCCCGATGGTCAGATGACATCAAGGAGATAGCTGGACCAGTCTGGATGAGGGAAACGGACAACCGATCCGGGTGGAGAGTGATTGGAGAGGCGTATGCCCAACGGTGGGCGAATACGCGCTGATGAAGAAGAAGAAGAAGATAATAATTAATTTCCGCTACAATGCACAGACATGAAGTTATTTACACTGATCCCCTGTGACCCATGCTCCCCTACCTGAATTTTATTGCATTAAGACAAGACATTTAAAGGTCTGAGACACAAGATAAATAAAATGTTTATGTTTTTGGCCAAATGTGGTATTTAAAAAATATAAATGCAGGACTGTTGTATTTCAAAATAACAAAACAGCTGTTTCGTCGAGAATCTCCTTGGTTTACGACTTTCGATTTTATTATCGACTTTTGTGCAAAGAATAGTTGACTAATAAATGGTTATCCCATACACACAATGATCCCGTAGAAAATTAACGATTGGCATAGTGTTGTACAGGATGAGTTTTTAATTAGTGACATTCTTTTAGTGGGTGAAACAGTACGCCAAATTAAGCAACTTTGATAAATAAATTAGATAAAACATAAAAAAATATGTTTTTTTTTGTCAAATTTGTCATTTAATTTTTTTTTGCAACTTTTTTATTTACATTTTATGTGGCGATATTTTATCTACCACTAGATAGCGCATTGTGCTCATAGCTTTTTATACCATTTTTTTTAAATAAAAAAACATTTAAAAACAATTTAAATTTTGTTTTTGATTTTTCCATTTTTAAAAATTAAAAACTGATAAGTTTGACGTACTGATTCACTCACTAGGAAGATGTCACTAATTAGAAAAAAGCCTCCCTGTATAATCACGGATATAACTATATTCCTTAATATAGACAAAATCAGACCCTTCGCTGTAGATATTAATATAATTTTCTGTCATATCGTCATAATATATTATCTCAAGAAGTGAACATCTGCGAATAATACCAACATGAAATGTCGCCACTTTCAGAGCGATCCCCCGCCAAAGTCAGCAACTAAATCTTCGCCCAGAGAGATATCTCTCTCTCGCTGATTTATATATGTCCTTATCGTGGCTCCGCTGTGGCCCCATACACGAGACTCTAATGAGAAACAACTTTATGGCATCCCTAATGACGCTCATTCCCTCGAGAGATTTGTCAATCCGTCGCCGCATCCGACATACGGCATTCAAATACTACCCTAGCAATTAGCCGTCCCGACTTAATTGCGCTTTTCTTCAAATCGACAAAGAGCATGCACTGGCTTACGCCACGTGTGATCATTTGATTATATGAACTGATAAGGATTTTGTTAATTAGATGTAATGAACTTTTGTTATGTGCATTTATTTCGTTTATTATTATTATTATTATTATTATCTATTTAATATGAATAATGTAGTTCATGTTATTTTATTATTATTATTATTATTAAACCAGTTGATACATTTGGTAGTCAAACAGAAGTTCTTACATTTGGTAGTCAAAATTATCCAAGATTGCTACTCGGATACGAATATAAACCAGAATTACAAAATATCCAAAATTAGTACCCGAATATGTATAAAGGTGAGTTTTTAATTAGTGACATGCTTGTAGTCGGTGAATCAGTACGATGAAGTAAGCAACTTTTGATGAAAAGAAATGGGAAAAATCGAAAAAACTTTTTTTTTTGTTTTTGTTTTTTTGGTGAGATTGTAAATTATTTCTATTGAAGAAAAGTTTGAAAAGCGCTGAGCGGACTGCGCCATCTAGTGGTAGTTTAATCGCTAATACACAATATTAGCTATATTTTACCTACCGCTAGATAGCACATCATGATCAAAAACTTAAATTATAAAAAAAACTTTAAAATTTCAAAATAAAAAAAATATTTTTTTTGTTTTTTTGTTTTTCTAAATGATCTTATTGAAGGTTGCTTAGTTCGTCGTACTGATTCACTCACTACAAGGATGTCACTAATTAAAAACTCATCCTGTATAAATACCTACATTATAATGTATCATACAATAAGGTTTAACATTCAAGCGAAGATTTTCTAAGTTATTTATAATAAGCGAACGATTTCACAAATTATCATACTTACATATAATATTATCGTGCTATCGTACTATCGTGCATATCGTATAATAGTAATAATCAATCAGATTTATTTCATAATTTTATAAATTATAGACAGTAATAAAAATAAAAAAATAAATTTCTAAAATGAGCGAGTTTATAGGAATTCCAACTTTTGGTGTTATCAAATTGATTATAAATAGTTTACCTTATAAGCTAGTATAATTATATACCTTATTTACTAGTATATTTATTACTTGCATAATACGCTGAGAAGGTGTTTCAATAGGGCGAGAAATCACAACACTAACTCGCAACATCTTTGGGAGGAATACAAAAACGCCCGAAACGAATACAACAAGGCCATTGTTAAAGCCAAACGAAGAAGCTGGAGGGACTTTTGTGAGAGCGTGGAAACAGCTTCCGAAGCCTCCAGGCTCAACAAGATCCTCAGCTCTAACAACCGCCCCCAGCTGGGATGCCTTAAACGACCAGAGGGGGGACACACAAGCGACACCAAGGAAACCTTGAAGCTCCTAATGGAAACACACTTTCCGGGCTTCCAGGAATCCTCACACCAAATTGCCGCAGGGGAGAACTCCAAGAGGCTCCACAAGCCCAGGGAGTGGGCCCTTGCAGCCAAGATAGTTAATCCAAAAGCAGTAGAATGGGCCGTGAGCACCTTCGACCCCTACAAATCACCTGGACCGGATGGAATATACCCAGTCCTACTACAAAAAGGGTTCAGCCAGCTGCTGGGCCCTCTAACAAAGGTACTCAGAGCGAGCATAGCCCTCAGACACGTCCCTCATGCCTGGAGCAGCGCAAGAGTCACGTTCATTCCAAAGGCAGGCAGGAACGGCCACATCTTTGCCAAAGACTACAGACCCATTAGCCTCACCTCCTTTCTCCTGAAATCACTGGAGAGACTAGTTGACGGCTACTTGAAAAACAACCACCTAGCTCTTCAACCGCTTGCTGATGCTCAGTATGCCTATAGGGAGGGCAGATCTACGGACACTGCCCTACATCACCTGGTGAGCACAATAGAGACACAGTTAGCGGCGAAAGGTTACGCTCTGGGAGTATTCCTGGACATCGAAGGAGCATTTGACACCACATCATATGCAACTATAAAAAACGCTATGCACAGACGAGGAATACCAGAGACCATTATTGACTGGACATTGAGTATGCTATCAAATAGGAATCTGACCGTCTATCAAGGCGACACCTCCATCACGGGAATCCCTGCCAAGGGCTGTCCACAGGGTGGAGTCATCTCTCCCCTCTTGTTGAGCATCGTTGTAGACGAACTCCTAATAGATCTACAAAACCTAGGCCTCTCTGTCTACGGCTACGCTGATGACGTGGCCATAGTAGTCAGAGGAAACTTCCTATCAATACTTAAGGAGCTCATGGATAAAGCACTTAAGACCACCCAAGACTGGTGCCAGGCCAGAGGTCTATCCGCTAATCCAAGCAAGACTAAGGCCATGATTTTCACCAGAAAATACAAACCCGAACCCGTTGAGTGTCTCAAGCTCTGGGATAAGGAGATAGAATACGCTACAGTAGTCAAATACCTTGGAGTCTATCTAGACCCAAAGCTCAATTGGAAGCACCACCTCGAGCGCAAGAGAACAACCTTTTATGCCTCGTTGTGGACGTGCAAAAGAGTCATGGGAAAAACCTGGGGGTTCAAACCCAGGGTCGCCTTATGGCTCTACAGGGCAGTACTGCTGCCTAGACTAACCTATGCTGCAATAGTCTGGTGGTCCAGGGTGAAAAAGCTTGAGACAGTAAAAATGCTTAAAAGCCTTCAAGGTAACTACCTGAGGGCTGCAACTGGCGTCATGAAGACCACCCCAACAGCGGGATTAGAGGTGGCACTCTGCTGCCCGCCTCTGGACAAGCTCATCATCCACTCCGCCAGACTTACAGCATACAGTCTGAAGTGTTTGGGCGAGTGGAAGCGTGGAGGGCACAATCATCCTGAGCTAAAGCTCCTCCACAAAAGCCCATTCACTCTGACCCAGGATCGACTACGGAAAAAAATTTCGGTAGAGAAATCCTATAAAATCCTAATCCCCACCAGGGAAGAATGGAAAAATCCGCAGTGGCTTCAAAGCCACAACGCAGACGCCTGGTTCACCGACGGATCAGGAACAAATGGACGTTTTGGGGCAGGCGTGTACGGACCCAAAACCAACCACAGAATCAGCATTCCCCTTGGACAATACGCTACGGTTTTCCAAGCCGAGGTACTTGCCATATTGGAATGCATAAAACTACAAAGTCGACTTGAGGTAAAAAACAGACAAATCCTCATCTGCTCTGACAGCAGAGCAGCACTGGACGCTCTGGCTAAAGCCACCACAGAATCTTCTGTGGTCTGGGACTGCATGCAGGAGCTCAACAAATTGGGAAAATCCAACAAAATCACCCTAATATGGATACCGGGTCACCAAGGCATACCCGGAAACGAAGAGGCCGATAGACTGGCAAAACTGGGCACACTGGATTGCCCAGTGGAGCCAGCTGTAGGGGTCCCCTTCGCTACAGGTAAGAAAATCATCAGGACTGCTTGGAGCAGGAACATCGGGCTTCCTGGAAACAGAGTCAGGGATGTCGCCAGGCAAAAGCCATGATGGAGCAACCACTACAGAAGAAAACCAAGGCCCTACTTGACATGAGCAAGAAGAACCTTAGAACCACTATCGGTCTCCTCACCGGACACACGACCCTTAGAGTTCATCTATTCAACCTTGGCTTGACTGAGAGCAAGGATTGCCGAATATGTGGCGAGGAACCTGAAGACAGCATACACATTGTTGGCCGCTGTCCAGGGCTCGCCGCCAAAAGACACAGTTTACTGGGACGAGCCTTTCTCGAACCCAGCGATCTGCCCAACTTGAAGGTCAGTGACCTACTTGGTCTGGTAAGAAGTACCGGGCTACTAGCTGACAATTGACCTAACCACACAGTGGGTAGTTACAAAAGACCTTACAGATCTAGGTGACATCAAGGGCTGGAAACAAGCCCCCCACTCCATCTACTACTACTACTACTACTACTAGTATAATTCATTTGTGTACAGATTGAATATTTTTTTAAATTGTAAAAACATTTAATATTTAAATGGACCCACTTTTCCAATAGCTGTAAATTTTTTAACAATGGAAAGATGTATTTATGTAGAACAATTATTCCTATAACGATTATGAGCCGTTATGACCTTAATTATAAGCCGTTTCTGAGTTATATACAATTAAATATTGCTAAATGACTGATATCCCCTCGAGTACCTAGCACATCAAAGCACGGGCGTTTATAAGGGGCGGGGGGGGGGGGGGGGGGTTAGGGGATCAGGACCCCCCCTCCCTTAGCATACGACGACAAAAATCGTGGAATATTGGACAGATAGAACTGTTAATATCTGTGAGAGTTAACGGGCCCATGATGAGGTGGTCACGATGACCCATGTGTTCAGGGTCAGTCACACTCACGGGTCAACACCCATCCGATGGCCTCCACGCATGGGGTGCGAACCTGGGTAGGACACTGGGTCAACCAGTCTCCCCTGGGAATCAAACCTCTGGCGCTCCTGGACGGTCTGCGCACCGAGCGGCGCAAGCCAATCGATTGTGCTCTCCGACTAACAGTCGGGGGAGTCTGGGAACTGTATTGTTTAATATAGAGCGGGGGTGGTTGCCTACCTTACGGCGACTGCTCTTGAAATGACCTTTGGTCATCCGATCCCGGTTCAGAGTCGGGCAAAGGACGCCTTGGTCCGCGATAGATTCGGTTTACACCGTTTCACCGCTTCGTAAGGGAGAGCACCGCGAAAGCGACCTCGAACTCGGAACCAATCGAGAGACCGGAGAAATCTGGTCACAATTGGAAGCAAGGGCGCGAGTGTCGGCCCGACAGGTAACACTACTGGCTATCTCGCGGTAAAGGCGTTGGTCTCTTGCGGGTTGTGACGTAGCTAGATGTTGGAGTGTATTGTCCAAGGTATTCTACGCTCACTGCAGGGCGACAGAACGAAAAATCGTTAAAACGTCATGTGGTGACGGGCTCGCCCGTTGTAGTTGACGCCGCAAGATGTTAATATCTGTGCCACAAAATATATTAAATATGCACGCGCCACTCGGCTGCCATAGCAAAAGGTTCTTGCTATGACCATGTGACAACGAATGCTCAGCAATGCTCCAGGATAAAACTGCCGAAATGTATTACCGTAGAAATGTATTTTACCCTTTCATTGACCATGTGGTTACAGAACTTAATGCACGCTTTAAGCCACATGAAGAGACAATCGAAGGGATTCAAATGATTCTGCCTGAAAAGACCAATGATGACTCTAAGATAAAAGAAAGCCTTAAAAAATAGCGCTATTATTTTTGGGACAAACTGAAGCGAATACTTTCCAATTGAATCTGAAATGTGGCAGAATCATTGGAAATCTATGACTGAAAAACCATCCACCGCACTAGAAACTCTTGACCAGTGCGAGAATCAGTTCTTTCCTACAATAAAAATGCTGCTCACTATTTTGCCCACACTCCCAGTATCCACAGCAACCCTAGAAAAGTGTTTTTCAACCTTAAGAGGTTGAAAAACTAGTTGAGAAATAGCACGGGCGATGAACGACTGACTGGGCTTGCATTGATGAGTGTTCATCGTGATATAGCGGTCCAACTGGATCCTAACGAAGTTATAAATATGTTGGCCATAAGGCGTAAAATGCTAAATGTTATACTTTAAAGTTTTTAAAGTTTTGCGTGAAAGCCCATCCATACATTCTCACAAACGTTCACGTTTATAATATTAGGTAGAATATAATGTCATAAATAAATGCTCTACCGACATTATTTACTTATTTTATTTAAAGGTAGGTACTTAAAGTAACTATCATTCGTCCGCGATTAACTTGCGTGTATTTATTTTTTTCTTTTCTTGCGTTTATGTAATTTTCAAATAACTGAGATTGGAGTTTAGAATTTTGCTTTTTTCTGTGTGAAGTCCGGCCAATAACTAGTTTATCTTTGTACATTTTCGTACCCGCGGACCCCCCCCCCCCCCCCATGTGAAAACTATAGCTACGCCCGTGCATCAAGGCATGTTATTTTTAATAACTGTTTAAACGAAAACCGTCACAGAATATCTGAAACGATATAGTACATAAGCTATGTGGATAAAAACTATATATTCCTAATAGATTGTTCGAGTTTGTCCGCAGTATGTGGAGGGGAAGTACTGGGATATGTTACTTGAACTCTGTAATATGTCTCATGATTTCATGTCCGCTCTGTTTACTGACGTGCACTCGTAATATGCTAAAGTCAGCTGTTCAACATGGTGTGCCCAGTCGCCGAACATATATTATATTTTATGAATCTTCACTGCAAATAACTTATTTTAAATAAATAATTGTCATTGGGGATTTTTCGTGTAATTAGCCATATTTAAGAAGATTCCGAACTATAAAACTATGAAATGGCTCCGAAAAATTGAGGTAAGTCGTAGTAGTCATAAATATTATAGAATAGATCTTTCCAATGGTATAAAAGTTTAAGTTTTTGGAGAGGTGGGCCCAGCTTCCATTAATTTTTGCCTATTGCCCTTTATATTAAAAATGCAAAATCTTTTAAAAATAATTTAAGCTCTTAAAATATCTAAGTAAGTAGGTATACACGGCAAATAGAGATAGTAAAAATATAAAAATGAAAAGTCAGTCAAAATAAGATATTATAAATATACAATCTCAACAATAAAATAGCTGTAAGAATATTAATATAATAATATCAAAGTCCGTAATATGTTATATTGGGTTTTTATAATCAATATATTTTGTACCTTTTTCTTAAATTAAACTTCTTTATGATCCCTGACGCAAATGGAATCTTACTGTAAAATAAGTTGGACTAGGAAACTATTTCAACTCCTACTTAGTTGCACTTTTTAAGGAGGTTATTACTTGGCGGTTTTGCGTTATTTTTGTAACCATCTGTTGCGGGAAGAAAGATAAAATAACGGGCAGGCATGATGATGATAAACATCACAACAAATAATGTGTCGTCATGCCTAAAATTCCGTGCACCTTCAAAATTCCCCAACCTAAAAATATTATTTATGGCAGTAAGTGCACTATGCACACAATATAGGTATACCCGGATTAGCTCCACTAAAAGCGGGAGCTAATGGATGTTAAACTAAAAGTGGAATATTTACAAGCAAACGCTAAAATTTCGAAATTACAAGTCAACCCGAAAATAACCTTCGCTCGCGAACAAAGGAAAACGTCGGAAAAATCCCAGCACGTGCATTTAAAAAGGGTAATAAAAACTCACCCTAAACACACCGCCGGCAAAAGGATTAAGCAACCCGGCCGCCGATTGTAAAAGCGACCCTCCCCGCCAGCCAGGTAGGTACAAAGAATGACTCATATTTTGGGAAGCGCCAGCTTGAATATTGGATCACTAGAAATCCACAAAATTGCTGCCATGAAAATGTCTAAATGTTTAGAATAATTTAATTTAATTTTTAGACTAAGTCCGAGCCAAATCGGCCAATAAATGGTGAAAATATTTAAATTCAACCTAAAATAGGACATAGCAATAGTATATGATTATTAAAATGTATATAATAATCATAAGTTAATATAAGTTAGAGTTTAAGGTCGTATGTACACTCTTAACTTAGTAAAATAGTATACAATATTATAGTACATTAGCTTTACGGAAACGACATATAACAATGCGTCGGTCGGCACCCGCGGGCGAGGCGGGGTGCAACCCGCCCCACCACTGGGCCGGCCGCAGCGGTCATACCTATATAAGGTCGGTTACCCGCCGATATCGGGGCAGATCAAATAACAGTGCCATCGGGCAGATCAAATAACAGTGCCATCGGGCAGATCAAATAACAGTGCCATCGGGCAGATCATTTAACAGTGCCTTGCGGGCAGATCACATTTAAGTGCCGGGTAGATCACACTTAAGTGCCGGGCAGATCATATTGTAACAGTGCTTTGTCAGAGATCATATCGGAGATCATATTTAAAGTAGAACTATTAGTACGTGCTTTGAAGCAAAAACGCAATTACTGTAAATTCGTAAATAGTGTAATAGACTACATTTTATAGGAAATAAAACTTTAATGGCTTAGAAGCTTTTTAAAACGTAAAAATTATTATTATCTTTTTTATTAACAATACAAACCTCGAGTGCATATCCTGGAAATACTACCTACAGCGGATTAAACACGACCCGAGCGACGTTAAAAACGAGGATTTCGACAACGCCGTCCGACGTCACCTTTAGCCTTACAACCTGAAGGGTTGAGTCTGTATGTAGGCCACGCGTGGGAAGGCCCCACATCTTGGAAGCCCCCACACCTTGGAAAGACACCACATCTTGGTCCTTCGAGACGGGATAGGAAATCAGGACCTTAAGCAGAAAGCAGGTCCATCGAGGTAAAAAATAATAAAAAATATTTTTTTTAATTTTTACAAAAAGTTGAAAAATCTCCGAGATGTCGACGCCGCGTCAAACGAGCGCGGAACGGACAGAGAGCGCTAGAAGAAGCGCAAGGATTGCGGACAAAGCACGCGACAAAAGCCAGATCGACGCTCACAGGCAAGAACTACGAGCCGATCAACAAGATGCCGCAAGATCTGCAATCAAGACGACGACCGCTGAGAGACCAGCCAGCAGAGCACAGTCTACCAGCAGCAGGGCGCCGTCAATGACTAGTCATCGATCGTCCAGATCAGCAACCACCACCATCAGGAGGCGACAATTGGAAGCGGAGATGGAAGCCGCCCATGAAAAAGCCGCAGCCGACACCGCAGCCGCAGCAGCGAAAACCGCCCAGGAAGAAGCCGCAGCCGCAGCCGCAGTGAAAGCCGTCCAAGCGGAATCCGCCGCCAAACTCGCAGCCGAGACTCACCGAATCGAATCGGAACGGATCGACAGACAACTCGAACTGCGGAAACTCCTGATAGAAGCAGAGGTCGAGGAAGAGTTATATATGGACGACGACGACCAAATAAGCCGAGCCGACAGCCGAGCGGAACGACAGAGCCGCCGACTAACGACCGGACGTACAGAGGAGTGGGTGAACGAGCGGGAATTAAGGGACGACGACGCCGCAGAAAAAACAGCGAGCGACGCCGCATTCCAACGAGCCGTCGCGAGCGCCGTCACGCAAGCGATCGCCGCCACCGCCGCCGCCGCCAACTCCCATCCAAGAGCCTCCTCCTACGAGCGGCAGTTAAGAGACGACGACGCCACGGACAAAAAGGCAAGCGACGCCGCGTTACAACGAGCCGTTGCGAGCGCCGTCACGAAAGCGATCGCCGATAACGCCGCAGCCGCCACCGCCAATCGACCGAGTGACACCGCCCGAGCGAGCAATTACGCCCGACCGAGCGGCGACGTCCCGACGATGAAGAAAGAGGAAGAATGCAGCCCGCCCGACGTCTACATGATGCAGACCCGAGCGAAGATGCTACGCAGCCTTCCCCAGTTCGACGGCAGCATGCAGGAGTGGCCAATATACGCCGCACTATTCGATCAGGGGTCGACAATGTGCGGATTCACCAACGCGGACAATCTGCTACGACTACAACAAAGCCTGCGAGGACCCGCGCGCGAGGCAGTACGCGCGATGTTACTGGATCCCGGCAATGTCCCGGAGATCCGGAGAGCGCTGGAACGCCGTTTTGGCAGACCTGGCGCTCGCATCGACGCGCTCATGCAGGAAGCACGCAGTACGCAGCAAATATTGGTGAGTGATTCGATATTTAAGTTGGTTGAGTACGGCACTACCGTTTGTAATGTCGTACATGCTTTAAAAAATATGGGTCATTCTGCGTATCTCACAAATCCACCGCTGCTAAAGGAATTAGTGATGAAGTTGCCACAACATTTGCGGTTGCAGTGGTACTCCGCCGGCCATGGACCGCATCCTACTCTTTTAGATTACGGAAACTGGTTAGAGACAATAATAGACGCCGCCTCTCAAGAAGATCCCGTAAAAGATTATTCAAAAAATAAGTATAAAAACAATCGATCCGAGATGCCGAGCAAAAAAAGAGTTTTTGCTACAGACACTCAGGAGTCAACAGACGCCTGCCTAAAGTGCGGGCGAAACAATCATTTAACCCCTAAATGCCGCGAAATAGGAAAAATGACAATAAATCAACGTTGGACATGGGTTAAGGAAAAACGCTTATGCACACGGTGTTTTAGAAAAGACCACCGCCAAGCGCAATGTAGCGTAAAAGAGCCGTGTGGGATAGAAGGTTGTAAGTGGCCTCACCACAAATTATTACATAAAAATAATGCCGCGATAAAAAATCAGCCCTCAAACGACGACCAAAATACCCCTAATACGGTAGCTAATACGTGGGACGGATCAGAAAAAATGATTCTAAGGGTAGCGCCCGTGGAACTACGGGGGCCGAAAGGCGTTATAAAAGCGCTAGCGTTATGCGATGAAGGATCTTCAATCACATTAATAGATCAGAGCATAACGGATAAAATAGGAGTACACGGGGAAATTAGCCCCTTAAATTTAGTAGGCGCCTCGGGCATGTCAGTTGCGAACGCGACAACGCAGCGAATAGACTGTAAGATCCGACCGCTGAAAGGTAAAAAATATTATGATTTGCGTAACGCCAGGACCATAAAACAGCTGGATTTACCAGCACAAAAATTCTGTGCTAAATCCATGCTAAATAAATGGCCTCATTTAGCCGACATACCGTTTTGCGACTTTGAAGGAGCACCGCAAATTCTAATAGGAATAGATCATTATGACTTAATCATTCCCAGAACGATAAAAGCCGGTCCCCCGAACGCTCCGATAGCGACCTATTGCCGACTTGGGTGGACATTAGGGGGAGGGGGGGGCGGTGATTTGGCTACTTGCCGCGCCGTAAACCACTTACGGAATGCGGGCTCAAACCAAAGGATGGACGACATCATCCGGTCGTATTTCGAAGTAGAGGAAGTAGGAACGCACATACGCGCCCATAAGGCCGTTACAAACGCGCGGGCCGAGACGCTTCTTCACGAGACAACGAAGCTAGAAGGCAATCGTTGGAGTACCGGACTGCTTTGGAAAAGCGACAAGGTGACGATGCCAGCCAGTCACGAGATGGCTAAAAAACGGTTGAAATCCATAGAAAACAAACTACTCAAAAATCAGCCGTTGGCCACTCAATATTGCGACACAATAAAAGATTTCCTGAAAAAAGGGTATGCCCATAAATTAAGTCCAGAGGAATTACGCACCCCTGGAAATCGTATTTGGTATCTCCCACACTTCCCGGTTGAAAATTCAAATAAACCAGGAAAAATGCGACTCGTTTTTGACTGCGCCGCGAAAGCCGGGGGAACAAGCCTAAACGACCAACTATTATCAGGACCCGATTTATTAAATTCTCTGATTGGAATCCTATTCAAATTCCGACAAGGACGTTACGGATTCGCGGGCGACATAAAAGAGATGTTTTTACAAATTCATTTATCAGAAAAAGACACCCAAAGTCAACGTTTCCTATGGCGCGACCTAAAACAAGAAAAGGAACCATCCGAGTACTCCATGGATGTAGTCCTTTTCGGGTCTACCTCATCTCCGTGCTCCGCACTCTTTGTAAAAAATACAAACGCGGAGAGATTCAGGAAAAAATATCCCGAAGCGGTCGACGCCATAGTGAACAAACACTATATGGACGATTATCTAGATTCAACGGATACTGTAGAAACCGCCCAAAAAATGATCGCGATCGTTACGAAAATTCACCAGGAAGGTGGCTTTAACATCGTAAACTGGACGAGTAACGATCCAAAAATATTAGAGCAGGTACCACATAATATACGTTCACAAACAAAAATAAAATTGGCCGGTACCGACGAGGCGAGTGAGAGGATTCTCGGACTTATATGGGAACCTCATCGCGACACCTTTTCATTCGACACTGACCTCAAGAAAATTAATCCCGACTTACTGAGTGGTCGCAAAACCCCGACGAAGCGACAAACGTTATCGGTGATAATGAGCACCTTTGATCCGCTCGGGATTTTGGGCCCACTAACAGTAAAGGCGAAAATCTTACTCCAAACCATATGGTTGGATAAGACGGACTGGGACGAGATTATTAGCGACGGTGCCAGTCAAAAGTGGCAAGTCTGGTTGGCCGAGTTGCGAAAAATAAAATTCGTAACTATAAACCGTAGCTACCAGCACACAGGAAAACTGGCCCGTGACGTACAATTGCATGTTTTTGCGGACGCGAGCGAAAGAGCATATGCCGCGGTAGCGTATTTACGTTACAAAAATGAAAACGGCACCGCGAGCACGGCCTTTATAGCCGGCAAAAACAAAGTAGCGCCGCTGAAACCCATGTCGCTACCGAGACTAGAGCTGCAAGCCGCTACAATGGCCAGCAAATTAGCTGAGCTGATAAAATCGCAGCACACCTGGGAATTTTCCTCCACAACGTTATGGTCAGATAGCAAGACCGTACTATCGTGGATAAGACGTGACCCACGTGAATTTAACGTGTTTGTAGCTCACCGACTTGGCGAAATTGACCAGGTTACCACACCATGCCAATGGCGTTGGGTACCCACAAAATTGAATCCCGCGGATAACGCAACTCGGGACACGGCGACTAAAATGGGTGAAGACCAAATAAAAAAATGGATAAACGGACCGGAATTCCTACTGGAAAATAGCGACCACTGGCCCGCGGACGATGAATCTCCATCGTCAGAATACGGTCAGGACGAAGAACGTCGACCGGTATATGTAATGACCTCGATAAAAAATATTTTCCTAATCGAGACAAAACGATTCTCACGCCTAGAACGGTTACGTCGTACAGTAGCATGGATATTTCGATTCGTACAACGCTGCAAACGCAGCGGCGAAAAAACAAAACATTTAACCCCACAAGAACTTGCTTGCGCGGACCTCTACCTGATTCGGGTTTCGCAGCAACAAGATTTCAACGAGGAAATTTCATTATTAGAAATTAACAAAGAATTGCCTCAAAAAACAGTGGCAAATAGCCCAAATAATGGCAAACCATTTTTAGTCGAGATTTGTACGCGAATATCTCCCGACGCTGGCGAAGAGACCAAAATGGCACGACGCGGTAAAACCCGTCCAGATAGGAGACATAGTCATCCTTGTGGACGCGGACCTACCCAGAAATACTTGGCTCCGAGGGCGAATAGAGCAAGTACATACCGCTCCCGACAGGCAAGTACGTTCAGTAACAATCTGCTGTCGCGGAAAATCATACAAAAGACCAGTACATAAAGTGGCAGTTATCTATTCTCCCCACCAAGAGGAAGTGAGAACAACAATTTCACCTCCCGAAGAAGAGGAGTGAGGAGAAACACTTGTCTCACGGAGAGGGGCATGTTGCGGGAAGAAAGATAAAATAACGGGCAGGCATGATGATGATAAACATCACAACAAATAATGTGTCGTCATGCCTAAAATTCCGTGCACCTTCAAAATTCCCCAACCTAAAAATATTATTTATGGCAGTAAGTGCACTATGCACACAATATAGGTATACCCGGATTAGCTCCACTAAAAGCGGGAGCTAATGGATGTTAAACTAAAAGTGGAATATTTACAAGCAAACGCTAAAATTTCGAAATTACAAGTCAACCCGAAAATAACCTTCGCTCGCGAACAAAGGAAAACGTCGGAAAAATCCCAGCACGTGCATTTAAAAAGGGTAATAAAAACTCACCCTAAACACACCGCCGGCAAAAGGATTAAGCAACCCGGCCGCCGATTGTAAAAGCGACCCTCCCCGCCAGCCAGGTAGGTACAAAGAATGACTCATATTTTGGGAAGCGCCAGCTTGAATATTGGATCACTAGAAATCCACAAAATTGCTGCCATGAAAATGTCTAAATGTTTAGAATAATTTAATTTAATTTTTAGACTAAGTCCGAGCCAAATCGGCCAATAAATGGTGAAAATATTTAAATTCAACCTAAAATAGGACATAGCAATAGTATATGATTATTAAAATGTATATAATAATCATAAGTTAATATAAGTTAGAGTTTAAGGTCGTATGTACACTCTTAACTTAGTAAAATAGTATACAATATTATAGTACATTAGCTTTACGGAAACGACATATAACAACGCGTCGGTCGGCACCCGCGGGCGAGGCGGGGTGCAACCCGCCCCACCACTGGGCCGGCCGCAGCGGTCATACCTATATAAGGTCGGTTACCCGCCGATATCGGGGCAGATCAAATAACAGTGCCATCGGGCAGATCAAATAACAGTGCCATCGGGCAGATCAAATAACAGTGCCATCGGGCAGATCATTTAACAGTGCCTTGCGGGCAGATCACATTTAAGTGCCGGGTAGATCACACTTAAGTGCCGGGCAGATCATATTGTAACAGTGCTTTGTCAGAGATCATATCGGAGATCATATTTAAAGTAGAACTATTAATACGTGCTTTGAAGCAAAAACGCAATTACTGTAAATTCGTAAATAGTGTAATAGACTACATTTTATAGGAAATAAAACTTTAATGGCTTAGAAGCTTTTTAAAACGTAAAAATTATTATTATCTTTTTTATTAACAATACAAACCTCGAGTGCATATCCTGGAAATACTACCTACAGCGGATTAAACACGACCCGAGCGACGTTAAAAACGAGGATTTCGACAACGCCGTCCGACGTCACCATTAGCCTTACAACCTGAAGGGTTGAGTCTGTATGTAGGCCACGCGTGGGAAGGCCCCACATCTTGGAAGCCCCCACACCTTGGAAAGACACCACACCATCGTTTAAAAATAATATTACTAATCCCAATGTAATTTGTTGTATTCCGAGATATAATTTAATTGCTTTTTATTAGTTTTCTAGTGAAGCAGAAACAATTTGGCGATTAGTTGATAATTAAAGACCCCTCTACCCCCGGGGTAGAGGGGGGGGGGGGGCGTAGGCGCCTAAATAACACATCACACAATTAAAATAAAATGTATAATTACAAATGTTTCAAGAATAAATGTTCTATGAATATGAAATCGAAGACTATCGCGGTTGTTTGACATTATAAATAGGATAGAAAACGAATTTACCGCGTGAAATTTGTAGGACCCGACGTTTCGGTGACGTTGCAGCCGCCGTTGTCAAGGGTAAACTGAAGAGCTGTCAGTCCGTTGTTTTGCGGGTAGGCCGCAAACCGCTGCCGCCACTGCGTAGGTTATAACGGTGGTGGGGGGCCGGGCTCGGAGCGCGGGAATTTTTAAAATCCGTCTTGCACACAACACTCACTGTATCCTGTTTTACGTCTTTGCGTTCGGCGTTCGGCGGCGGGAACATTTTAAGAAGAGGGTTCCACGTAGAAGAGAGTTTGTAGCCGTCATCTCTATTGAAGTTTGGAGTTCTTCTTATTTCAATGGCTTCCCGGATCATGCGTGGCTCTCTTCTACGTGGAACCCTCTTCTTAAAATGTTCCCGCCGCCGAACGCCGAACGCAAAGACGTAAAACAGGATACAGTGAGTGTTGTGTGCAAGACGGATTTTAAAAATTCCCGCGCTCCGAGCCCGGCCCCCCACCACCGTTATAACCTACGCAGTGGCGGCAGCGGTTTGCGGCCTACCCGCAAAACAACGGACTGACAGCTCTTCAGTTTACCCTTGACAACGGCGGCTGCAACGTCACCGAAACGTCGGGTCCTACAAATTTCACGCGGTAAATTCGTTTTCTATCCTATTTATAATGTTCTATGAATGTTTATTTTATTTATATATTTTTATTTATTTATTTTACATGTTACATTCAAATACACGAGAACTAAATGAAAATGAATTAACAATTTAGAAAATGCCGTTTTATGCTTTTAAAGTTATATACGCATCTGTCTTAGCCCAGGTTACATAGCGCATACATTAAACGCAAATGATTATCTTTCAATTATGCTAAGCAAAGAGCAGCCGAGCCCGCCTTGCTAGGCACCCCTGTGTTAAGGCGAGCTCACTTCGGGAGACCCAATAGAGTGCCACAGTTGTATCAAAGATACATTTAAGATAACATTTTTTAAATTATTTTAATTGTAATTTATAATAATTACTAATATTATTATTATTACTATTTTTTAAATTTTCTTTTCCCTTTTTTTTTTCTTATAAAAAGGTCTTATGTTTCATGTGATCTAAATTTTAATTAATACTCTTCAAGATACTTGTTCTATGAGCAACGCGCGGAGAGATAAGGCTAATAACAAGCCGAAATGGCTTTATCATATTTCGATTACGATTTTTAAAATAGTGAATCATCTGAAAATATTGAAAATAACAGATTTTGTTAGTTTTTTTAGTAAAATTGGGCACACAAAATACAAAAATAGGTAAGTATAAATATAGTAGTTCATAAAAGATATGTATAGATTTGGCAATCGTTTGTTTAATCAGGTTCACGGTCATATTATCGTGGATTGTCTCTATAATTCCCTGAAATAACAAAGGATTCCTAACCTGTTGTCTATTTTAAGTGCGGTCGTAAAGCAAGGGTTTATATCATTTTATGTCCGAAGGAAATGAGGGGACTTGGAGGAGAGGGTGGAAAGCTAAACTAAAGGCACCCTTTTTATTACAGTCGCAAGACATCTGCTCCTCTACTTCAAGTAATCGCACGCAGAAACACCTGTGTCGCCTGAATATTGCTGAAAATATTTTATAGTAACCAACCTCGACTACTGAAAAGATACTTCGAAATGCTTGAGATTGTGAGTATGAATAGTATTAGGTCTAGCAAAATTTCGATCTACATATAAAGGAAATTTAAGTGTAACATTTTTTTAACTGGAGTAAATACATAAAAAAATGTATTTACTCCGGTTTAAAAAATATATTTACTCGAAATATTGACCATATCTATGGTTTGGCCATTTTAATGGGAGTCATTTAATGCCACTGCTATAAACTCTCGTCGATAGGAATCAATAGATGTCTTTATAGGGTTTTTACATTTTTTTTACTAAGTTGAAGTCTGGTATTGGACGAAGGTGTGGCAAGGACAGTGAATTACGACATCCTTTATCATTTGTTTGCAGTATCCTGTTGCTAATATCCTGTTAGCAGCTCAAAAATGTGCAACAACGGCACATGTCCTCATATTACACAATTATACGAATTCTCAACTATCCATGCATAAAAATAATAAAACGAAAAAACAAATGAATAACTGTTAAAAATAAGAAATATTTGTCTGAATTAAAATTTATTTAAATTTAAAATTCCGACTGAAACCGAATATGTCCAACTGCAATATAAATATGCAGTTTGAAAAAACAGCAATTATTAAACATAAGGATCAGTTGGGCGGTCGACTGCAACGGTCGAACCCGTCATCCCAGGCTGGTATAACGATATCTGATCGTTTATTAAGCTGTGGTATGAGAGTAGAATACTTAGAGACAATACAAACAGACTGTCTAGCTATGCCAACATACCCGACAGAGGCCAACGCCTTACGGCGAAGCACCAGGAAAGGAAACCAGCGGACAGCCTCGCCCCCTGTCTACTAATTTTGGAAGGATATCTCCGTCTGGTATTAACCATTAGGATACCTCCTTCCTCCCGACTGGCTACTTGACCGAAGTCGCTTACGCGGCCTCTACCTGTTATATTTCAGTGGAAATTCTATAAGAATTTATCGCGAACCTGGGCGTCCTTTGCCCGTCATACCACTCGGGATCGGGTGGCCGATATGTCGTTTCAAGAATGGCATGACAACGGGTCAATATCCACCCCGCTACTTAGGAGAGAGTATATTTACATAGTCTCCAGACTCCTTCAGCAATAGTCATAGTGCACAACCGATTGGCGCTGAGAGGCAATACCACCAGAAGAAACCGATCCACCAGCTGTGCGGCATGAGACGCGAGAATCTTACCCGGGGTAGCCTTCCACATGATGAGGCTTCTGAATAGGAGTTGAATCGTGAGTTGGGCATTTCCGAGAACAAATAGGGTCTAATGCCCAAGCTGCACGAAACCATTCGCTACATAAGGATTAGGATATAACAGATATGGACCTAATAATACTCAAATTCAGAGAAAGAAGCAGACATTTTAATAAGGTACCAAAAAATAATACGATGCCACAATCACTGATTCGAAATAAATCTATAAATTACGATCCTATACTTACAAAGACGAGAATATTAAAGTATCTCCAATCTCCAATATTATGCTAATATGAAATTTGGATATACAACCCATTTATTATGAGGCGGTTGCCACAAAAGGTGTAGTGAATAATGTATGTTAGCTATTTTTCAATAAAACTGCTACGGTAAAATTACGCTCGTGTGTTTGAAGAAATTTGTTCAAAATCACAAATTCAAATCAGATTATGATATACGAGTATCTCCATATGAATTGGGAGATGTTGCTTTGTAGATTTAATTTGTAACCATCGAGGGCAGAAGGAGAATATTAGATCAGTGCCATTTGAGAAGGCCTTCGGCCTAGTTAGTCAGATTTTCTATTATGTATTTTTTATGAGTTTATTTCGTATAAAATGAAGCGTCTGCAAAATATTTGCCTGAGGTATGTCTTTATTTTTCGACTGTTCGATCACGTTAGCTGGAGTCGGGCTTTGGCCTAGTTATGCAGATTTTTTATTATATGGATGCCTATGAGTTTATTTTGAATAAGTTGGAGCGGCTGCAAAATACCTGCCTGATGTATGTCTTTAATTTTTGGAATGTTCGGTCAAGTTAGCTGCAGTCGGGCTTCGGCCAAGTAAGGCAGATTTTTAATTACATATATAGATGCATGTGAGTTTATTTTGAATATGCTAAAGCGTTTGCAAAATATCTGCCTAATTTAGTTATGTCTTTAATTTTTCAAATGTTCGATCACCTTTGCTGCTTCCATGAGCTATTTCACCGGCTTCTTATTCGCGATCCAAGAAATTTGTATACGTTGTCGCTACTGTAGAACATCATAAATAACCTTACTTCACCCTCCTACCTCAAGGAAAAATTCTACTCTCGGAGGCTACGGTCTTCCACTTCGATTAAGCCCGGATAACACACTCGCTGTTCCTTTACACCAGTCTTCTGTTTACTCGTACTCTTTCGCCATACAATCTGCTAGTTTTGGAATCTGCTCCCACACTAAAATCAAATCTAATCGTATTTATTTTCAAAAAACCCGTTTAGGATTTAGAAAATACAGACGCAAAAATAACAAATAAAATGTAACAATTAAATTAAATAACATAAATCCCTAAATTAAAACTCTAAACTCAACATAATTATTGATATCTTTCAAGTTTTGTAGCAGCTTGTTATAAAAAATACGCTTCTATTTATGGTTAGGCGTTGGAACTTTGTCAGGCATGCAACTTATTTCTAAACATTGTTGAAGAAACATTGTTGTCATACAGCCACTAATCAAATACTTTAACTTATCCTCTCCTCTATCCTCTCCTAGGCAAAAAAAGTATAATATAATACCTAATATAACTTATTGCCATATAATCTATGGGATCTATGGGAGCTAATGGGCCCTTGCTGAGTTAGCCACGAAGACCCATTCTGTTCAGGGTTGGTCACAATCACGGGTCAACACCCATCCGACGGCCTCCACGCATGAAGTGCGAGCCTGGGTAGAACTCTGGCCTCAGGGTTAGTTTCCCCTAGGAATCAAACTTCTGGCGCTCCTGGAGGGTCTGCGCACCGCGCGGCATTAGCCAATTGATTTCGCACTCTGACTAACAGCCGGGGGAGTCTGGAAGCAATACTGTTTCCTATAGGGCGGGGGTGGTTGCGGACCTTACGGCGACTGCTCTTGAAACGACCATAGGCTACCCGATTCTGGGTGAACAGCCGGGAAAAGGATGCCGTGGTCTGAGATAGATTCGGTATACACCGTTTCACCGCTTCGTAAGGGAGAGGACCGCGCAAGCGACCTCGAACTCGTAACCAATCGAGAGACTAGAGTAATCTGGTCGCAATTGAAAGTAAGGGCGTGAGTGTAAGCCCGCAGGGTAACACTCCTGGCTATCTCGCGGTTAAGGCGTTGGCCTCTTACGGGTTTGTGGCGGAGCTAGACTGTAAGCGTGACCTGATTCTACACCCTGTGTTAGCTCCCGACGAGTTTGACTCATCAATGGTCAACAGCTCAGAAACGAAATTTTGTTTACTCATTCAGTTATGATAGCCCATTCTAAGTTTCACCATGACATGGCTGCTGAATCCAGGGTTGGCTCTCGACCAGGGGACTCCTCAACGGTCAACCGCACAGATACGATATTTTGTATATGCGTTTAATTACGATATTCCGTTCTAAGTTTCACCAAGACAGGACTGCGCCACCCAGCGTTGGCTTCCAACTAGGGAACTCCTCAACAGTCGACAGCAGAGACACGAATTTTTGTATACGCATTCAATTATGATAGCCCGTTCTAAGTTTCACCATAACATGGCTACTGCCCTTATAAAACCTTTTTGGAGTTGGTTTTATTTTTATAAAAATTTTGTAATTTAGAATCGTAGGAACTATTTGACGTATCACGTACGCTGTGTAGGGTTTTTTTGTACTAGAACATACGGGATACGTTTTGTTTAGTACAGGCGATAATATAGCAGACGTATCACGTGCCTTCGTATAGTTAGGGGGGTTAAACCTTAATATTTACAATAGTGAACGAAGGGCGTTCACCCCTTGGTATATTAGTAGACATTATTACATCGCTATGTCTTGGGCGCTTCGTATCGCGGCGAGTATTTTCCAATTATTGATCCTCTCCCACTCTATTATTCTGTAGAGCGCGTGAAAGTGACAGCGAAATGAATGCAAGGAACGGCAGCAGATCCTTAAAGAAAAATTCCTAGCGCGCCGTTTAATAAGGGGGATATATTGAAAGAGGCGGCTGAGGCTGGAGACGAGGCGGGAAGCGGGGCAGACTACGGCCCGACCACAAATGCACAGGCATGTCGATATTCGACGATTATCCGGAATTTATCGAATTCATCGGGAATAGGTGGAAGAAATTTGAGAGAACCACGCTTATACATAGAGCTCAGGTGGATTTTTCTTATTCTTTAGATGCCTTCTCCTCTTTGAAGGTTGTCTATACTTATTTTTATTTGTTTATTTGTTTATTACTAACCAACATTACAGTTTATTTATTTCATTTTCATTTTATAAATCTAAGTCTGCCTAGTGCCGGTAGACTTAGATTAGCCTGCAGACTGCCGTTAGTCGTTGGCATCCGACGTCCACGTTGGTTTTGCTGGACGGTAGGTTTGTACTTGTTCCAAAGTTGGTTTGTACTTGTCCCAAAGTCTTCAACGAGCGACAGAACGATCAATATCGCTAAAACTTTCTGGGGTGACGGGTTCGCCCGTTGTAGTCGACAATTCCAACTCTTATATATTCGGTAAGTTTAAAAAAAGTGTATAATACCATAAGAAATACAAATAAGTTAAACTCATAATTACAATGGGAAAATTAAAGGCATTCTTTAAACATAGTATCGTTTTTTCGAGCCGCTATGGCTATTGATCGACAATTTGGAAATCTTTATACAAGGGTAGTTTTTATCTCACTTCTGTCAAAATTAAAAGTTTATTTCTTTCAATAACTTTCTAATCTACACTAAATATAGATAAGATAAGATATGATAAAAGTATTTATTTCCAATACAACCATAACAATTGTGTAGGAATGACATTAATTAATTTTAAACTAGTTACTCAATTTATCAAAGAGATGATATACAATATATAACTTTAGACTTACCAATTTACAAAAACAAAGACTATATATATCATAACAGTTTAAAACAAAACAACTGACAAATAATAATGTGTATTAGATTAAATAGGCAGATACGGTGCTGTGTATTTTCAAAATATTTTAAGAAGTCGTTATGAGCATACATGTTGACTTTAAGCAGATAGACTCGGATGGATCTCTTGAAAATATCGATGTTTTTATCGCTTTTAATCTTTCAGGCAATTTATTAAAAAGTTTGAGGTCTAAGTATCGACTAGTCGCCTGGAACTTGGCAGTACGTGCTACAAAGGATTGGAGATAGCAAAAAAAAAATGCCTGTTTAAAAATAATAAAAAAAACAAAGCATTCAAGGTAGTGCTGCATATAAAAATTAACAGAAAATCGTAAATATTTGTGAAATACTACTCTGTCTAAAAAGTACCGGGAATTATTATATAAAATACGTAATTTTCGTTTAATCGTCAATGTTTATTTCATCACTTTTAAAGTAGTCCCCATTTGATGCAACACACATTCGCCAGCATTTTTTACAATCTTCAAAAAACTTTTTGTAGGCGTTTTTCGGTATAGCCTTCGATTCCTTCCACGAATTTTCTTTAATGGACTCTATGGACTCAAAACGGGTACCACGAAGAGGCAATTTAAGTTTTGGGAACAGAAAGAAGTCTGACGGGGCCAAATCTGGTGAATACGGTGGTTGATCAATTGTATTTGTCGCGTTTTTGGCCTTAAATTCGGTCACAATAGCTGCTCTATGCCACGGTGCATTATCGTCGTGGAAAATCCAAGAATTGTTGATCCACAATTCAGGCCGTTTTTGACGGATTTTCTCACGTAAACGCTTCAAAATGGCCAAATAATATTCCTTATTGACCGTTAGTCCTTCTGCAATGAATTCGTGATGGACTAAACCGCGAATATCAAAGAAAACAATGAGCATCACTTTGACTTTTGAACGACTTTGTCGTGGTTTTTTCGGTTTTGGCTCGTTTTTTGTCCTCCACTCTGATGCCTGTTGACTTGTTTGCATATCAAATTCATAGACCCATGTCTCATCGCCAGTTATAATGCGTTCTATGAATGTGGGATCAGAATCGACGCGATCCAGCATGTCTAAAGAAGTTTGTTTGCGGTACTGTTGTTGTAGAAAATTCGACTCCTTTGGAACGATCCGAGCAACGATGCGTCTCATGCCCAATTTATCTACCAAAATCGAGCAAATGGACTCATGAGACTTCAGGTTCAGGTCACGTGCTATCTCTCTTAAGCTGGAATGGCGATTATGGAGCACCATTTCCTTGACTTTTTCGATATTTTCGTCTTTAGAAGAGGTCGAAGGTCGCCCGGAACGAGAATTGTCTTCGACGATCTCTCGGCCCTCCTTGAATGCTTTGTACCTCTCGTTTGGATAGAACTGATTCACCATAAGCCTTTTCTAACATTTTTAGGGAATTGGCACACGAAAATCCGTTCGCAACACAAAATTTAAGGCAAACTCTTTGTTCAATACTTTGGTTCATTGTGAAAATCGTGACGCACTACTAAGGGTACAATTCAATTGCTGTTCTATTCAAAATGGCTGACAGTTCGCGCGCATTCTAGGCATAGAGTAAATAAAGACAGTTCTACCAACTTAAGATTTTTTCTTTTTTTTTTAAATCATTAACAGAATCTTTTTAAATTCTAAATTCCCGGAACTTTTTAGACAGAAGGTATATGTTTTCATGCCCTTATGGTTTTTGCTTTGGCCGTTTACTAACTGCCTAACCCTTTATTTTTATTTCTAAGTATCTACGTTCTAATATTATTTAAATTTGGATATGCGCAGACAGAGCAGCTTAGATTTGACGGCCTATCGTAAAATCTACGTAAATATAACGTCGCACTCACGTCGCTTATAGCATAAATTGGGAAGGTTAACCGTAAACGTCAGACAGATTATTAAACCTGACTCTCTTGAAAACATTACAGTCTCGGTATATTCTGCTAGGGCGCTTTCATTTAATACCGCTTCGTAGCTCAAAATATAAATTTAATAATTCATACACGGAATATTCGCGCGTGAACCCGATTAATGATATTGCCATTTGAATAATCCGACCTGTCACGGGATTGCTCGACAAGATCGATCCTGACGGACATCATATAAGTATTCAAAATATTTTGAAATTGGGCGTCGTATCCGCATATTCTATTGTGAGGGACCACCCCTCACAAGACTCCAAATTATTCGGTGTGAGGTGGTGGTATCAACTTACGAGTTATCTCCGTATTGAAAGGCGGTTTGAATGAAGTAGAAGGAATTTATTGATTGAAAGTTTGATATTGTCAATTATAACGCTTCCCGAACAGTTTACGTTGTCGAGAGTATATTGATGCGCGACTGCGGTTACGAGGATATATGGATTAGGATAGTATCTTGTACTGGGCACGGTTCGAGTTTGTGGGATTGCAGACTGATGCTTCGTGACTGGGAAAGATAAGGAAAGGAAAATAAAGGAGCCGGACCCGTTGACCTAGCTCGTGAGAGAGGGTGCCGAGTATGCCGTCGCAACCTTGGAGGAAGGTGATCACTCGGGGAATGATACTTTGGTTGCTTTTTCGCCGGTTTATATAGGCCCGTAAATGATGCAATCCGAAATATTCCGAGTAAAAGTATTGTTTCATCGTGCTGATTCATCGCTGCACGGGTTAAAATAATAGCTAAATTGTGTCAGTGTATTTCACTGGAAATCGATGCATTTGTTGATCGCATGTAATGGACTTAACCCCTCGCGGCCCGCGGTTTGAATTTTAATGTGTGCCTTACGGCCCTTAACCCCTCAGGCCCCGATTGGCCGATATCGGCCACAAAATGATCCAGCGTGACGGCCCCGTTTTAATTTAATTTTAATTTAATTTCTTTTATTTTATTATGTTTTATTATGTTAATATGTTTCATTTTAATTATGAGTACAGTGGTTTGGCAGTAATTAATGTTTTGGTTAGACACTGTCATATTTCAATTTTTTTACTAATGTTTACTAAAAATTTTTGGGACATCAACTTTTCAATCGGCCGAGGGGCCGAGGCCTGAAGGGTTAAGAAATTCGCGAGTCTCAAAAAAAAGATGGCGTTTCAGAAAAAAAACAATTACTCCGAAACTGTCACACCGATCGTCTAAAAAAGACTTGTTTTATGTTCCTATTGAAATTTGCTATTAGATATTTTAACGTCGTTATGTAAAGCAATAAAGATTATTCATAATTATTAGTCGATTAAATAATCCATAATTAGCGGTCGGCCTCGCCTGGCCATTTCGGGCCGTCTGGGGTTCGACGGTAAATATCAATTCTGGACGTTTCGGGCCGTCTGGTACGCGAGGGGTTAAGGGCCATTACACTATAATAGTTGAGGAGCCAGTGACAAAAAAAGTGCGACTTTTGTAAAAGGTGATACTTTTAGATCAAACAGTATTTTGACTATATATGCCGTGGTAGTCAGCAGCCAGACTCCTGGACACCTGGCACTGGCGTACTACGACAATTATATTTTTAATGAGTACCCCCAAAGTGTTTTGGAAAAGCTGAAAATTCATCAGTAGACAGTGGATGCAATAATGAGCTCGAAACAAATGGTCAGACTGCCTCGCAATAGAACGCGTTGCGTCAGCATCTTGCGGTGTCGACTACAACGGGCGAGCCCGTCACCACAGGACGTTTAAACGATTAGTCGTTCTGTCGCCCTGCAGTGAACGTAGAAGACTTTGGACAGTACAATCCTACATCCAGCTACGTCACAACCCGTGAGAGTCCAACGCCTTACCGCGAGTTAGCCAGGAATAAACCCGGCGGGCTCGAGATACTCGCGCCCTCACTTCCAATTGTGACCAGATTTCTCCGGTCTCTCGATTGGTTCCGAGTTCGAGGTCGCTTGCGCGGTCCTCTCCCTTATGAAGCGGTGAAACGAAGTGCACCGAATCTATCGCGGACTAAGGCGTCCTTTGTCCGCCTCTTACCCGGGATCGGATGGCCAATGGTCAATTCAAGAGCAGTCGCCATAAGGTACGCAACCACCCCCGCTCTATAGGAAACAATACAGTTCCCAGACTCCCCCGACTGTTAGTCGGAGAGCACAATCGATTGGCTTGCGCCGCACGGTGTGCAGACCGTCCAGGGGCGCCAGAGGTTTGATTCCCAGGGGAGACTGGTTGACCCAGTGTCCTACCCAGGATTCGCACCCCATGCGGGGAGGCCGTCGGATGGGTGTTGACCCGTGAGTGTGACCGACCCTGAACACATGGGTCATCGTGGCCAACTCATCATGGGCCCGTTAGCCTCCGCGTTGCGTCAGCATTACTTCATACAAGTCGCAAAAAGTCTCTGGAAATAGGCCGGTACCTACATATTTGTCGTTTATTATTACGCATCGGTCTAATGTGGCCGCGAAATATAATGGACTTCATTTTTATAACATGTATGGAGTAATGCTAACGCCACCATTATATTGTTAAGCAGTCTGATCATTTGTTTCGAGTTCTGTATTGCATCGACTGTATACTGATGAATTTTAAACTTTCCCAAACACTTTGGGGGTACTAATTAAAATTACACCTTTCCTAGTACGCCAGCGCCAGGTGTCCAGGAGTCTGGCCTGCTGACTACCCCAGAATTCTATGACCAAAATACTGTCTGATCTGAAAGTATCAGCTTTTACAAAACTGTTGTACTTTTTATCGCTGCCTATTGGCTATAAATAGAAACTAAGGGAGGAGATAAGTTAATTGCCTGAATCTCTGTAATATACTCTACTATGCGTCATATTTTTCGGCAGTTATGGGAGTGATGTGCCGAGTGCTGCGCTGCGCTGTTCTGTGCTTTGCTGTGCGGGTACTGTGATTTCTTAGAATAATGGTTTGAGATGAAATTGAGTATACGATAGTTTTAAAGTGATATTTTTGTGTACCCTTGCGAAGGAAACTAAAACGAGCTACGCACCTGCTGTGGAAAATTGATTCTTGACAAACAACTGACGGTACACATCTGTGACAGAACTGCTTGTGCCAGCCTTCAGAGCGAACATCCATTCTAAAATACCTTGGAATATTTATTGATAACTTTCTACGCGGGAACAAGGAAATAGCCCCGAGAGCAATGCGACTACTTAAATTAATATACATTTTTAAAAACATCAGGAATATTTTTTGTATGTCTATGCTAAAGATGACATAACTAGAGTTGTCAACTACAACGGGCGAACCCGTCACCTCAGGAAGTTTTAACGAAATGTACGTTTTATCTCCTGTGAAGTGAACGCAGAAGACTTAGGACAAAACAGTCCACCGTCAAGCTCCGCCACATGCCCGTAAGAGGCCAACGCTTTATCCGCGAGATAGCCAGGTATTTTACCCAGAGGGCTTACACTCGCGGGTTACGAGTTCGAGGTCGCTTGCGCGGTCCTCTCCCGTACGAAGCGGTGAAACGGTGTAAACCGAATCTATCGCGGACCACGAAATTTTAATTTACAAGTTATAAAAAGCTACCCTATTGGTCCGACTTGAGGTAAAAAACAGACAAATCCTCATCTGCTCTGACAGCAGGGCAGCACTGGACGCTCTGGCTAAAGCCACCACAGAATCTTCTGTGGTCTGGAACCGCATGCAGGAGCTCAACAAATTGGGAAAATCCAACAAAATCACCCTAATATGGATACCGGGTCACCAAGGCATACCCGGAAACAAAGAGGCCGACAGACTGGCAAAACTGGGCACACTGGATTGCCCAGTGGAGCCAGCTGTAGGGGTCCCCTTCGCTACAGGTAAGAAAATCATCAGGGACTGCTTGGAGCAGGACATCGGGCTTCCTGGAAACAGAGTCAGGGATGTCGCCAGGCAAGAGCCATGATGGAGCAACCACTACAGAAGAAAACCAAGGCCCTACTTGACATGAGCAAGAAGAACCTTAGAACCACTATCGGTCTCCTCACCGGACACACGACCCTTAGAGCTCATCTATTCAACCTTGGCTTGACTGAGAGCAAGGATTGCCGAATATGTGGCAAGGAACCTGAAGACAGCATACACATTGTTGGCCGCTGTCCAGGGCTCGCCGCCAAAAGACACAGTTTACTGGGACGAGCCTTTCTCGAACCCAGCGATCTGCCCAACTTGAAGGTCAGTGACCTACTTGGACTGGTAAGAAGTACCGGGCTACTAGCTGACCATTGACCTAACCACACAGTGGGTAGTTACAAAAGACCTTACAGATCTAGGTGACATCAAGGGCTGGAAACAAGCCCCCCACTCCATCTACTACTATTACTACCCTATTGATCACGGGCTAAGCGCATGCTAAATCCGCCGCTTTCCAGGGTAGACATAAATTACGTAAGTAGCTTGTCATGTAATTACTATTTGCAAAAATTGTACCTACAAATAAACCACTCTGCGAAAGTAAAAGGAGTTGCTTTGATGCTAGTTGAGAGATATAACATTCGTATGGAACAGTAAAACATTATAAAAGTGACTGGATGAGTCCTCTCGGTTGAAAAGATGCCTCGACGAAATTATATATTAATATTCCTTGTACCCGTACTTAAGGTTGTAAAGCGACTCCGATCTTAACGTCCCGCCCAATCGATACTATACAATCGCCTAATCGTAAGAGACACTGCCCTAAAACTATTCATTTGTCTGGTGGACGTAAGTCAATGACAAAAAAAAGTCAATGGCGTTATCGGATCGACATATTTTAACTACTTCCTGAAGATGATACACAAGGGGCACATCTAGTATTTTGATACGTAGCGTACGCACGATTTTCTTTTGCCGCAATATAAACAGTACGTTGCTCGTTGACGTGCAGGTCTCAAAGGCTGCTGTCGTAATTTACGCCGCCGACAGCACGTTGGCTATTAGAAAAGGGTAGACGCAGCGGCGAAATTACTTTCCTACTCGTTGTTTAGTGGCAGGATATGGCCACATGTGTACAGCGCCAACCACAAGGTCTAGTTAAGGCTGTTCCTTTAGTGCAGACATATCGTCATGATAATGGTTACATGGGTGTGGGTCCATGGTTTTATACTGTAATATATTACTGAAAAGGATTCAGTCGAGTGTGCCATATGCAATGAAAATTGCAAGTATTAGGGCAATCCAATAAAAACGAGACAGACGTTATAACGAGCGTGGCGCGAAAGTTGGTAACTTAGGTAGGTGTATGTATAGTACTGCCCTCTATTAGAAATCAGAAATGAACAGCGCGAACGTTTACAGGTTTGTAATCTATAGCACATGTTCAACACATGTACTGCGTTGCGAGCACGCACGCGCGCGGCGTGACGTTGCAATGCATGCGCAACTTGATAAGTCTTTCCGTCTCTCTTGCTCGCGGTCAAGCGTAAGAGTATGAAGGAGACCGTTAGTGTTTGGCTGTTGCAACGCTCACATAGGGATTTTTATTCGCATTCCACCATTAGAGTCAGTAACGAGTCAATCGACGACGCGCGTTATTATGTGTGATTGTTTTTGTACCTATTTAGAGGTTAGAATAAAATGTCTTTAGAAAGAATTGGTTCTGGCAAAACATTAACGACCAAAATTTACGACCTCACCCGTATATATTGTAACACAATAATATTAAAAGTAAAGCATTTTTAAAAAAAAATATTCACAACCCACCCAAATCAACTTTACTAAAACCAGGGTAGATTAACTATACACATATTTTTAAATTATTGCATTTATTTTTGAACATACTGTATAATGACATTGCATTAGTGTGAGTACTATGAATGCGCCAGCTTTGGTTAACATACCTGTATCGCTGTTCCATTTGCTTTTAAACCCGAACTCGAACGCGTCTAACAAGCAAATGGTACTGCAGTGAACGTTCGCGCTATTTATTTCTGATTCCCAATAGAGGGCACTACTATACACACACCTACATCCACTTTGTTGTAACTTACATGGCGCTTCATCGAATCAATTTCTATACCACTTAACCGGTCGCCATGAAAATTGTTATATATTGACATTTGAGTACTCATTATATTTTCGCGCTATAACACGGGCAATGCCACGCAATACCACTAGTACCGTATATTTGGGAGTTAATGGGCCCTTGCTGAGTTGGCCACGAAGACCCATTCTGTTCAGGGTTGGTCACACTCACGGGTCAACACCTATCCCACGGCCTCCACGCATGAAGTGCGAGTCTGGGTAGGACTCTGGCCTTATGGTCAGTTTCCCCTGGGAATCAAATTTCTGGCGCTCCTGGACGGTCTGCGCACCGTGGGGCGTAAGCCAATCGACTGTGCACTCTGACTAACAACTTGGGTTGTCGACCACAGCGGGCGAGCCCGTCACCACAGGAAGTTTTAACGATTAGTCGTTCTATCTCCCTGCAGTGAGCGTAGAAGACTTGGGACAAAACAGTCCACCGTCTAGCTACGCCACAACCCGTAAGAGACCAACGCCTTAACCGCGAGATAGCCAGTAATGTTACCTGGCGGGCAAACACTCGCGCCCTTACTTCCAATTGTGAACAGATTTCTCCGGTCTCTCGATTGGTTCCGAGTTCGAGGTCGCTTGCGCGGTCCTCTCCCTTACGAAGCGGTGAAACGGTGTAGACCGAATCTATCGCGGACCACGGCGTCCTTTGCCCGGATCTTCACCCAGGATCGGATGGCCGATGGTCATTTCAAGAGCAGTCGCCGTAAGGTCCGCAGCCACCCCCACTCTATAGGAAACAGTACAGCTTCCAGACTCCCCCGACTATTAGTCAGAGTGCACAATAGTATAGTATAGTTCTTTATTGTGGGAATTATTAAAAAACATACAATGTTTAATTAACAAACTGCCCAGAGAGCATACAACATTTTGTTTCAGAAGAGACTTCATAAAGTAGAAGCTATATAAGGCGCAATCAGTAAAACTAAAACTATCAACAATTAAAATAATCAATATCAGAAATGATCAAACACAAGCAATAATCATCAATAATCACATAATCAATCAAACTATTATTTGTAATGTTTTGTCCAAGAAGAATCTAAACACATTGTAATTACATTTAAATATAAGATACCATATAACTAAAACAATCAATATTATTATTAATTAAAGTTAAAACAATCAACAAATGAAATAATCAGTATACGCATAACATTAAAATAAAGGGGCTGTAAAAAAAGTCATTTTGTAAAATTTATAAATTCCTCAATAGAGTAAAACGTATTGGTTGTAAAAAAATCCTTTAAAAGTTTTTGGAACGTTCTGAGATTGCTGTTGTCTTTCATGTTGCATGGTAGGCGGTTAAAATAATAAGGCCCTGAGAATTGGGTACTTTGCCTAGCAGCGTTTAAAACCACGCATGGTAGAATGAAATTATTCTTGTATCTGGTGTTTTTGTTATGTATATCTTTAAATTTTACGTAACTTTCCTTTTCGGTGTAAAAATATAATAATAGCCTATATAAGTAAAGTGATGTGAGAGATTTTCAATCTTTTAAAAATAGGTCTACATGTTTCTATATGTTTAGCGTTGGCGATAATCCGTAATGCTCTTTTCTGAAGGATAAATAAGGGTTCCTTGTGACAAGCGTAACAGTTTCCCCAGATCGTAATGGCGTAGCTCAGTATCGATTCAAAGACGGAAAAATAAATACTCCTCGTTTCTAATTCACTCAGTGTTTTCCTAACTATACGCAATGCATAATAAGCTCTACTTAATTGAATCTCTAGTGCCTCGCAGTGTCTATTCCATTTCAAGTTATCGTCGACGTGTACACCTAGGAATTTGACGCATTTAGTCTGGGGAATGACGTTTTTATTGATGTGCAAGGTTACCTGAGTGCCCGTATTGGAATTTTGTGTGCTTGAAAATACCATAAAGTTACTCTTTGTTGCGTTAAGAAGAAGGTTGTTTGAATGAAACCAAGTGTGTAGCTTATTTAGAGTAATATTAGCATTAATAATTAGTTTTTCCTCACTTTTATCTGTTAAGATTAGACTAGTATCATCTGCGAACATTGTGATTTTTTTGTCCTCGAAATTATGAAATGAAAAATGAAATGAAAATGAAATGAAAAAATACCTTTATTGTACTAACAAAAAAAAAATACATGGGTAAAGAAAACTTAAATTCTATTTTAACTTAGTACAAACGGCGGGCTTATCGTTTCACGATTTCTTACAGCCAACCGAAATTATTAGGCAAGTCATTGACATATATTAAGAACAAAATGGGTCCTGATATAGAACCCTGTGGAACTCCAATAGTGATGTTTAATGGAGCAGAATGGTGTTTCTGTGAAGTACCATTTAAGTAATGCATTATTTACACTAGTTGATGTCGATTCCTTAGATAAGTCTCCATCCATCTTAAGCTATTTCCCCTAACTCCGTAGTGTTCTAGCTTGTGGAGTAAAATATCGTGGTTGACACAATCAAATTCCTTTGTTAAATCGCAGAAAATGCCTAAAGTATAAAATTTTTCCATCATTTTTTCGCTAATAAAAGATATGAAGTCCTTGATTGCCTTATTAGTCGACATTTTTTGTCTGTAACCAAATTGTCTATTGCTTAACACAATATAAGAATCAAAAAAAAGTATGAGCCTTTTTTTTACTACCGTTTCTATTATTTTGGAAAAAGTTGAGGTAAGATTGAAATTGGCCTATAATTACCTAGTTCGGTTTTTGGTCCTTTTTTATGAGGAGGAATTATTTTAGAGAGCTTCAAGTCTTCTGAAAATACTCCACTTTCCATAGAAGCATTGATAACCTGTGCAAGTGGATCTTTCAGGAACACAATTGCTTTTTTTATCACCGATATTGGAATTTCATCCATTCCGGCTGATTGACTATTTTTGAGATTGTTTACTAGCTTTTCTATTTCGTCGCTGGTAGTTGGCTTTAAGAATATAGAATCAATTACTTTGCATGTCTTATTCAAGTATCGCCAATATTCTTTGTTGTTTTTTGGAATGCTATTAACTTTCGTAGTACTATTTATAAAATATTCGTTGAATATAGTTGCTACTGTCTTAGGATTGTCTATCTTTTTATCATCGGAAATTATTTCTAAGTTGGCTTTAAAACTGTTGTCTCTATTAGTTTTGTCCTTCACTACTTCCCAAACTGCTTTTATTTTATTGTTTTGATTATCTATGTAATGTTTGGTTGATATTCTCCGTGCCTGTTTGATAACCATTTTTAGTCTAGAGGTATAATTCCTATAGAAAACTCTAAGATGTTCATCCCTTTTATTTTGCTGTGACTTGAGGTATAAATGTCTTTTTATTCTGCACGATACCCTGATACCCTTTGATATCCATTGAACTCCTTTACGAGGCTTCATCTTCACATATTTATATGGAAATGAGATATTGAATTTATCTTTTATATTATTTAGAAAAATTGTACACCATTTGGAGTTACCCTTCTCACATGCAAAAAATGTTATCCAGTCCATTTCAGATAAATGTTTATTGAAGACTAGTTGGGACTTGTCATTAAATATTCTTTTCCGGTTTGTTAGGCAGCTACTATTTTGCGTGATGTTTTCATTGAAAATATTCATTCATATTGCCTCATGGTCTGAAATCCCCAAAGACTCGATATTGTCGTCAAATAAGGAACTTTGTAAATTTGTAAAAATGTTGTCGATGAGTGTACTTGAGGTAGCAGTGACTCGTGTTGGCGAGGTGATTGTAATTATCATGTTGTATTCCGCAAGAATTGACTTAAATTTTCTTACGTTTGGGTTATTATCTAAAAGACTTATGTTATGGTCCGTTGCTATAATCACTTTATCTTCAATCGCTTGGCTTGCGCCGCACGGTGCGCAGACCGTCCAGGAGCGCCAGAGGTTTGATTCCCAGGGGAAACTGACCAAGGCCAGAGTCCTACCCAGGTTCGCACCTCGTGCGTGGAGGCCGTCGGATAGGTGTTGACCCGTGAGTATGACCGACCCTGAACAGAATAGGTCTTCGTGGCCAACCCAGCATGGGCCCATTAGCTTTCTAAACTCAGCACTCTGACTAACAGTCGGGGGAGTCTGGAAGCAGTACTGTTTCCTATAGAGTGGGGGTGGTTGCGGACCTTACGGCGACTGCTCTTGAAACGACCATTGGCCATCCGATCCTGGGTGAACAGCCGGGCAAAGGACGCTTTGGTCCGCGATAGATTCGGTATACACCGTTTCACCGCTTCGTAAGGGAGAGAACAGCGCAAGCGACCTCGAACTTGTAACCAATCGAGAGACCGGAGTAATCTGGTCACAATTGGAAGTAAGGGCGTGAGTGTCGGCCCGCCAGGTAACATTTCTGGCTATCTCGCGGTTAAGGCGTTGGCCTCTTACGGGATTGTGACTTTGTCCCCAAGTCTTCTACGCTCACTCCAGGGAGATAGAACGACTAATCGTTAAAACTTCCTGAGGTGATGGGTTCGTATATAGACAATGATTATATCTTACTAAAGCGGCAAGTTCAAAATAAATTAGTAGCGCGCATATTACGTGCGCGTTTACCCCATTTACCGACCAATTGTGTATGGAATTCTGCGGCAGTAACGGAGATTGGCGTTAGCTTCGGAATTTCGCAAAGGAAATGAATGGGATGGCAACGTCGTCCGCAGACCAAAAAGCTTTTTTCATTGATAGCCTTTAAAAGACTGGGAAACTGTAACTGATTATTTTGTCATAATAGTATTTCAAATACTTTATAAGTAGGCTTACAAAAAACAGTACAATTACTAAACCGATCGTTACGCGATTTTCAACAATGTGTAAAGAACTTTTAAACAATAATCAAAACAGTCTGAAGTCCCCTAAAATTGGGCCTGATAGCCTGTCTGCTTTCTTGTGCGGCTCAACTCGTGGTTCAACTCCCACCCGGTAGCCTCCTCGAAGAGGGTCTAACCTGAAGGGGCCACCGTGAACTCTGCCTGCGGTTGTATTCTACAGTCGTAGACAGTTGAGATCGGCGGTTCCAATCCCGGAAACAACTCGGGCGGAACTGGGCGGTTTGCGCACCGCGTGTCATTAGCCAATCGGCTGTGCACTCCAGAGAATATTGGTAGCATTGATACTTACGTTTCCTAAGCAGCGGGGGTAGTGCCAACGATTCGTTGGCTAATCGATGCCGTGTGAGGTGGACGGTCAAAGAGCGCCTTGGTCCATAATAATTTCGACTTCGAATTACCACCAAAGTCATCTAAAAGCCCCGCAAGTGACTTCGAATCTGTGAATAGACTGGAGAACGGAGATATCCGTCCAAATCTGGTAGTAAGGGCGCGAGGTTGGCCTGCTGTATGCACTATCCAGTAGCTCGCGGTAGGGCGTTACTACAGTAGCTCGCGGTAGACTCTTATGGTCTGTTTGCCGTAGTTTGACTGATTATTGTGTTATCCATAAAGTGTTTACGTTCCCCAATGGGAGGCAGAAATGCACAATGTCGTTTTACTCCCTGGGTGTGACGGGTTCGCAGTTGTGATTGACATCCCTCATTTTTAAAATTCATTTATATGGACAAAACAGTTTAGAATCGACTTAAAAGCGCTCTGAAATAATCGTCAACTCTATCTAATAAGTCGGATAAACCAATGTTTTAATAAGATACTTATTCCAACGTATGTAGGTAAGTGGGAAATGAGTTTGTAAACGGATTTTATCGCTTTATTTTTACACGATTTGTAAGGAACGATTATGCAGTAACTTCTAACATCTTCTGATCCATTTTTTGCCACAGATATCGATGAATGTCAAACTCTGTTCAGGATTACTACATCTTAAATATCGTAATATCACAGCAGGTGCTGCAAGACGAAAAATCTTAATTCTAACATTTTTTAACTTAAGAACGTTGCTTTCAACAATTTTTCACACATAAACATTGGGCCCGATTGCATTTCTTTGTGAACTAAAACTGAAATTAGTTAAAGCGAACGAGATAGAGAAATACGTTAGAGCGGAATATGAAACGAACAATCGTCGATAAAAGCTACCTGTCGAACTTACACTCGTCCGAATAAATTTGAACACATTTCGTGCGGTCCTAGATTAAGATGCTTTATCTTTTGTGGGTAGTTTTAATGTAAAAAAGTGACAACCGTTCATTTTACATTCCGCTCTAGCGTATTGCCCACGAACCAGTGTCCGATTTTAGTTCACTAAGAAAAGCAATCGAGCCCATTAAATGTTTTAAGTTGGTAACTAATTATAAAAATATCTATTGAGGCGAGGAAGGAGATAAGCGAATGCTTTTCAGAGATAATCTAATACAATAAATACAATATAGTACAATGCAATGCAATACAATTAAGTAATCCAGTAGATAGGCATTTATAATCTTAGATACCTAACAAAATTATTGCCAAAAAAGTAATTATTAAAAACATAACCATAAATAAAGTTGTCATGGCGGTAATATTATATTTAATATTACTCGTATACAAGTAATCAAAATTTTACTAATATTTTATAAACATCAGGAAGAATAATAGATTTAAATTGAATTACAATGTCTATGTAGAATTATAATAATAAAATATTTAATTATCAATTTAGTAATGATCTTTCATGTTATTTTAAAATCACTATATTAAAAAAAAATAATATTATAAAAATAGATAGGAATAAGAATGTCAGTTACCATATTAATATTAATTTTACAAATCGTCAGCATTGTAATTGTAACTGTAATGTAATTAGATTTCTCTGTATCGAATGTATTGAGCGTGTTTATACTTACAAACCAAGATCTATATGTATATTTTGAAGAGAAACATATAAAACGCAGATTGTAGGTAGGTAACATATTATGTACACATGATAAATGGGTTGAAGTGTTCTAAAAAATAATAAATTGATTATATTTTCCATTAAAATGAAACAATAAAGAAATTTGCTTTTGTTGAATTTGATCGTGAGTTAGTGGCTAGATAATTTGGGAAATCTCAGTTTTCTTTATTAGTAGTATAGATTATTATACTTTATTATCATTATGAATGGTGGCTCCACTGCTGAGAATAATTCAGAAATTTAATATTGTAAAGATCCGTGAATATTCATGTAAGTGAAGCATCAGACAGAAAACTAAACTAATTTAGACCTATCGTCATTCTCACTGACAAATATAGTAGCATATCGATCCTATTAATGAAATGTGTAGAGCTTGTGTAAACGTATCATCCGCGTCGATAACATACCAGCAAAATCTAGATAATTAAATATATAATAAAAAAAAATATATATTTATTTTTCTGTTCTATTTCCTATTTTTAAGGCTTATTATTACAAGATCCAGCAGATTTTGGTCGTTGTCATGTTTTAAAACTTAAGAGCCTTATTACAAAAAAACGTAGGTATTCTTTTAAAATGAGTTGAAAAAAATGAACGCATTTTTTTTGGATGTAACTATAAAAGATAGGATAAATAAATAAATAAATAAATAAATAACTATTCAACCCTGGGAGAAAACCGCGGCACTGAGCGCTCTTCTCTTGTGCGCAAGCAAATATATACACAATTTCTAATTGTTTTTTGCAGTGTTTTCTCCTTTCTAATGACAATAATTTATATTATGTCGTATTGCTAAAAGAGTGAACTTTAATATAGTATAAGTATTATATAAGAATCTTATTTTATTTCTGAGAAAATTAGAATGATACAGGAAGATTTTTTTTTAATTTTGTGTAATTGTAAGTAATGTATACCTTGGATATGTGGTCAAAAAACGAAAAAATAAAGCCGTAGTGTACATCAAGAATACATGACGGACATAAAAAAAAATAGTATACGGTTTTCGTTGTAGTGATATTACTGTATTAAGGAGCTCAAAGTCTGCCTTCCGAGCGTTTTACGAATAACGACTTTCGGAAAATGGGCTGAATAAGTAAATAATATTCGTTATATCTAAAATTAAAGGCCGCTATGGTCAACATCAAGAAATGGTCCAGGTAATTCAGTAATTAAAGTTTGTAGAAATCTCTTAATTTCTTGGAATTAGAACGCCAAAAATCCACTTTTCTTGCCTTTCTGGAAAAAATATGTGATAGGGCTCTTAAATGTAATATGCCGTTGTCAAAATTATTATTACCTAATTATATAATTGCAGTTATTTTCACACTGTCCACTGAATCTTGGGTAATCTCGGTTTTAGTTCGAATTCCGCATTCGAATAATTTTAATTCAAAGCAATGCTATTTCTTTTACAAAATCATTTATTTATTGATCACTTTGTAATGTCTGTCATTTCCAGAATATTTCCGTGGGCTAAATCATGAAAAAGTGTAATATTTGCGTTATAATTAAGTATTTTTTTACATTGAACTAACTACCAAAAAATATTTGACTTTGACAATGAATTATACTTTTAGACTAGGTATTTTTATATTAAATCTTATATTACTTAACATAATATTAAATATTAATGACTGTTTCTTTATTTTCTTACATATAACTTTATTTATATTATTTAATCGAATTTTATATTATATTTATTGCCGATTTAATAATGGAATTGCATTTTATTTATTATATATTTTCAATTTTAATGTAAATTTGCTAAAAAAAGATAGGTTAACCACTAAATTGCTATTGTTTTTTAAATCGTTTAACATGGTAAATGTTTTTATTGAGCCAACTAGAGTAACTTTAAACACAGCTAATTGCTTGGATAACGTTTTCTGTGACTGTAATTGGCAAGACAAACAGCTTGTTAATTCTATTAAGTCGGATCATTCGGGCCAAGTGGTTACATTTAATTATAAAAATTTAAATAATAGGAATGAATTTCTTTGCAGGCCGATTACTAATAAAAAGATTTTTGCCTTCAGAGAAAAAATTTTAGGGAATGCTCACCTACTCAATGCGGAGCCATGTGTAAATAAGAACTATCAAGAATTATTTGACAGGCTAAATACTGTTTACCAACAGATATTTACAATTAAAACAATCAATACGACTGTAAAGCCTACATTCAATGACTGGGCCACACCAGGTATTAGAATAAGTAGAAACAGACTTTATGAACTTTATGAGGAAAAAAATTTCAACCATAGTGAGGATTTATGTAAATACGTTCGAAACTATTCGAAATTATTTAAAAGAGTTTGCTCCTTAGCTAAGTCTTTGACCATCAGCAGTAAAATCCGGAATTCAGAAAACAAAATTAAAACTACTTGGAATATGATCAATAGAGAGACTGGTAAAACTAAATCTCGAGACAGAAACTTTACTCTAAAGATTGACAATAAAACCTTCCAAACATAGCCGGCTCATTCCATTATTTAAATCAGGACTACAGACTGAACCAATAAATTATAGACCAATTTCAATACTGCCTGTTCTTTCAAAAATCTTTGAAAAAATTATAAACAATCAATTGCTTATATTTTTTATTTCAAATAAATTGCTTCATAAAGAACAGTATGGTTTTAGTAAAGGCAGGTCCACTATCGATGCTGGTGCTAAACTTTTGGAGTATATATTTGATGCATGGGAGCACTCCCAAAATGGAATTGGTGTTTTTTGTGACCTCTCTAAAGCCTTTGACTGCGTAGTCCATGATACTCTTCTTCGCAAATTAAAATTTTATGGTTTAGAAGGTAAAGCATTGGAGTTGCTCAGCTCGTATTTGAGTAACAGAATACAAAAGGTTGATATTTCCGGAGTTAAATCGGAAGGATCTATTCTAAGAATGGGCGTTCCTCAAGGTTCAATTCTGGGTCCTTTTTTATTCCTAATTTACATTAATGACTTGCCATTTCTTGTACAGAAATTAGGTAATATAGTTTTATTCGCTGACGACACTTCTCTCATATTCAACGTCCCTAGGAAAACCAATAATTATGATGAAGTAGAAAATACACTGACAAAAGTTTTAGGGTGGTTCACCGCCAATAATTTGCTTTTGAATTCTAATAAAACTAAGTGCATTAAATTTATCTCACCTAACGTTAGTGACTCTGACATTAATATTGTTATGGACGGTGAAATACTAAAGTTTGTAAATTCTACAAAATTTCTAGGAATTACAATAGACAATAAACTTCAATGGGGTCCTCATATTGATTTATTAGCTGGAAGACTTAGCTCGGCAGCATTTGCGGTACGTCAAATAAGGCAACTAACCGATGAAGCTACTGCCAGAACTGTCTATTTCAGCTACTTCCATAGTATAATGTCGTATGGGATTTTACTTTGCAGAAAAGAGCCATACGATCCATTTATTGTTTAAACTCCCGAGCATCGCTAAAAGAGAAATTTAAAGAGATTCTGACGGTTTATAGTCAGTGTATATTCGATAACATAATGTATGTTCGTAAAAACTTGCACAGGTTCCGTAGGTTGGGTGACATTCACAATAGGAACACCAGGTTCAAAAATAAACTAGCCATTACGGGCTCTAGGTTAGCAAAAGTTAGTAAATCTTTTATTGGAGACGGTGTTCGCTTTTATAACACTTTGCCTGAGGAACTAAACCTTTCACCAGACACTAAATTTAGAAAAATTGTTAAAGATACTTTGTGCTCTAAAGGCTATTATAAAATTGAAGATTTTTTAAGCGATACATTGGTCTGGTCAAGTCGTTTTTGTGTAACATAGCTATAAAAACCATTTGTTTAATGTTATTATTATTATTATTATTACGTAGTGATTATATAGTGATTATATAGTGTAGTAATCAATGGTAAAGCCTACAAGCAAGGCATAAATGTCTAGAAATATAAGACGTTCGGAAAGTACTATAAGTCTACTTCGAATAAAATCTATCTAATCTAATCTAATCTAATCAATATTTTTTTTATTATTATTTTTTTATTTTTTATTCTGAAGACCACATTTTAGGGCAATTTAGTGTCATTAGCTTTTTACTAAAACTTGTACATTTGTAGGCAACCAAGCGATCAAGCAAACTTGATTGTAATATTGGAGTCCTGTCCACCCTAGAACGGGCTAGTCCTAGTTGGGTGACAGAAACAAATAAGCAAAAGGTTAAGGTTTTGCCATTCGGTTCCTGTTATTTTTGTAAGCTAATCAATGTTTTATAGTAATTAATTCTTAAATAAATAAATAAATAAATAATCGAATCTGATGATCTATGCTATGATCTATCTATGACCTATGATCCGTAGCTTTTGCAGTCTTCCTTAACAGTTAACGCAAATGTGTACTGTCTAGAACTGCAAATAGAAAAAGCTTGTGATTGAATAGCCGAACTTAGTCAAACGCTATTGAGCTTGGTCGAATCTCTGAAGAGGCAGTGAAAACAACCTTCTAATCGTTGATGGATTTTTGTCTACAAGACGATTACAGTAAAGGCATTAAGTAACGCCCATTAACACGCCAAGAATACCTAGATACTTGGTGTCAAGGTTTTGATTAATCGGTAAACAGGTGGTATTTCTCACGATGAAATTTATAATAGATTTAAATCGAAATTATTCCTAAACAATCAGATAAAAGTTAAAAAGTTACTAAAAGAGTTTTCCCCGCTCGTCGGAAAAAAAAGCGTGGCCTCAATCGAAATAGGCGCATCCGAAAAAAACTAACTTCGTCCTGGTCTCGGGTGAATTTAAATTTTCTATCGAAAAGACATCCGAGAAACTTTTCCCCGGCAAACTCATTATCGTCTCTCGTTTGCGTTAAGCCGCCGCCAAGTTGGTCTCAGGGAAGCTCGAGGAAATTACATAATTTAAAAATATCCGCCGAAAGAGCGTTGTCACAAAAACTTTTGCATCATTTCCCAGCGTTTTGGCATCGTCACTCGACGGCTTATTGCATTTTAAACCCTTCCAACTTCTACGACTGCGATATTTTTTCGACTAGCTTATCTTTAATAGCATCCTATAATGCCTACCCCGGAAAGGAATAATATTTATATTACACATTCCTCTTAAACATTTAGAAGATGGTATACACACACACACACACACACACACACATGCGTCGATACCTCATTGTTAAATTTTGGTTTTAATATCTCTTATACAAGCGATACAAAAAAAAAACCGACATACATTTTAATCAAACAATAACGTCGAGCCGTCCGAGGCTAGCCGAGAAAGGAACCATATTGGAAATATCCATTTTAATACCACGGATTATATAGAGTGCTTTAACCCCTTGAGTATGATACGACCAAATCTGGTTCTGAAACAATTATCCGTTGAGTATGATACGACCAGATCTGGTTCCGCGTTTTTTTCACTTCTTTGACGTTCTCATATTTATTCATAATTATCTAATTGTTTACAAAATGATATTTCAATATTCTATATTCGAAATTTCAATGCAATCATTGTGCAGTTGTTCTTTTTATGATTGGTGTAGTAGTTTCGTAGTTATAGTACTTTAAGGTCGATGTCGCCGAAAATCCTGCAAAAGAGACAGATGCATCCATGAAAATACCCATTTACTCCAAGGGTTAATAGATACTTATGTGATTAGGATGCAAAAGGGGTTTTGGGGTGGTGGTGTTTTGGGGTGGTGGATTTGTCGGGGGGGGGGGGGGGGGGCTGGGAAAGAGGTAAGAGGAAAGGCGGTTAAAGGAGCAGGGCGAAGGGTTGGGATTGTTAATAGGAGAGTTGAAAGGGAGGGAAAAATGAGGAGGTTAGAGGGGGTTAACGTGGGGGAGGAGGGGAAAGGTGGGAGGAGGATAAAGGGAGGGGGGGTTGAAGAAGGGGGGATAGGGGTGAGAGGAAAGTTATAGAGGAGGGAAGGAATAGGGAGGTTGGAGGAGATGGAGGGGGGTAGGGAGAGGGGTTGGGGTGGAGTTGTGGGGTAGGGGGGGGTGGGGGGGGGGGGTGGGGGAAGTGTGTGCAAGAAAGTCGGAGGGGGTGGAAGAGTTTAAAGCGTGGTGGGTTGGTTTGGCGAGCGAATGGGGTTGTCTGCTTGCAGGGAAAATCTTGGGGTGACACAACCATTTTTTTTTGACATTTGTTAATATTTAGTGACTGGATTGAGTGATTCAATGATTAATTGAATAACTATTCGAAGAAAAATATCATGAAATTACCTGGAAGTCGTCAATTAGCTGCTCCGTGGTCCGTACATTTCTTATTTTTAACGTTAGTTACATGTAGTTTATTTATTAAAAAAAATGTTTTCCAAAATAGTCACTCTTATGATGAATAATTTCCATCGTCATATTAATATAGTCTGCTTTGGGCTATGCCGCGGTGGAAGCTTATTATAATAATATGCAACGTGAAGCTCACAAGCTGATAAAAGCTTAAGGGAGATTTATTCTGTAAACAATAAGCGTCTGTCGGCGCTTTATGAAAGGATGGAGAACAGTCTACCAGGGCTTTACTACTCTATTTCGTGCCCGCGGCAGTTTTATAGCGTTCCTATATATTAGTATTATGCAGTTCCTTGATAAAGATTACAATTCATAATGTTTTGTCACTGGTAACATTAGTTGAGATCTCTGTCTGAAATCGTACCCTAATTATACTTTTTTCAGGGAATCGATGATATGCCGAGCTGCAAATGGATGGAATAGAGCGGTCTTGGATCTCTCGGAATCATTTTGATAATACAGGTCGCACATCAACACTGATGCGGTAATAGCTTTTATTGTCGCAGTGGCAATTCACTAGAATAGACGTCTTTTAATATTGATATTTAATATATTTAGATGCTATTTAATATTGCTTTCGGATCAATAAGTAAATTACATCAGATCACTGAAATTAGTTGGTAGTTTTCAGATCCATCATGTGATTAGAAAACGTAATGTAAAATGTATTAGATTTAACGATTAACACTGATGTTAAGAATAAATAATATTTTTGTTAAAAATCGAAAAAAAATATATATTTTGTTTCTTTTGATTTATAAAGAGACTAGAGTGGTATGTGTTCAGGATTAATCTATGTATTTTTTACGTTTTTTTATTCCACTGTTTGAGCTCCAGTCCAACATACCCACAACAAAAAAGTAATTTATACAGAATCGAAACCGCAAACTCGCTCAAATCTACACGAGGCAGCTGCAGTTGATTTCCAACTAAATTCGGCATTTTACGCACAGTCAGGTGATGACTAATGTCATTTCTTCTGATCGATACGAAATTAACTCACATTTCTCACCCCACTCACAACTATTGCGTCACTGCTTACAATATAAAACGCAGTACATTTCGATCGATCAATATCATTCCCTTGGTGGACAGTTACCGCGGCTACATATCATTCCTGTTGGGCCGTTATCGCGCTACACATCATCATCATTCTCTGGAGGGCAGTATCCGCGCATTAACAAGTACTCGCGCCCTACACTTCACTTCGAGTCAACAAATCACGCATAGTATACGCGACTATCCTTATCTTCGAATCTATCGCGGCGCTACACATTTCGGACACATTACCATGGCTTCACCTCGCGCCCACACTACCTACACGACGGCGAAATATCAATCAAGGCGTTACGAACTGGCAACCTACTACAGACCTTCTGAATAAATACTTCAACTTCAACATCCTCGACTTTCAATCACGGAGAAAACTTCCTGATGAGAACCACCCTTCGCTCACAATCAATTGGAGTCTAGTGAAGGGTGACCACTCTCACACCACCATAACTTCTAAACGCTTGATCCGATTTAGAAGTGTGTGATATAATTAGAATCGCTATGTTATCTTTTATGTCATAGAGCACCAACTGTTCAAATATTAAGCAAGTAGTTGTATAAATTTCCAAACGTCTAATATCAATAAATTACATTAATATATCGTGTTAATTGTCAAATGAAAGATCTGATTGAGTACGTTGCGGGAATATATATGTATCTATATGTATAAATACATAAAATAGAAATATTTCATTAAAAAATCGTAATAAAAATAATTATTTATACAATAGTTCACTTTCCGTAGTGGCAGATACGGATTTTTATTCCTTTTAATATATTTGTCATAATGAGTATAAATGTTACAATAAAAAAATTAATGAAAACGGACGACATTACTTTTTCATATCAAATCTACCTTTAAATACCGCGAAACAAAAAATAAGGATCCGTAAGAATCTCGACACAATTGTTTAGCGACTGCAGCAGCTAGATTATATGGCTATGTTTTAAAAATAGGATAAATCTCTTTTTCGTATGCCGGCAGAAGCACCAATGACACAGTTCGTCCCTTTCTCTCCGGTAATGACAAAACGAGGCGGAGGAAGAGGGCATACTTCAACACAGAACCAAAAAAACTCACGATTGAAATAGGCTCGTTTAAAAGTGCCCATTAATTTTATGAAACTTTTCATTCCTAATCTAAATATTCGTTATGATAGAGATTCGGAATATGAAAAAAAACAGTAATAGCATACGAGTGTAATATTTATTAGTCTTTACATACATGTGAAATTGGCGTTTAATATGAAAAAAGAAAAACGAAAAAAAAAAAACAAAAGTAAATATTTAATCAACTAAAGTATGCACCACTGTTTTCTTTTTCGCCATTGTATAGGTAGTTCATTGATTCCTTTGCTGAAAAAAAATGTGGGAGCAAGAGCCAATAAAATCGTGAAAGGCGGTTTGGACTGCCTCATCGGAATTGTTTTTTGTCCTTGCAAGAAATTGGCCAAATCCCGGAAATAGTGGTAGTCTCTCGGAGCAAGGTCCTTGCTTATAATGTGGTGCTGGTGAATTTACAACGCATATTTATGCCCATCAACAAAAAAAATGAAGATGAATAAAAATAAATGCATAAAATAAATAGAGCATATTAATTAAAATTGAAATAGTCATAGCAATAAGTTTGAAATAAACATTAAGAAAGAGATAGTCATAATGTATATAGCAATATATATATAAGGTTTTGAAAAATAATAATTTTACTGATAAAAGCATAAAATAACTAAATGAAATACCATTGTATCTCCAACCTAAACATAATGTAAAAGCTAATAATAATAACGATTATTATTACAATTACATAAGAAAGCAATAAAAAAAAATCAAAATTGATTTAAACTATTTTTTTAATTATGCAAATAAGCATTTGCTATAATAATATTTTAGAGTCTTTTCTACATAATTTATTTAAGAATAAACTTGATATGTATTGTATATTATAATAAAGTTATCAAACGCAAACAATTTGATTAGATATAACCTAGCTAGATAATAGGAAATTGAAGTATCTTTGAGTAAAAACTATGCAAGTCTTTAAACACTAACCGATAGATAGAAAACGATATCACTTGCACGCGTTGGAGGCCGTTATTCGTCTTTTAGGAATGAGAAACACGGGCGGCCGTGCGAGCCTTTTAAGCTCGTTGATAAACTCTGTTACATAAGCCTACCAGTAGGTATAGTGGCATTACAGGCCGATGCCACATCTTACTCTTTTCGAAAAGGTACACTATATATACATATATGGCTACTAAAATATTTACCAACCATCCACCTAAAATCAAAGAAAACCTTTTAATATGAAGCTGAAAGCCTGGCGAAAAGCCTGTTTTTAATCATTGGAGGAAAATTTTATAAAATAACATAAATTTAATTTGCTAAATATTTTGATTGCGTCATACCTCGATAATATTGTATTATTTTGTAGGAATTTCATTGCGGATAATTTATAATGAAAATGAACATTTTACTATTTTTAAGCTTCATGTATGATTAATTAATTAAAAAGATATAAATTTATAATTTTATTATGAAAATTACGGATTTTAAGTTATTTGCATTATTCTATTTTACATGCGGATTTTACAATTCATTATTATGTTTAAATTTACTTTATTTTATTTTTCTCTTATTATTTCGGTACCGATTAAATGCTGTCTGTTTCAATTATTTAATTTCATAGACTTTTATAACAAAATGTTTTATTGCAGGTAATTTAAAGTGCACATTTCGATGTATTAATATCGAAAGATTTCATATTATTATAATTAATCAAATAGAGGTTTTAACTGACACGGCAAATAACAAAATGAAATGATACGAGGCCTCTGTATTATTTTTAAGCCAAAGGACCAAGCCTAAAGTTACATTTGCTAATCAACGCATTTTATAAAAAGGGACTTGCACGCTAAAAATATGGTTTGTCTCTTATATTGGTTGAAATACTTCTAATCCAGGAGCACAATGAAAACAAAGGCTACCAGTGGCGAAGCTGATGAAGGGAATTTACTAGTGGTGTCATTATATCGGTAAAAAACATGTAGTTTTATAATTTCCATAGTGACACTCTCACAGGTATGGGGTATAGCTCTAACGAAGTCATCAAAGATGGCGGCCTTTGTAATATAAATAAACTGCTTTATCTCGGTGGCTATCCAAACGATTTTATTTTTTTATCTTTTTGGAAAGGTATTGTGTAGAGCTAAAAAAAATAGCTCCAGCATAATATGTTGCAAAAAAACAATATTTTGGTTGATATTTGTGTATATGCTAAGAATTTCATAATGTATCCATTTTGTTTTTTTTCAACATAATTCTAAATAGCAACCGAAATATTGCTGCTTTTTAATTTGCATCGCGTTGTTTCGGCGCTTCCGTACGTATTCACCCCCCAAATGCCTACTTCAAATTTCCGCTCCACGATAGCTGGGAGCAGCAACAGTTTGCTTCTCTCTCCTCCCTCATGCTTCTGGGCACCTTCGCCTTTGGCCTTATCCAACTTTATATCTGCGTCGCTGTAATTAGGCCAATTTATAACGTTAGCAAGCGGCTGCCACGCTTCAGCCCGGCTTTATTAGTCCGATATACGATAAATGGGCTCTCCGCTCAGATGTGCTCATCTGGGAAGTCGCACAAGGAAAGGTGGGCGAGAGAGCAAGAGAGCGAGAGAGCAAGATAGCGAGAGAGCGAGATAGCGAGATAGCGAGATAGCGAGATAGCGAGATAGAGAGATAGAGAGATAGCGAAATAGTGAGATAGCGAGATAGAGAGAGTGAGATAGCGAGATAGCGAGATAGTGAGAGAGCAAGATAGCAAGATAAGGAGATAGCGAGATAACGAGAGAGAAAGAGAGCAAGAGAGCGAGAAAACCAAAGAGCCAAGACCGAGAGATTGAGAGAGAGAGAGAGAGAGAGAAAATATTAAATTAAAAGTTTTCCCACTCCCCATAGTATATTAAAAATTTTGGAATTGTAAGGATTTCCGACTACACTTTTATTATCGCATACGAATGTGTGAGCGACTACATATTATTATAAATAACGGTATTATTACAATTACTGAATTATTATATTCAATTATTAGTAGCTAACCACTGTCGGCTAATGATTTCTGTGCTGTTGGGCCACTGTGACCCTCGTTATCTTGGGTCGGCTAAACTCACGGTTCATCTCCCATCCTGTAGCCTCTTCGAAGATGGTCGACCTGCATCCACCTGCCTCTATCACGGCAGGTGGATAAGTTACTCTGAGTTATGACCTTCGGGCGTTGCTGGTTTACATGAATTTTACTTTCAGGTGCTACTGGTAACCCTTCCTCATCTGGCCGAATTTGAGGGCCAGGGCTTTTCAAATATTGTGCCCATTTAAATGTTCAAAAAAGTAGAGCCCTATTGTCTATTTTTTTTATTTAGTCTTATATTTGCAATTTTAGTTTTTAACTGCGTGGCGTAGCTGTAATTTGATTATTTAACATTTTACTGATAATTTGAATATAAGGATGAAAAATTTTACTACCGTGTATCTTTTCGAATTATTGACTATTTTAAATATTAGGCTTCTATTTTGAATAATTATATTTATATTTATAGTTTGTTAATCTATTAGTTAAATTCTTGACTACCATGTTCAGTAATCATCTCACAGTGCTTGAGTTATAAAAATATTTTACCAATATGTATTATTAAATCAAAAATTTCGATAGGTATTCATTTTCTTTCATTCATTTCTTTTTCAGCTTGTTTTATACCAGCTGTTACTATTACACACCTATGAATAATATATTAATAACATTAAATAAAATTATTATTCTTATCCAATAATTACGCTTAAATTATTTTTGATTCACCAATATTTTTTTTCAAATTTGATGTATTTAGTAAGATGTGATTCCTATTAGATTATGTTATAAAAAGTTAAAATAAGGATCTATATGAATAATAATTCGTAAATTTGTGTGGAATATTCCTCCACAGTGTAATATCTTAGAATTACTGTAGTATAACCATTGATTATATACCCTATAATATTTAATTGTATGACTATGGCTATTATTTAAACATCGATTATAGTTCCAAGCAAACGAACTAACACTAAATATGAGCACTAACTAAACTTAACACTAACTAAACAACTTCTATTGCGACCGAAGAACCTTGACTATCTTGACGAGCTACGCGATTATTTTAAAATTGACAATGTCGAATTGAGTAATTTGTTAGTATTTGATATTTATATTAAATTAAGGTTTAATTTGCATACCCATGAATAAGGTTTTTATCCATATTTTCTATCAAAATAATTGGAAAACTTTATGGTTTTGGGCTGCACAATCGGTATATTTCGCATGACTCATTTCGCTTATGACCTGTCCATTATTTTACGCAACTAGCAGAAGAATTTTTCTTTCGCGAAAAAGAGAACTTCGCAGCATTTTTAAAATAACGAACTTATTTCACGTAGAGATTATACTGGGTGGCGCAATAGAACGTGCATATTGCATCATTTTTTTGGCGGGGTGGAAAGCGCGCGGGCGGGGGGAACCTTACCTCGTTGGTTAGGCGGGCTCATGGAGTTTTAGTTACTATGAGTCACTTCGACGGGAAGCAACGCGCATTTTGCGTGCGCGCGTTTTACCAGACCTCTCGTTCATACGTTGTTATTAGGCGACTATATTGTTCTGAATATGAACTACGGCGAATCAGTCAAGCTCCGAGTGCTAATTTAATTAAAATATGGATAAAGCGTTTCGAAGAGACTGGCTCAACGTTTAAACCCAAAGCAAAAGGTCGTCCAAGAACATCTAGGACCGAAGACAATATTGAGAGAGTTATGCAGTCGGTACAAGGAGAACCACAAATGTCTACTCGCAAGAGATCGTCCGTCTTACACTTATCGCGACGAAGTTTGCAACGAATTTTAAAGTTGGATCTTAAATTGCATCCATACAAGCTGCAATTAACACAAGAATTGAAAGAATCTGACTTCGGAGCAAGGCTCGCATTTGCTGATGAAATGCTGAATCGGTTTTCCAATTGTGACAACATCCTTTTCTCTGATGAGGCTCATTTTCACATGAATGGGTTCGTAAACCGTCAAAATTGTCGTTACTGGCATAGTGAGAATCCTAAACTTAAACATCAGAAACCACTGCATAGTCCTAAAGTGACAGTATGGGCAGCAATCTCGGGCAGAGGAATAGTGGGTCCGTTTTTCTTTGAAAATGCGCGTGGACAAAACGTCACTGTTAATACCCAACGCTATGTTGCTATGTTGGAAGGCTTTTTGGCTCCAGAACTTGAAAATTCAAGAATAAGGAATTCTAGGACATGGTTTCAACAAGATGGAGCCACTTGTCACACATCTAATGACTCCATGGCGGTTGTGAAACAGATGTTCCCTGGAAAAGTGATTTCAAAGAGAGGTGATATCCCATGGCCCCCACGTAGTCCGGACTTAACGCCTCCTGACTTTTTTTTGTGGGGGTACCTTAAACACAAAGTCTACAGCAATAATCCAAGAAACATCGACGAGCTCAAGCAGAATATCCGTGGTGAAATGGCAGCAATCACACCAGCATTACTGAACAAAGTTTTCAATAATTTCCGTTTGCGGTTAGAGGAGTGCCGTCGTAGAGAGGGTCATCATTTAGATGATGTTATTTTTAAAAAATAAACTTCAGTTCTTACTTATGCATGTTCCACGAAGGTTTGCTAAAGTCTAAAATAGCTTCATTTATCTGAGCATTAAATTTTATAATCTCCTCTCTGATGCCGGGATTAAAATGTTGAACGATGTCCAGTTTAAAAACGCGAATTTAGAGGTACTGATAAGCTACCCGTTTTATAACCTAAATGAATTTGAGGAAAATGCTTTAAGTAGACTATATTATTACTACCTATGCCTCATACATAATAAATGTATGTTGTGATTTAAAGATACGGATTTTTTTACACGCTTTTTTTATTAGCTTGACCTGTGTGTATCTATCAATTAACGCAATCTTGCAAGTCGAATTTCAACCACTTCTGATAGTTACATCAACATAAAACTAGGAAATTGTGTGTAGTTCTGATGACAATGCAATAATATGTTACTATCGAGCTGATTTGATGATAAAGGCGGAAGCTAGTCACAGGAACTACATAACAAAATAAAGTATCCAAGCCGTGTTTAGGCTTGTTGAAATCGACTCGAGACGTACTATGGTACTTTAATGATTTCCAGGGTCTAATGTTAGAGCTGGAATGTGGCACTGGAATTCTATAACGAAACAACGTATCTAAGCCGTGTTTAAGCTTGTTAGAATCGGCTTGAGATTTACTATGATAATGAATGATTTCCAGGGTCTGATGATGGAACAGGAAGGTTGACACTGGGATTCTATAACGGAACAATTAATGCTTAACTCCTAGAGCCCCAATTGGCCAATATCGGCCACAACACGATTCAGCGTGACGGCCCCGTTTTAATTTCATTTTAATTTAATTTGTTTTATTATGTTAGTATGTTTTATTTTAATTATGGGTACAGTGGTTTGGCAGTAATTAATATTTTGGTGAGACAGTGTCATAAGTAAAATTTTTACAAATTTTTACAATTTTTTTTTTGGGATATCAACTTGTCAATCGGCTGAGGGGCCGAGGCCTGAAGGGTTAATGTCTTATCACGTTTTATATTATCACAGTATTATCACGTTTTGTGATAAGACTAAAAAGTAAAAAATAATGAAATAGTTTTAAAAACTAAAAAAAACACGCTTATATACAAAGTATGCAGCACTTATAAAAGCGTTATTTTTAAACTAATATTTTTGTAAATATTATGTTTTGAATGTTGGACGAATAATATATTTTTTTATTTACTCTAATTACTTATGTTCATCATGATATTTTTTAAACATATTACTGATTATTTATATAATTGAACTTGTTTGAGCCAGATTTTGGATGCATTCTAATGATGCATTGTATTAACTGTAGAAGCGAAATCCGAAAACGATAATCGTTGTCACCCGTATTTACGGTAGCTGCATATACGATGAAGTGAGCTGTCATTCGCGTACGCGTTGAATCGGATTATTCGAGGGTAGCGCTCTCGGTTCTCTTGCGGCAGCGGTGGTTTGGTGGAATAAGTTTTTTTACACAAAAGGCGCAGTTTTTACGGACGTTTTGTCGAGGAAGGGTTTCGGGTGCTTCATTTTCTCTTCTCGGTTTTTTTCGCGACGAACAGTTTGGTGAGAGGGGTGTGTGGCAACCTGAGAAGCGAAGAAAAGGTACGACCTGATTGACGTGATAGAGCGGTCCGAGCCAGGGAGGGAATAACTGCAGTATAGGAACCTCTCACCAAAAAAAAAATAAAATATATACACTAATAGATTGTAGCATTTTAATGCTAAATCTGGAAGAAAATTGTGTCGGTCGCTATAAATAAGCGAGATATAGGCATTCAAACTTTAAATTTTATATGTAAACAAATAGGCTAAAATGGCCCAAAATAAAATTCACCCCGCTATATTCACCACGCTGATTCCGAATCTTCCATAATTTTTATTCGATCTCAATAAATAAGCGAGATATAGGCGTTCAAATTTGTTATCCCAATGTCAACAAAGTTGCGGCCATTTTGTTTGTACTTACCGTGTTGACACTTTCGAGTATATCGTAATATCGATAACAATTAGCGATATTACAGAAATTATGACAATTTGGAGAGTTTTAAGATTAATTGAAATATGTTGAACAAAAACGATTGGAAAAATACATATTTTCGCGAAAATTAAAAAAGGGCACTATTTTCGATGTCTTTTCAATGACTTTGCGTATTGATGACAGAAGATATCCTGAAATGTCGTTTGTTTCAGGTTACCTTTAGTCATCAATACACCAAGTCATTTCGTAAAATCTACGAAAATTGTCCAATTGTTTTAGATGATCGCTAACACATGGTGTTAATTTGATATTGAAGAAATTTAGTTTGTTTCAGTTTACCTTTTGTCATCATCACCAAAGTAGATTTGTAAAAACCTCGATAAAAATCCGAATTATCGCTAACACATTGTTATGTTAACATCAATAGCGCCGCAGGCAAAAATTTTTTATCGAATTTCGCGCGAAATTCGAAAAAAACTTTTTGTCTGCGGTGTTAATTTGATATTGAAGACATTTCGTTTGTTTAAGGTTACCTTTTGTCATTATCACCAAAGTCATTTAGTAAAAACCTTGGAAAAAAAACGAAATATCGCTAACACATTGTCATGTTAACATCAATAGCGCCGCAGGCAAAAATTTTTTTTCGAATTTCGCGCGAAATTCGAAAAAAAATTTTTGCTTGCGGGGATATTCAGATATTTAGGAATTTTCTATTGTTTCAGGATACCTTTTGTTATCAAAACGCAAAGTCATTGAAAAAAACCTCGAAAATAGACTACTAAATGACTTTGGTGATAATGACAAAAGGTAACCTTAAACAAACGAAATGTCTTCAATATCAAATTAACACCGCAGGCAAAAATTTTTTATCGAATTTCGCGCGAAATTCGAAAAAAACTTTTTGTCTGCGGTGTTAATTTGATATTGAAGACATTTCGTTTGTTTAAGGTTACCTTTTGTCATTATCACCAAAGTCATTTAGTAAAAACCTTGGAAAAAAACGAAATATCGCTAACACATTGTCATGTTAACATCAATAGCGCCGCAGGCAAAAATTTTTTTTCGAATTTCGCGCGAAATTCGAAAAAAAATTTTTGCTTGCGGGGATATTCAGATATTTAGGAATTTTCTATTGTTTCAGGATACCTTTTGTTATCAAAACGCAAAGTCATTGAAAAAAACCTCGAAAATAGACTATTTTTTTTAATATCGCATATGTTTTTTCACGACCATGCCATCATTTTTCTAATATCGCAAATTGTTATCGATATTAGAGAACTCGCGATATATCGACTAAGTATATTCCGACACTACTTCTGAAGCAATATGGCCGTCTTTTTGACGTTTAGTATGCAAATTTTAAATGCCTATATCTCGCTTATTTATTGAGAGCGACAAAAGATTATTGCAGATTCGGAATCTGCGTGGCGAATATAGTCCGGTGACGTTTAAAAATCAAAAATCCAGGAGAGGTTCCTATACTGCAGTTATACCCCAGGGAGTACTCCAGAAACAAGGCGAAACAATTAGGTGAGCAATATAGTTATACCTGGTATTTGTTGGAGTGCATCAAAAGTCTGGAGAAAGCCCCTGGCTGAAACAGAACTATTTATCCACCTACCTATTACTGTTAAATAACTTAGCTTCTCTCTCTATATTACGATTATTTTCTATGATTATTTACATATTACTATTGTAACATTGAAAATGCTATTTTAAAAGCTAACAAAATGTTGGGATTTGTCCTTAGAGCATCCATCTACTCTTTTCAGGTCGACCGATACCATAAAAATATTATTTAATTCTTACGTAAGAAGTTATTTGGAATTCGCGTCAGTCATCTGGAATCCGCAATACAAAATATATGTATATTTCCCGAATTGAGGCAATTCAAAAACGGATGACCAAGCGTTTAAATTTGTTATATTTTGTAAAACCATCTTACTATCCAGAGTCGCTTCGGTTTCAGAAGATGATGTCGTTATAAAAACGCCGAAACATGATCGACGCAGTATATCTGCATAAGTTAATTATCAATCGTGTTGATGCTAGTCAAATCTTGGAGCAGATATTTTTCTTCGTGCCCCTTGACCAGCTCGCTCTTAACGTTCCTTTCAACTGCCAATTGTCAATTCCAACTATGCACAAAATGCTTTTCTTTATAGAGCTTGTCATCATTACAACTCGTTATTTATGGATGTTGATATATTTGCCACAACCCCGACACATTTAAAAATCTAATTATCAATATATTACAATTTAATTAAGTAATCTTTTTATTATGAAAATATTTATTCTTCTCTTTTTTTGTATTTACATAACCTATTCCTTTTTTATTTTTCGTTCTCATAATGTGTTACATTGCATAAATATATATTTTATTTTTATTCTTACTATCTATTTATTTGGTAATTCATTTATTCCCATATTAAAATACATATTTATGAACCTATATACTGTTTTTTCTGCCCTATTTACTTTATATGTAATCCTTTAATACTTTGGACTGTTTAGTAACTTAGCAATATTTTTTTCAGAATAGTTTTTTTTTAAACCTTAATAATTTCACTTTAAAAAATTGCATGTGTCTTTTAAACTTTTATTTTATATAGCATAATATACTATATGACCGTTTAATAGGTGGAAACATATAAATGGTTTATATTTCTTATATTTTTTTTTAGTAAATATATTTTTTTTCTGTTTCCCAAATAAAATAAAAAAATAAAAAAATGCTTTAAGAGAATTCGATAACCGCCTGCATTTACGAAGGTTAGGTACGTTGGTGAGTAGTTTGTCTCAATTTATTTTCATTTAAGAATTCAGATACTAGTTTATATCATATATTGGTACAGCAGTTACTTAATTAAGTTAAAAATGGAAATAATAATATTGTAACTGTTTTACTATGGAAGACAGTTAATAGTAATATGTAATTTTGACATGACTAATATATGACCAATATAACATACGACATGACCAATATAACATAAGCCAATTGAACAACGATACAATTAAATGAAATGAAAATTTATTGTTCGTTCTCGAATATTTACTTCTGCGTATGTTTCTACCTGAAGAATAAGCTTTTTGGTAAACTAATTTACCTTTTACCCGCAAGCAAGTATATTGCTTCGGCTCTTTCACCCCAACTACAAAGACTCCTTATTCAAACATCAAACAAGCCTAAAATGGGACGCCTTTTACTCGTACATAGGTCACACTGAAAGTTTCCGGGATTCGCGACTTAATAATAATAACAATAATAATAATAAACTCTTTATTTGCACTTAATTATGATACAAAAATGAGCTTATTACTCAATGGCAATGTCTTACAACTAACCTAAACACAGTGGTACATGCGCGCATTGCGAAAATAAAGATTATTACATAACATACAGACCGTCTGCATAACATACAGACAAGTGGAAGAATTTAAAACTAATAATACCCGAGGAGAGGAAATTGGGAGAGGAAGTGGAGAGAAAGGGAAGAACTGGTTACTTCTTAGAAAGGTAGTAATCTTTGAGGTGAGTCTTAAACGATGGTAAAGAAAGCGAGTTTCGTATGTTTGCTGGGAGATCGTTCCAGAGTCTTGCACCATATATACAGAAAGAATAGGAATAGAAATCACTATTATGACTCGGGATTTTTAGTAATCTATCAGAGGCTGACCGAAGTACGATACCGTGGGAACTTAGTGGTTCAAAAAGCTCGTGGAGATAGTATGGTGTTAATTGGGAGAGTACACGATATAGGAGAGCAAGTATATGAAAATTTCTTCTTTGGCGTACTGGCAACCACTTTAACTGTTCTCTATGTTCGGACACGTGATCATACTTACGTAGACCGAAGATGAATCGTATGCATACATTTTGCAAACGTTGAGCAGTTCGTCTGATAAATCGAGATAAGCCACATCTGCATAGTCAAGGAAAGGTAAGAGGAGAGACTGTGCATAAACAATCCCGACTACATAAACAATTTAAAATAATAGACCGATAATAGACCGCATAATAGGTCGACTTACATAAACCATTTAAAATAAAAAATACAACATATAAAAATAGATTTCTTTCACTGTAGATAAGTTTCTTTCATCTAATTGTTATTTAATTTACATTGTGTGGATTCTTCTTCTCGAAGTGCCTCTCCATTACTGGAGGTTGGCCGTTAGCTCTGACTACTTTTGTCGGTCTTGCGCCATCGGGAAAAGCTGTTGCGTACTGGTGATCCCGGTCCAGTTTCCACCCGGGGATTCTTAGCACCCCTGACCCATTAAAGGGTCGCCGGGCACTCGGGGCCATTGCTATTTTTGACTTTTCCATTGATAACTACTAGGGATATAAAGTGTAGTGGTCTTCCGTTGCCTTCTGCAATAGACATTTTAGGTCTATTTAGGACCTTAGGCCGCTGAAACCTCTTCAATCTGTTGCCCAGTTGGGAATGGCTATACCACCATTGACTCGGTCTTTTACTATATACTTTTGCTTCCCATTATAATAATTAGACCGATATGCAAACGGCGATCGAGTACATTCGGGACGCGTCCTGTGTCAACCGCAGGTTAATCTAGACTGTATAATTGCACTTTATTCTCTACATTTAATCGTAACGTTTTGCAGCAGTTTTAACCGTAACGTAAATACGTTTTGTTTCGTATTTTGTTATCCTAATATTACATTTGGTAGTGATTTTTCATTAGAACTTATTGGTTATATCTTAGCCTACGGTTACACTGATAACCTGGCCATAGTGGTAAGAGGAAACCTCCTATCAATACTTAAGGTGCTGATCGACAAAGCACTTAATACCACCCAAGACTGGTGCCAGGCCAAGGATCTATCTGCTAATCCAAGCAAGAGGGCAGCAAGTGGCGTCATGAAGACAACCCCGATTAGAGGTGGCAATCTACAGCCCGCCTCTAGACAAGCTCATAATCCACTACGTGTTTGGGCGAGTGGAAGAGAGGAGGGCCCAATAATCCTGAGCTAAACCTTCTCCACAAAAGCCCATTGACCCTGATCCAGGATCGATTACTAAAATAAAAATTTGGTAGAGAAACAAACCTACAAAATTCTATTCCCCACCAGGGAAGATTGCAAGAATCCATATTGGCTCCAAAGCCGCAACGCGGAGGCCTGGTTCACCGACGGATCAGGAACAAATGGTAGTTTTGGGGCAGGCGTGTATAGACCCTAAACCAACCACAGAATTAGCATCTACCAAGAACAATATGCCACGGTTTTCCAAGCCGAGGTTTTTGCCAAATTGGAATGCATAAAACTCCGAAATCGACTTGAGGTAAAAAATAAAAAAATCCTCATCTACTCTGACAGCAGAGCAGCATTGGACGCTCTGGCTAAAGCCACAGCTCTAGTACCAGACCACAGAATCTTCTGTGGTCTGGTACCAGAGCTCAACAAATTGGGAAAAGCCAACAAAATCACCTTAATATGGATACCGGGCCATCAAGGCATACCCGGCAACAAAGAGGCCGACAGAATGGCAAAACTGGGCACAATGGAATGCCCGGTGGAGCCAGTTGTTGAGGTCCCCTTCTCTACAGGTAAGAAAATCATCAGGGACTGCTTGGAGCCGGAATCCTGGAAAAAGAGCCAAGTATGTCGCCAGGAAAAAGCCATGATGAAACAATCACTTCCAAAGAAAACCAAGGCCCTACTTGACATGAGCAAGAAGAACATTAGAACCACTATCGGCCTCCTCACCGGACGCACGAACCTTAGAGCACATCTATTCAACTTTGGCATGACCGAGAGCAAGAACTGCCGAATATGTGGCGAAGAACCTGAAGACAGCATACACATCGTTGGTCGCTGATCAGGCCTTGACGCAAAAATACACAGTTTACTGGGACGAGCCTTTCTCGTGCCCAACTTGAAAGTCAGTGACCCAACCAACAAAGTGGGTAGTTACAAAATATCTTATAGATCCAGGTGACATCAAGGGCTAGAAACAAGCCCCCCCTCCCACTAGGTTTACTACTACTACTATTGGTTATTTTTGTATTTTATCGATTATTCATGATATTTTTGTAATTTGATTCTGATTATTTTTTTGTAATTAAACCAAAAATACCTTGCCTTTATATAAAATAAAGTATATTTAATGAAGTTGTGAACAATTCCTAACAATGTAAAATGACGTATTCTACAGTCTAAAACTTTTGGAATTGATACACTGTGAGCATGACTGTGAATATATGCGGAATAATACAGAGATACAGGACCCATGTAATAAATACTTAGAATTGATATGTAGAGAAAAATATATATGACCCAGGGCCATCCAAACATCAACCTTCCCAATGGAGAGTGCACTTGAAGAAGATATCATTGACCACAATTTTTGCACTTTTGTGGTAAAGTAATTTGCCTCTGACTCTGAGTAAAGTTTAACCCTTCAATTCTATAGCAAGTAGGTACAAAGTCGCTCAGTCATCAAACAGAGCGAAAAAGAGAGGGCGAGACTCGAATATTTTGCAAATAATCCCCCAGATGTTTGCAGCAATTCAAAGTAAATTATCCACGAATGAAGACACAAACTCATTCGCTTCAAGCTGAATCAAGAATTTTAAGTCTGGCTTCTTTGGTCTGGTTTTGGAAAAAGTTGTAATCAGTATGGGCGAGATTGGGTTTAAATAAGGCTGCGTATTATTACAATCTGTCATGCAGGAATAGAAAAAAGGAATTGTTATATTTTTCTGAAAATAAATCAATTAGAAAAAAGATTTTGTCATTTCGATTTTAAGAAATACGCTAAAGTTAAAAAAAGTATTGCTAGACATATAATATAATATGTTTCACAAGTATAATAAAATGGTTCCCTCTTATTTGGTTCTAATATTCAATTTTCAGGTATATTTTTATTTTTATATGTAAATATTTTGTTAATCGGTAACTGCAGAAAGGGACTTGGGTTTGTCACTTTTATCAAAATGTATCTTTTTAATTACCCTCTATACCTTATTATAACTTTCAAATACTGCAAGAAGAAGTCGTTTTGTTACCGGTAAACTAGAGTTGTTGTAACAAAAATGACATCTATTTATGGTGCACGTTATTAGTTTTAGTTTTTTTGCTTTTATTCCCATGGGTTTTCTGTCCTTATTATAATGTCTTCCTTCAAATAATAATGTATAACTTATAAATCCATTTGACAGTTCACAGTCATTGAGTATTTCCACCGACCAGAGTATATTTGTGTTGCTATAATAAATTATACAATCACGAATTCGTTCCTATATTTAAAATAAACAATAAAACAATGCAACAAATAGTATATTTTTGTTGTTGTAGGTAATAATAATGTTGTTGTAGGTAACATGCCTGAGGCTAAATTCCGTCAAATAGAGTTGTCAACTACAACGGGCGAACCCGTCACCTCAGGAAGTTTTAACGATTAGTTGTTTCGTTCACCCTTTACTTTTTTATCGCTTTGTTGCTCCAGTAGTATTAAACTTGTAATTACAAAAACAAAAAATATTACCGAAGTAAGCAATAAATTACTTAATTCAACACGAGCAGAGACAATTATTTTATTTCGAGATAGCATATTTTATAAGCATGTTTATAGCCTGCAGCATCTATAGTGTGTCGCCATTATGTTTTACCACGAACGCCGCCATATTGAATATACGATTAGTTTAATGAATGTTTTTAACTATGAATGTGATCTAAAGTTTGCGCTTCGCAGTTAAGTCAATGATCATAGTAAGTAAAACAAATTATCCTATTTTTTTTTTAAAGATATATATTTTTTCAATATTTATCAAATAAAGTGGGTAGACATTATTTACATAGAGGTGCTACTTAGTCCATAGACAAAGTTGATTTTCCAATAAAATTTCACAAAAAGTTAGATCTAGCATAAATCTCTTAAATACCCGTGACAAAGTTTAATGTAATGCGTATACTGATTATTTCATTTGTTGATTGTTTTAGCTTGAATTAATTATTTTATTGATTGTTTTAGTTATATGGTATTTTATATTTAAATGTAATTACAATGTATTAAGATTCTTCTTAGACAAAACATTATAAAATTTGTTTGATTGATTATCTGATTATTGATGATTATTGCTTTTGTTTGATCATTTCTGATATTGATTATTTTAATTGTTGATGGTTTTAGTTTTACTTCTACTTTATGAAGTTTCTTTTAAAACGAAATGTTTTATGCTCTCTGGGCAGTTTGTTACTTAAAAATTGTATGTTTTTTTAATAATTCACACAATAAAGAACTTGAACTTGAACTTGAACTTGAACTATAAGTAAGTATTCATAAAATACCCGCGACTATACAGTGACATATGATTGTGTTTTAGGGAAGATTTATTTGATTCTAGTTGAAAAATACGAGACATACAGGTATGTATACATAAACTCACTTGAGATCCCAGTAATCACGTTCGCTGGAGCTATTAAGAGAATAGTTCACAAAAATGTTCCCACTTTGGTTCACTTCCTGCACAGATGTATATATTATAGCTGCTGCAAATGGCCTTAGATCAAGGTCAGGCTAAATTTTAACATTAAACTTTCCATCAAAATATTTTTCCTTATTTTCGAATTAGAAGATTATTCATTAAAGAAGGTTACTCCACATGAAAAACTAGGCTGAAAATAAACTTCAACTTGTCATTGAGGAAAAGCATTGTTTTTGTTCAACGGTCGGATATTAATATATTTTTACTTTATAAAACAGCCCTAAACCAAGATTGTTCCAAATGATTTTCTAGTCAGTTTCTTATGTATAATAATCTTATCTAAATGAATATTCAAAATATTGAAAAAAATCTTCCATTATTCAATAAAAAGATTTCGGAAAACTTCGACGTACAAATAAAAAAAAACGATTCTTCTTGGTCGTCACGAATTTCCAAGACATTAAAAGTAATTAAGATTTAATTTAATTTCCATTCCAAGACATTTTAATTTAATTTCTAAGACATTAAAGTTAATTTCCAAGACATTAAAAGTAAAAGTCTTTGTAAAAGCACGAAATATACTCAACGAGGAGCGCCACAACCTGTAAACACATTGTACAGAAAACCCGAACATCCTTCGCCCAAAGACACTTCGGCTTTATATGACCAAAAATTTATAACCATTTTAAAGAATCTATAAAAAAATTCCAACACACTAAGTCAATCCAATTAAATTCTAAAATTACACAACATTTACTTCAACTTGGTAGAAATGAGGTGGAAATGGCAATAAGTCATATTTTAAAGTAAAGGTCAGCATTATTATTATTGTCATACATTGCACTAAACTTTATATTTTAATACTATTTATTCATTTGTTCTACAAACTTCATATTACGACATTTTATATTAATATTTATTTCCATGACCATGCTGTATCAATACTTTAAATATAATTATAAGCCTAATTTGAATTTGCTTATCTATTTTATATCTTATCATATTTTGTACATATTTTTCATTTTAATATTATGTGCACATGAATAAATCTTTGCCATACATAGAGTTTTCCTTGGTACGGGCTATGGCCTAGTTAGACAGATTCTGCAACTAATGCAATTGTAATTTATGTTTTTGAATGAATAAAATTATTATTATTGTTATTACTTACGCGGTATCTTAATATACACTATTGCGAGCAATTCGTTTTTATCAAAACACGGGGATGTTTTTGTTAGGTGGTTAAAATATTTAAAACTAGCGATCCGCCCCGGCTTCGCACGGGTGCAATTTATTAATAAATAGCGCTCAGCAAGGAAATATGAAGTATATTTCTTTTACAACGTTTATTTATTTATTAATAAGTTTTTAAATATGTCACAAATGAAAAATACGAATAATGTAAAAATTGGTTTGAGTCGTAATTTTATCGTGAAACATAGGTACTCGTAGATCGAAATTTGACCACGGCTTATAGATTCAAATTTGGATAATTTTAACTGTCAGCGTCAAAATGTTATTTTTTCTGCCAGTTATTAATGTTTTTATATAGAAATGGTTCTGGTGGTAGAACCAATAATGTCAGTCTTATTTTACTCCCTGCGCTACACAAACCGAGTGGTTCGTGGCGTTACTTCAAGGCATTGCAATATTGGCAGAAATGATCCATTTCTCCAATTTGCACTCATTTATAATCGCTGTATTGTATCGCCAGATTATAATATTTAGAATGCCTCTCTGTATGTGTTTTGTCTCAAATTCAATCGTCTTCGCACTGCAACATTACGGATCCGTGCCGCTTCATTCAATTCTTGGCGATGCTCATCGCTTTCAGTTCCTCCTGTCTCTTTGTCGTCTTGTCGTCTTGCTGGAGCGGTCAATTTGCTGAGATTGGAGCGTCTGCGCAAGGGTATAACTGTGAAAAATTATAAATGTGCTAAACCTGGAAAAACATTCACGATTTACACAAATTAAGTTAATTCAGTTGATTTATCTTTAGAATCACGAAAACGCTATGAAAAAATTCAACTGTCAAATGTCAGTTTTCGCGCCGAGCCGCCATCTTGATTTTCGAATTTTTCGTATTCTTATTCTTGTCAAACAACGCCATCTATGATCAAGCTCGGCACTAAAATAATTTTTGGTTTTTCTCATTTTTCTCACTTTTCCGAGAGATTTTCCAATTTTTTTATATCCTATAGCAACACCGAAATGATTACGAACAAAACAAAAAAAGAATCGTTCAAATCGGGCCAGGCGCTCGTGAGTTATTAGGTAACATACATAAAACCCGACTCATTTTTATTATATAGATGTGCAAATCAGTACCGAAATATCAAGTGTAACAAATGCTACCTACGGCCACCCGTATTTGTAATATAATATAATATTTGAAAAAATATCATCAAAAGCTAAAATATCTTACTTTTTTGGTGGAAGGAGGAAAATTTATCGCCAAAGTATCCAGTATTAAAATACACCGAAAATTCTGTACCTAGAATATTTCCCATATAATATTAGGGTATTAAGGGTCAGAAGCCCTCTTCACTGAATTCATTGAATTATTCAAACGTCAAAATCCTGCTATAGCCGCATCGGTAGCGAATTGCGATTGAACGCGAAAGGCATAACAGAAATACATTTCGCCGCCCGACGTGAAATTGTTGGAAAAATGCCGCCAGCGAGAAAAAATGATTTTACCACCCCTAAATATTGGAATTTCCCATCAGTCGCCTCCCCGCCCGGAAAGGGCCTCTGTTGACACGTCCGAACGGGATAAAGGCGCACACACACGGGCTCATGAAAACTAATATAACAGAAAATAAAATATTTCCCAAAAAAAAAACGGTTGTTCCAGCTGAACTGGAGCTGTCAACTACAACAGGCGAGCCCGTCACCTCAGGGATGTTTAAAGATATTTAATCGTTCTGTCTCCCTTGAGGTGAGTGTAGAAGACGGGACGAAAACAATCCACTGTCTAGTTACACCATTCGCCCGTAAGAAGCCAACGCATTACCGCGAGATAATCAAACAGCGGGCCAACACTCGCGCCCTTACTTCCAGTTGCAACCAGATTAAAGGTTCGAGGTCGCTTGCGCGGTTCTCTCCCTTTCGTAACTGTGATTCGATGTTTATCGAATCTATTGCGGACCATGGTATCCTATGCCCGGCTGTTCACCCGGTATCAGGTAGCCAATTGTTCGTTTTAAGAGCAGTTGCCGTAAAGTTAGCAACTACCCCTGCTCTCTAGGAAACAAAGCCGTTTCCAGACTCCCCCGGCTATCAGTCGGAATTTACAATTGATTGGATGACGCCGCACGACGCGAAAACCATCCAGGAGCGCCCGGACGGCGATTCCTAAGGGAACTGTCCCGTAGGCCAAAGTCCTACCCGGGCTCGCACTTCTGCGTGGAGGCTGCCGAATGGGTTGACCCGTGAGTTTGGCCGAGCCTATAATAACACATGGGTTGTAGTGACCTAACTGCAACAGGGCTTATTAGCTCCCAGATTGTGTCAGCTCAAGACTTACCAGATAAGTGGTCATTGACTGATTTAATCTAAATATTAACTTCATATATAAAATCGATGAGAGCCCTCTCTCAGCTGGCGGACGAACTTAGTTCGTTTCCGGGCTAAGAACGGGATTGGGCCAAGCGCCGATAAATAGTGTTAATATTTAAATGAATTTATGACGAAATTTAAATATAATTATTATTAGTGTAGCTTGTTTATGAGATATTCTAATCAAAATTTTCATTCCTCAATGTGGCTTTGGTCCAACAAGGTATCCGTTTACTAAATTTCAAGTCTTTAAGTCCAGTGCGCCCTCTGGTGGTCTAAGATTTAAATATGGCCAGTGCGCCCTCTGGTGGACCGATTCCAAACCACAACCTTTTCAAATCTAGCCATGACCAAATGATGCCTGTATGGCAATTATCAGCTAAATCAACTGAAGCATTTGAGCGCTATTCTGAAAGAATACACACACACACACAGACAAACAGACACGCAGTTAGACAAATAGAGTTGTCAACTACAACGGGCGAACCCGTCACCTCAGGAATCTTTAACGATTAGTCGTTTTAACACCCGTGAGGTGAACGCAGAAGACTTGGTCAAAAACAGTCCACCGTCAAGCTCCGCCACATACCCGTAGAGGCCAACGCATTAACCGCGAGATAACTAGGTGGGTTACCCAGCGGGCTCACACTCACGCACTTTCTTCCAATTGTGACCAGATTACTCCGGCCTCTCGATTGGTTACGAGTTCGAGGTCGCTTGCGCGGTCCTCTCCCCTACGAAGCGGTGAGACGGTGTGCACCGAATGTTTCGCGGACCACGGCATCCTTTGCCCGGCTGTTCACCCAGGATCGGGTAGCCGATGGTCGTTTCAAGAGCAGTCGCCGTAATGTCCTTAACCACCACCGCTCTATAGGAAACAGTACTGATTCCAGAGTCCCCCGACTGTTAGTCGGAGTGCACAGTCGATTGGCTTACGCCGCACGGTGTGCAGACCGTCCAAGAGCGCCAGAAGGTTGATTCCTATGGGAAACTAGCCCTAAGGCCAGAGTCCTGCCTGGGCTCTCACTTCATGCGTGGAGGCCGTTGGATGGGTGTTGACCCGTGAGTGTGACCAACCCTAAACAGAATAGGTATTCGTGGCCAACTCAGCAAGGGCCCATTAGCTCCCAGCAAGGGCCCATTAGCACGCAGATAGACAAATAAACAGACAGAGATCAATCTAGAAAGGGTCCTAATAATCTCAGAGAGTATTATCGTTTCCATCTCAAAAAAAATAGGCGCGCCACCCGTTTGGTGGGCCAGGAAAGAAAACTTAAAACTGAAATATAAAATAATGACGAAATGAATACACAACAAAAATATAAAAGAATCTACCGCGTAAAGGCTGCACTATAACATTTATTTATTTATTTATTGTAGTAATGCAAATATATTATAAGGGTATAGAATTTCAGAACATAGGAACTATACACAAAAATATATTTTAATATTGCATCATTACCAGATAATGAATACATCAGTCCAGTGGCAACGTCACCTAACTAGGCCGGGACCTGTTCTAAGGTAAACATTTCATTTTATATATGCTTGTTCATCTGTATATACGGCATATATTTTCGTTAAGGAATTTACTATTAATATATTGTTATTAGTATTAGCCTGTATTTGGTAATATATTGTTTACTTTTTATATGTAATATTACTTTTTTAAAAGATATTACAAAGTTCTATTTGGAAGTAAACAGATACTTTTGTAAACCAAAATGACGCAAGAAACTCAACTGTTTGTTTATTGGGATGTATAATAATAATAATAAAAATTATATCCTCTTTATTTGCACTTTATTATAATACCAACAGGCGAGCTTCTTGCCACATGTCAATATCTTACAACTAACCTAATACCATCTACCTAATAATATCTACCTAATAATAATAATAATAATACAACCTAATAATCAAAGCGGTACACGCGCGCATTGTGGGAATAAAGATATTTACGTTCTTCTGCATAGAATACAGGCCAATATAGGTATTAAAACTAAGAATGCCTTAGGAGAGGATATTAAGAGGGGAAGGGGAGAGAAAGGGAAGAACTGGTTACATTTTAGAAATGTAGTAATTTTTGAGGTGAATCTTAAATGATGGTAAGGAAGACTAGGGTCGTATATTTGCCGGGAGATCGTTTCAGAGTCTTGCACCGGACACAGAAAGAGTAGAAATAGAAATCAGTATTAGGACACGATTTGTTTAGAAAACTGTCAGAGGCTGACCGAAGTATGAGACCGTGGGAACCTAATGGTTCAAGAAGTTCGCAGAGATAGGATGGTTTAGATTGGGAGAGTACACGATAGAGGAGAGCAAGTATATGAACATTTCTTCTTTGGCGTCCTGGCAACCACTTTACCTGTGTCCTATATTCGGACACGTGATCTTACTTACGTAGACCGAAGATGAATCGTATGCATACACTTTGCAAACATTCAAGTTTGTTGAGTAGTAGCCACATATGCGTATATTTTCGTCTGAATATTGAGTTCGCGTTATCTATTGCATATTTTCTTTTAAACCTGCAAGATTCATAATAACTTAGGTCGTAAAATTTTTGAAATTTTACAATAATATTTAAAATTAGGTGCATATTCGTAGCATTCCTAGCATGCACAACAAATTAGATGAACACATTAAATTATTACATTACATTCCAAGTTTTAAAAATGCAATTAATAAATGGCTATTGGAGTTGGGGCGCTCTCGGTGAGGGAACTGTGTGGTTTAATTTGTTTAAAATGTTTTATCTATTGCTATTATTATTATTCTTTTGTTATTATTATTATCAGCAAAAAAATATTTGGTTGTAAATATATTGTGTACTAGCTGCGCCCAGCGGTTTCACCCGCGTGGTGATAGAAAATTGTGATAATGATGATAGAAAACCATATATCTTTATAAATTATAGCCTATGTGTTATTCTGATGTGTTAGCTATATTATTGTAAGGTTTCATCAAAATCCATTCAGTAGTTTTTGCGTGAAAGAGTAACAAACATCCATACATACATACAAACTTTCGCGTTTATAATATTAGTAGGATAGTAGGATAGAATTTAAATTTCGAATGTCAATTTCTTAGATTTTTTCCTACTTACTTGACAGTTATCGTTGTATTTTAGATAATTCACACTATATCTTTATAAATTATACCCTATGTGTTATTCTGATGTGTAAGCTACATTATTGTAAAGTTTCAACAAAATTCATTCAGTAGTTTTTGCGTGAAAGAGTAACAAACATCCATACATACATACAAACTTTCGCGTTTATAATATTAGTAGGATATATAATATATATTTTAAAACTACTTTAAATCTAATCTCTAATCTCTAGTAAGAACCTTTTAAAGTCAGCTCGCAATCTTGAATCTTAAAAAGTCTTAAATCACACACCTAGGCACAGGCGTAAGCCTAGTTAGATATGTGACGTGCCTCAGGTTGCATGGGATTGAGGTGAATCAACTTGTCGCTTTATTTGACTAGAAAGTAATTGTTTTTACTATGTAACCTTAGAAAATATATGTATATTGAAATTGAAATAAATATATAAATAAATAAATTGAAATCGATGGTGACGACAATTTTTACTCTCTGAATCAATAAGAATAAGATTAAGGATAGTTTTATAAACTAAATTTAGCTAAAATATTATACCTAAATGGGTGGCAAAATAATTACTTAAAAGTGTCTAGCAATTTATATAAATTTTCCTCCTCGTTCCTAAAAGGAAACTAATGGACTTCTTGATTTTTCTTATATTTGTGTTATATAATTTATGTCTTAAAATTCACGATATAATTAATTTTAGGATAAAACACGAGCTCTTTTTTAAAATTAATTATGCCATAATGTCTACAGTATAGGTTTATGTATGGAGTGGAATATCGGGTGAATGGCCTCCGCGGCTTTGCTGGCACATACGCACTCTCTTGTCGAAATTTCCTATGATCTTTTTTATATAAATGTTGCTGAATTTGGTATATACAACGCTTAATTTCCGCCTTCAAGGCGTGACTGGTCGTGGTCATGTTGACATAAACCTCAGACTTCAAAAAGCACCAAAGAAAAAGTACAACGGCGTTAAATCGCTTTATCAAGGGGGCCAATTCTGATCACCAAAACTTGAAATTACACGACCTTTGAAAATGACCCATTCAGTAATTGGATAGTTTTTCGGGATATATGGCATATGGCACCGTCTTCGTAAAACCACTGTGTGTGGTCTATAGACCACACCAATTATTTTAATTATATTGCTCAACAATGAAAACGCGTCGTTCTTTCGTGTAGCGCCGCATTTTGAAACACTGAACAGCAACACTTCCCCGCAAAAATGGCGCAAAATTTAAATTTTGCGTGAATTTAGGAATATCCAGTAGAGGTTTAGGTATTGCTTATTCGCTTATGACACCCCTTGAAGTACGTTAACCTTTATAATAATATGAAAACATAAAAAACTGATCTTTTTAAAAAATCTTATTACACCTGAAAAGTATATCATTATAAGATAATAGGTGTGAATACATATACAGGGGGAGTTTTTAATAAGTGAAAGCCTTGAATTTTGTATTGTATTGAAGTGAGTACGAGTAAAATAGAAACTTTTAATAAAAGAAATTGGTAAAAACAAACAAAAAAAAAAAACCTAAAAAAAAATTTTTTTTTTGTTGATAAATTTGAAAAAGTTGACTAATAAATTTAACAATATTCGCGATATTTTACCTACCACTAGATGGCGCAACGCACTTAACTCTTTTTATACTATTATTCAAAACGTAAAATTAAATAAAAAAAAACCAGCTAAAATATATATATATTTTTTATATTATTATTATTTTGCTTACTTGCTCGTACTGATTCACTCATTTTTAAGGATGTCACTAATTAAAAACTCACACAATATTCACTGTCTAAAATCTCTAAAAATCAATGTTATTGGAGGAGGAAAATACGACAATAGACATGGTTCATTTTGACATTTGCCACTTTAATACTACACGGTTATAAAGATGTCCATTCCAAAGAAAGCACCACCTGCGATAACTTTGTTTGTCACCGCTATTGACTTAAATGTGCCAGAAAAAATCCATTTCGAAAGTGGTGTTGTGACCTCGGCGGGCCGAGGTGGCTACAGTGTTATCATTTAATTAATCTTACAGCATAACAATGTTAGCCCCGTGGCGTATGCCTTTGAAATTTAGTAAAATATCTCACGATAGTCGGTTTTTTCAGCGGCTATTTGGTGACAAGGTATATTTATTTTATTTTATTTTATTTTATTTTATTTTATTCTGGAACCAAACAGAACTACATACAATGCAATAAAAACCTATTTAAAAGTGACAAAAATCCATTAATGTGATTCCGAATATAAAGTATACAAAATGAACGCAATATAATTTTATATTGTTTCCGCTTGAGAATGGGGGGAATCAGGATGGGAAGTGAGGTGAAAGGGAGAGACAAAATAGATAAAAACATATTATGTATGTATATAAATATATTTATATTTAATTTTAGGTATGATATATAGTTATTATAAAGAATATACTTGAGATAAAATTATGTCCTTGAACTAAATTAAATGAAATATAATATGTATAAATGTTATGTGATCATCTAGATAGACTGTAGAATTTTTTTTATTGAGTTCTTATAAGAGGTTTTTGATGAGTGTAATATGTCCACACTTAAAAAGTCTGTATTATATCTATGACACGCTCTGTATAGAAATGCATTTTGAGATGCGTTGGTTTTCACCACAGGGAGATGAAATAGTCGATGCGATCGAACAGGGCGGGGAGGAACATAAAATTCAATGCGCTCCAAAATCGCGTTCGCATCGATGGAATTATTTACCAACCCATGCAAGAATACGGCATCGATCAAGACTCTACGGCTCTCCAATGACATTAAATTGTGGGCTTTTAAGGATTCCTCATAGGAGCTGGGCTTAGTGAAAGAAGTGAAATTTAATCGCTTCACAAATCTTTTTTGTATCGATTCGATCCGCGATATGTAAGTCAAATATTGGGGATTCCAGACCACTGATGCAAATTCCAACTGACTACCTAAGGATAAGGATAAGGATATCATTACCTAAGGATAAAAAACAATAAAATACTACTTTTTTATCGTTTACGTAATGTGAAAGGTTCGTACCTACTCATTTAATAACACGTGTTATCCATATTTCGTATTTTGCAAGGGCGGCGTAGGCGCAGCAATATACAAAGCTCATGTTGGTAGGTTTGCTCAATGCACACAAAAATTTGAAAAGTGGTCTTGCGAAAGATCAGGTAGCTATTTTGTATTTATTCTTATTACATTTGAAGTGTCACAGAGAAAAACGTATCAATAAAATAGTGACATCTTTTAACTTATTCCCAAACGAATCGATGCATTAATCGATTTTGGAAACGAAAGATCATAATCTGTCCATAAGGAGAAGAAAACGTGTGACGGTCTAGATTGATCAAGGTATACCAGGTGACAGTGGAACTTGATCAGTCTTTCTCGTTAGGTTCAGAGGTCTACCTGGATAACCTCGATGACCCTCCGGTTGAAGCTGAGGAGGATCTGTTACGGAAAAAACATAATCAAGGCCACTGGCTTTTCCACGCTTTCGCCTTTTTTCTGAGGTATCTCCCTATAATTTCATTAAAATGTATTTTTTTTAATAAAACTCAAATATTCATATTATTTATATCTGATATTATAGTTTTCGCTTTCTCTTGAAGAATAAATTAAATAAACATATTTGGTTTACATTTAAATTGGTTGCCACTTTGTAATTTAAAAAAAAATCGTTTGGGTCACCCCAGACTTTTCCCGCAAGTGAAGCCCCCCCCCCCCCCGCACAAACTACTCCTTTTGCTACCCATCCCCCCCCCCCGACCGCCTCACCCCTCCACCCTGCGCTAACACCCCCTCATATTGAATCAATCCCCTCTCCCCCCCGATATTGAATGTGTTCGATTAAAATCGCGAATACCTATATTTCTAAGATTTTTGTAGTCCTCAATTAGCATTTTCTTAATATTTTTGTACCATATTTGCAGTATTTTTCCTCGAAGTAAAATGGTATTTTTCCGGTATGATTATGTATTTTCTAAAATATGGCGGAGTTTCGAAAATATTTGTGTTGCTTGTATATGAGATATTTCTACTAAAATTTTCAATATGATTCGGCCCAACGATGCGTCTGTGTACCACTTGAAGTTTCTAAGTCCAATGTTTCGAGGATGACATATGACTGGTGGACAGATTTGAAGCACAATCGTGTTAAATCTTGCAATGACCAAGTGATGCCTGCATGCCAAATTTCAGCACAATCGGATGAAGCTTTAGGGAACTATCGTGGAGGAATATATACAGAGTCACAGACTCACAGAAGTGCGTTCACAATTCAAATTTCAAATTCGAATTCAAATTCTTTATTTATCAAAAATCGTAGATACAGATACAGATTGAATAAACCCAATCTAACTGGATCGCACGAGACGTTCGCACAGGTAGGCTCAGATACGTACAATTAAATACTGCCTAATGATATTTAAATAATACATTGAAGAATGCCCTGAAATCAATTTAAAATATACGCAAAAACCTGGAATCACACAGATAGGTAAACTGATACTAGAATTTTAAACTATCAATTACAATAAAAATGTTTATGGAAATAATATAAAATAAAATCAAACCGAATTTAATTTTTCTAAAAAATAACCATTCAGTTATAAATAAAATTTTTAATTATCCTAAAAGGCATAAGGTACAACACCCGTAAAGTAATATGTAATTACAAAAAAATTGAAAAAGTTATTTTTGATCATTACTCCCCTTAACCCTTCATATATAATATGAATAATTAACTATGATTATGACTGTCTGACCCACAATATTAAATCGGTATTTAAAGGGACTCTAAACGGCCGAGTATAGTGATATCAGGCGAGCAATTAAAGTTAAGAGCCGTATTACAAAATAGCGTAGGTATTCTTTTAAAATGAGTTGAAAAAATGAACGCATTTTTTTTTTGGATGTAACTATAAAAGATAGGATAAATAAATAAATAAATAACTATTCAACCCTGGGAGAAAAACCGCGGCACTGAGCGCTCTTCTCTTGCGCAAGCAAATATATACACAATTTCTAATTGTTTTTTGCAGTGTTTTCTCCTTTCTAATGACAATAATTTATATTATGTCGTATTGCTAAAAGAGTGAACTTTAATATAGTATAAGTATTATATAAGAATCTTATTTTATTTCTGAGAAAATTAGAATCATACAGGAAGATTTTTTTTTAATTTTGTGTAATTGTAAGTAATGTATACCTTGGATATGTGGTCAAAAAACGAAAAAATAAAGCCGTAGTGTACATCAAGAATACATGACGGACATAAAAAAAAATAGTATACGGTTTTCGTTGTAGTGATATTACTGTATTAAGGAGCTCAAAGTTTGCCTTCCGAGCGTTTTACGAATAACGACTTTCGGAAAATGGGCTGAATAAGTAAATAATATTCGTTACATCTAAAATTAAAGGCCGCTATGGTAAACATCAAGAAATGGTCCAGGTTATTCAGTAATTAAAGTTTGTAGAAATCTCTTTATTTCTTGGAATTAGAACGCCAAAAATCCACTTTTCTTGCCTTTCTGGAAAAAATATGTGAACGGGCTCTTAAATAGAAACCACTTCATACAGTCTTGATTAAGTCTAATATGCCAACATTCAAGATTTTTATCTCACCCATGCGTGCGGGTCGCTATATTCGCGCCCGTCGATGGGGGGCTTTACCGTTGAATTTGCATTTTACGACGATTGTTTTCTAACGCCCTTTTAGACCCATTTTATTTGCAACTCGATTCGCCGAACCGTTTCGAGATAGTGGCCCATACAAACACAAATACGTTTACAACCAATTGTATGAGAGAGTCTACAAACGAATGGAATATTTGTCTACTATCCTAACTCAATAAATAAAATGTTATTTATGGGAATGGTGAGAGATGTGTCAACAAGTTATCGATAAACATTATTGAAGCAAACCAACGAGCTCTTTTACTCTTTGGAAAGTAAACAAAATAATATTTATTCCAAGCTCTATGAAAACTCGGAAAATAATAACTAAAAAATATAAAAAACAAAAAAGTTTGGTTGAATCATAAATTATATAGACATCTTGGCGGGTCAATTCAATAGTCAAGACGAAAATTCTTAGACAGCATTTTCTTATATAAAATTATTCATAACCACATCAACTCTGCACCCCTTTTGGAAAAAAATCTTTTTAAAATCCCGCGGTCTTCCTCCTCACGTTCAAAAGATACTTTCTATATTCCCTCTTTTCATTCAAACTACGCTAAAAATACCTTCTTCAGACGCTCTTGCATGTGTTATAATGAAGTTTTGAACGACATAGATATATTCTCAGTGTCATTAATTACTTTTAGGAAACAATTGAGTGATATGTTGTTGCATTAGTTTTAGTATACAGCTAATAATTTAGGTACTCGTACTAAATGAAAATAGTTCGATCCGACTAGAAATCTACATTGTTGTGGCTACATTTACAAGTTTTGTTAAAATTAATGGCAATGTAGGTCTATTTGTTTAAGTGTATTTGTTTAAACAATTGTTTATGACTGTTTTTTACCTAAATAAATAATTTAAAAAAAGGTGTAGGAGCTGCGTGGACAAAGCTTCAAATTTATTAGTATTTACAAGCTGAGCTAGTTAGATGAGGAGTCGGCGAAGAAAACAATCTAAAAGCGATGAACTCAATTTTTCAGGAAAGGCAAAAAACTAAATAGCATACTTCAATTTGTTTATTTGTATATTTTGTTTTTTTAGTTGATACCTTGGCTGATTTGTATAAGATCTAGCATTCGCAAGTGATTTTTCATTGCAAGAATGGGACATAACAAAAAAACGAATTTTCGTTTAGACCGTTTTGATTTAAACCCGAATATTTAGATCATTTTGATCGCAACTGCATTCATAAATTATACCGTTTTGATTGCTACTGGTGTTATAAAACAGGAAATAAATAAACCTTTTTTTTATATAATTTAAAAAATTCCTCTTTAGATTTTTTTTATATAATTCTAGATTATTGATCTTAATCTATTAAATCCGTAATGAATGAATATGTAAAAAAAAACAAAAAATTGAATATTATTTAAGAAATATATGCATACGTCTTTATAGAACCGGCGTTGAGTGCCGAAACCGTTCCAGATGACATTTTTTTCGCCATTTGCACCAAACTAATTTGCACAGTAATTCACTTTACCGAAGCTATGCTCAAATGTGAATGTTGCCATATGTTAATTAGGGATACCACAACAAAAACAAGAAAAGGTGCAAAAAAATATATTTAGACCGTTTAGAAAGAAAACATTTTTACGGGCTATATGATTTAGTATGGGATTTAGAGCATTTTGAAAGAAAATAATTTTAATTCCAAATAATCAAACATTTTCAACTAGCAATAGATCGTTTTGAATGAAATTGGTGATTTCTACCTCATTTTTCGAAGGTTTCTAGGTCGTTTTGGTAGTAAATAGTATTACCAATCGATAGAACGGCCCAAGGTGAACCGTTGAAAAAGAAACATGTTTGGGTCCGGAACCGATTTAGATTGTTTTGTTCGCCGACTCGTCAGTTGTTATCATGATTATGAAAAATGTTTCTTATCGTATGTAAACATTATCTCCGTGATGACAAAAAGTGTAAATTCGAGGGAAAATTGAGATTTTTTCTTATGATGATGATGGCTAAACTAATTTATGACGAAACGTAGGTACAAATACCGTAGTTCAAAAACTTCAAAATCCTAAAAATAAATGTTGTTTAGGAGAAAAAGTTTTCTGAAATGTGCTTATCAGTAGGGGAGACCTAGGAAGGTTGAAAAAGTGCCATTTTCTCGGTATCTTTGATCGTTGGCGAGCTGGCAACTAGGCCATTTTATCGTTCTTTCAACTGGCGTCTCCTGCCAGTGCTCTCCGGTGCAGTTGCGGTAGAGGTGGCCTCATAACGTTACACGCGCCAAAAAGATAGTAAAAAGTAAGGTTTTGTCGTATTTTTCATCGAGATTTAATTGCATTGTTTACGTGTATAATGGATATACGACATGCATTTTTTGGAAGCTTACTAACTCAGCATTCGATTTGTTATATTGCTCTTGTTGGTTTGCAAAGCTTTTTATCAGTGGGATTTTTGGAATCAACCGACGTCGCATTTTTGGAAACTAGGAGAATTAAAGCAGGCTGTTTCAACTTACCTCGGTTACATTTTTTGCATTTTTCGGTGTGCTCTGCAAATATTGTATTTTTCAGATTCAAATAAATACATTATGAAAACGGATATAGGCATGGATATATGAGGAAACACGAGGAAACAAAGGTAAGGAAAGGAAACCAAGGAGCCGGATTCGTTGACGCACCTCGTGAGAGGGGTACCGAATATGCCGTCGCAACCTTGGGGGAAGGTGATCACTCGAGGAATGATACTTTGGTTGCTTTTTCGCCGGTTTATATAGGCCGATAAATGATGCAATCCGAAATATTCCGAGCAAAAGTATTGTTTCATCGTGCTGATTCATCGCTGCATGCATGCAATGCATGAAAATCGATGCATTTGTTGATCGCATGTAATGGTACTTAAGGGCCATTACATATATATGAGCAATACAAGAGCTCGCCGCGGAAGAAATTACTCTAAGCAATAAAAGTCGACTCGATGCTGCCAAGAGCTATGATTTGAAATATAATGCAAATATATTGTGTTAAAAAAAGTGATACCCATTGAAAAAAGACACATAGATTAATAACAATATTTATATTTAGGTAGTTAATAAAGTTTCTCTATAATGTTGTATTTTAATTCTCTTTATTTAGTACCAATTCCGAGGCACGACAACTCTCCTAGATAGCTGTTTCAATTTACTCCGATTTTTACCCTTACAAAACAACTTGCTATGCCTAAACGTTTTTTTTACAGATTATACCATGCCCGAAGCCATTTCTGGTACAAAAAACGATTAGGTAGATAAAAATTGCTACGATACGACATAAGGTGATATGTAAAAATTGCTTCAACTCTCCTAGGTCTCCTCTACCAAAAATCACAGTGTCTTTATTAATATGGCGCCCTCTGTAACATAGAGTACCCTTTCTATGTAACTCACTGTCTATAATTATAGCTGCAAACATGTATTACGTGAGTGGTTGAAAAACTCTCAGAAGGGTTGAGAAGCGAGTGTGTTATTACATCGTTGGCGTGTAAATTAAACCGGAAAAGGCCCTTCGGTTACAGGTTTCAGATAATCCATCCCCGGCAAGCCGATATCCCATTATCCCGCCACGATGGAAGCTTCTTTCTTAGGTGAAAGTTTTCCCGTATTTTATTATTTATTAAAAATATATATTACGAAATTCCTAATATTCTAATCTAATCTATTACTGTATGTCATACCAATATGAGTTTTAAAAAAAATCTTTTGATCATTGAAGAAGACTGAATATTTTTTAATTCTGAGTAAGTTTACCAAATGCTCATCAAATTACTAGATTAAGCTTGGAATTGAATGTCTAAGAGCAACAGACTCTTGTATCTCAGTATAGACAGATGTTGAGCGCCTCAGGTTGTGAAAAAGCAGTCTGTCTCTTTTACTACTATATATTCTCATATAAACAATAACGATATATGTATTTATTTATTTAAAATGCTGAAGTTTGCCATCTGAAAAACTGCATTAAATACAGAATTGAATTGCTGAAACCATTACACACCGATCGACGAATTTTCTCCTCGCTGTCATACTTTGAGTGTTAAAATTAAATAAAATTTCATTGTTGTCTTTAGTAGATCATCCAAAAATTAAAGAACTTATTGTGATTTATGATAAAGAACCTATCATAATAATTTCCCCACTATAATTAAATATAAATAAAAAGTAATGAGACGTTTATAATAAGTACTCAAATAGAATAAATATAAATATATCTAGCAAAAACATTTATTTAAAAAATGTTGTTATTATTTTATAAATCTCTGTTTTGCCAAGTTTAATTAACCATAAGGTAAGGCGATATTTTTGTTGTTTTCTGCTTATTCCTAATATATTTTTACTCATAATATTAACCATTTTTGGAGCTGTAGTGACGTTTTCCAGAAGAAGATAGATGTTTCGGCTCCTTGAAGTTTTCCTTGTAACGAACTGGTCTCTCACTGTTTTCGGAACAACATAATTTTCGTCTCCAGTTATATTTTTAAAATAGAGTATTTTTTTAATCTATAAAATTGCTTCAAATACAGCGATTATGCCTTATCCGATAGGTTGTCGGAAGGGTAACGCTTTGGTTTCCAGTATTATAGTATGCTTATTTCTATGGCTATGTTTTCAGTGGAAATCAGTGGAATATATATTTTTGCGTTTGTGAATCCTCAGGAATCTAACCTTATTTCGATATTCCGATACACGATCGAAGTTGCGAAGGATAAAAATATACCTGATGCAGATTTTTTTGTAACTGATCTAGTTTTTGTAACTAATTTAATTTTTGTAGCTGATCTATTTTTTGTAACTGATCTAATTTTTGTACCTGATCTAATTTTATTAACTGATCTAATTTTTGTAACTGATCAAATGTTTCTAACTGATCTAATTTTTATAACTGATCTAATGTTTGTACCTGATCTAATTCAAGAGGGGTCTTTTTTGCGTCTAAAGGCAGCTTCTGCCTATTCTAGTATCCCTAACAATAAGACATGAACGAGAGTGAGCTTTGTTTTTACTGACGTAGAACTTTTTTATACGTAGAATTCTCTCAAAACAGAAGTTGATTCGTTTACTTACTTCAATACTATTGTAGGTACCTGCTAAGAAAGGCAATCGTCAAAGAGTAAGCCAAGATTGAAACATCTTTAACCCCTCAAATGAATGGCGATTAGCTCGGGTTGCCTACGGCAAAATGTTTATAAATTTATATTTACATTTACATTTACATTTACATAGAGCGGGGTTTACTATAGAGCTATAGCATTACTATAGAGCGGATTACTATAAAGCGGCGCACATTTACATTTATATTTACATTTATATAAATTTATATACATTTTGTATACATTTTGCCAAGGCATCCCTTAAGGGACGCCTCACATTTGAGGGGAGTATCTAAATATATACATTACTATTAATTTGAATAGGAGACAACGCCTGTATAGACGTTAGTCTTTGACTTCAAGTAAAGAAGGATTTGCTGGGATTTATAGTACGCCATGAGAGACGGTCAATTTTGTAACTCGGTCGAGGTTCAAGTTCATCTGAGAAATGGCCGCTGGGAGAGCATATTTGAACAAACGAAGATAATGAAATTGCAAAAATTACCCCATGAAAATTCACAATTCGTGATAGCTCTATACTATGTGTAATATCTAATAGATTAATGTATGAATCAGAATGACTCGCCTAATGCCCGTTTTATAACGGGCGTTAGGCGAAGGTTACCTGTCGGTGGTAATACCACCGAAACATTGGGAGCTACAAATTTTACGCAGTAAAATCCATTTTTACAAATTTTTAAAATACTAATAATAGTGGGGATGGTAATATGTACTTACCTATTTCAGTATTGTCTGAATAAATCGAATATTTTGCATATTTTTATGCATAATATATACTCGAGAGGTATTTTCTGTCTAGATATGGCTACTCTAATTCATAGTCAGTTAGTTAACGTATTCAAGCCAGGTTAGGACACGTCTCTCCAAAAATATGCTGCCTAGGTGGTCTTGTTGCTCTTCTCTTGTAGGTCCTGGTGTGTGATAAGGGTTACAGCGTTCCCCAGTTGTATGTTGGATTCGCTGTATAGCCCAAGCGGATGAGATTGGCTCGGCATCTTGTCACAATGTCCTTTGGCCCGGTGGTAGAAGGATTTATGTCAAAGTACGAGAATGGAAAAAATACAGTTTTGCATCAGGGGTGGCTGTCGTTACAGCTACCCTATTTGTGCCAGGAAGATAATGGGCCCTGTTAGAGTTGGCCACGAGGACCCATTCGTTCAGGGTCGGTCACACTCACGGGTCAACACCCATCCGGCGGCCTCCACGCAGAAGTGAGAGCCGGGATAGGACGCTGGCCTGCGGGCCAGTATCCCCTAGGAGTCATAATTCGGGCACTCCTGGACGTTTTGCGCACCGTGCGGTGACAGCCAGTCGATTGTGCACTCCGACTAACAGCCGGGGGAGTCTGGGAACAGTAATGTATCCTATAGAGCGGGGGTGGTTGTTAACCTTGTGGCAACTGCTCTTGAGAAGACCATTCGGCCACCCGATCCCGGGTGAATAAGCCGGGCAAAGGATGCCGTGCTCCGCGATATATTCGGTTGGCATCGTATAACCGCTTCATAAGGGAGAGGTCTGCTCAAGCGACCTCGATCCAGTAACCAGGAGGTATCCTCAAGGTTAATTCCAGACGGAGATATCCTTCCAAACTGGTAGTCAGGGGGCGAGGCCGCCCGCTGGGTACCTTTCCCGGTGCCTCGCCGTAACGCGTTGGCCTCTGACGGGCAGGTGCCGGAGCTTGACGGTGGACTGTTTTGTCCTAAGTCTTCTGTGCTCACCTCACGGAAGACAGAACGATAAATGTCGTTAAACCTTCCTGAGGTGACGGGTTCGCCCGTTGTAGTGGACAGCTCTAGTTGTAGCTACCCATTTGAAACCCCGAAATTTTCGTTACATTACTTATTCAGAAGGGGATAGTAAAGGCTTTGTAACAAGATATTATGTATATATATTTTTATAATATATTCAGAATATACCACTTGCCCCATACGACGCCCTATTTTCGAGTTATAATTTAATGCTCCTTTGAGCAGGTCAATAATAATAGAGTGGCAACATACCTCGGATTCTTCTAGCTTTTTATTTAATTTCGTTACGTCTCACAAAATCCTCGATGGACGAATTCCAACTTGCATAATATTGAACCTCCTTTGAAAGTCACATTAAACTGTTTTCAACCTTTATATAATCGATCCCAGGAGACTGGTTAGAATGAGATTGATAGTTATCTTGGAGTGCCTTTTCCTAACCGTTATCTGAATCTAAAACAGTGAAGTCAGGGGTGGACAGCAATGAAGTGTCTCGTGTTGGATATTATTTTAATATAAATATATTTGTATAGAATAAAAAAATCATGATTATGCATACATAAGTAAAATAATTTCTAGTGTTTGGTTAACCATATTCATATGTTGCAAGGTTTATCATGAAATTAAGCCTAAGTAACTAGCTGACCCGTGCTCACTTCGTTGGGCGGTAAAACTTTTTAATTGTGATGAAATTTTGAGTGTGGTTTGATTAGTACTGAGTGCTATGATTTATTTCCTGACTGCCAAAAGAAGGGTTATATTTTTAATACTAATTTGACTATATTACCGTTATTTGTGAGTGTCTTCTTGTGAGTGTCTTATCTCTTTAACCATTTATGCAGTAGAAGTGAAATTATATGAAGTAAAAGGGAAAAGGTCTTTTGTTTTAAACACTTGAAAAGATAAATTATACCTTTTTTGATATGAATTCATAATTGTTGATAATATGACCAATAAACATGACCTAACGATTTAAATTAATTTTTAAGCTATTGCATAGCTTTTATCGCGGGCCTAGGCCAGCGCGGCGACCGAATGAAGAAATTTTTAAACGAAAATTAATGATTTTAAACTGATAATTACGTCTAAACGAGTACTGCTTACGATTCGAAAAAAATATATGTTAAACAAGAACATTTTCCTAATATTCTTAGCTTTGAATGTTTTAGATTTTGTTTATATTACATAGTGTAATTAATTTGTGAAATTAGGTCTAACCGAACACAAAAACGACTACTACGCAAATACTATCTGGCATATTATTATGAAACCTGCACCATTTTAAAGATAATTTAATTATCTATCTTTTTATCTACGATTTTTTTCGAATAATCCGTTTTTTTGCTATATCGAATAAAAAAATCATGCGCGGCGCTCTATCTGAGGACGTTTCAATTATTCCGAATCATTTGCTACCGCAGCCGCAAATGATTCAGAATAATTTCAACGTTTTCCGATAGAGCGCAGTTATCTGATATCAAAAAAAAAAAAAAAAATAATTTTAATTGCATAAGTTGTTAAAAATGCTATGCAATAGCTTTACCGCGGCAGTCCCCGAGTGCCACACGTATTTTTTTTTTTATATAAAAAACTACTTTTTGTGACTTAAATATAAAATTTAGACATACGCTGTCGTTGTTTTTTTTGTAGACATTATCAAGCTCTACAACTTTTCTCTAGAACTTAATCATATATCTCTCATCGTTAAGACAGCGTTCGTCAGAAACGTTTTCGTTCGACCGTTTTTTCCGACTTTCTTTCAAAATCCGACTACCACGAAAAAGTTTTTTCATTTTTCGGATTAATGTATAGCCTATGACAGTCACAAGTAACGTGGCTTTCTATTGGTAAAAGAATTTTCAAAATCGGTTCAGTAAATCCAGAGATTACTTCCTACAACGTCACAAACTTTATCTCTTTATAATATTAGTATAGATAAATAAGGTAACATGAACCAAAAATGAAAAACAATTAGGAAGAAAAAAAAAACTTTTAATAACATGTCCTTATGGTAACATGTCCTGATGGTCAATAATCATATTGTGCTAGCAATTTTTCAGGTCGACCGAATATAAGTAATGTAGAAATGTATCAATTTTGAAATGTTGTTGTTTATATTCTTACAACATTAGCAGAAATATACTAGGAAATATTTATTAGAAACACTAACAAGATAAAGATCTTGTTAGTGTTTCTAATAAAGTTCAGTTAAGATAAGAGATAAGAGAATTCAGATTAGAGAGTTCAGAGAGTTTATTTATCACACAATTTTCTGATATGGAACTCTGCCTTCACATATGTAATTTTGATTCAAAAGTAACTTTTATTAAGTTACTATATTTAAAGGTATTTTGTTAGGGACTTGATCAAAATATGGAATACTGTAAAGAATATTAAAGTAAAATAATAATCTTTTCAAAAACTTTATTAAAAATAATATTTATTATTCTGCACAGATTTTTGGATGCACCGCTTCTGCGCTCAGTAATCCGCCAGAATTAGGGCCATATATGTTTTTCTTAAACTACCCTCTTTGTTGGAATACTTTCCAGATTAATACAGCTTTTAAATTTACTGATTAGAAGATTTATTTATTTCATTAACAAATCAACTTAACAATTTATACCAATCCGTTGATTTGCAATATACACATAAATAAAAAAAATATAGAATTCTTACAAGTGCATAAACAACATGTTTAAATAAGCATTAAATACAAATACAGGCATTAATAATTAAAAAAAAACTTACAAACTTACGGTACATAAAGAGTGAAAACAGTTTATTTTATTCTGACATAAACAAGTAGCGCAATGCTCACACCTTGAAGAGAAGCGGGCTCGCTGTAAAAATATCAAAGTCTGACGCTTTCGAACATAGCGCATTTATGTGACGCAAAGAACGGGTAAGCAGACTCCATCGACTTAGGTTGGTGCGCGAGGAGCACGGTTGTCCGAGTGCGAGCACGATTATAATTGTCCGGGACAAAGAGACAAACCTTCGCTAGCATGCTAGGATTATCAACTCTTCCCCGGATCAGCTTGAAAACCTAGGCCATGGCGAGCATTTCTCTATGCAACTTAAGAGAGTTATAGCCCACTATGCCTAGTAGAAAACTGAAATACATAAAGCGTAAGAAATATTTATGATTTTTTTTCAACACAGTGATATAATGATCCTGATGTGGATTCCATATAACTGCATTCGTTTCCAATCTACTTCTCACAATTGAATTATACAATGTATGCATAACCCGTATATTATTAAAGTATGCATTATACAATGTATGCATAATATACATAAGATACATACCACATGCATACAATGTATGCATAAGATGCATACTCGAATTATACAATGTATGCATAAGATAATTTATTCTTCTTTTAAATTCAGGTTTAATAACCAAAGAATAGAAATACAAAACATTTTAATGAATAGGAACATAGTATATAATACTTCAGACTTTATCGTCTTGGTGAACAGTGATTACCTTGGAGGAATGAGCGATTCCTGAATCATAAACTTTGAAACTTTGAGGGCTTTCCTGCCAGCCAAAATTCAATCGCGCTCACATACATAAGTAAATTTGACGATCATGGACCTGCTTTTGTTCGGCTCGGCGCGGAGTTGCGTTTCGGTTTTATAAGGCCATACGATATATCGATAGCCTCACCAGTAAAATCGGTAATCTTAATCATATTTGTATAGAGCCGGGTGATGTCAGCAACAAGGTCTTCCTTCCCAGACTTCAGATTACGATGGATAAATAACTGGTTGCGCATATAGTGGTACTTCTTTTCGCCGAGACGACAACTCTGTTTCAACAACTCCTTTTGAAGGTTCTACACTACAGGCAATATCTGCTTCTTGGATGTGACAAATCACAATTCAACTGCTCGAGAGTGGATGGATTATCAGGTTTATCAGCCGTCAGCACTCGGAACGTTTGTCAAAATCAGCAACCATATATTCGAAGACATCTTTCAGTTCATTCACGGTGATTTTAAGAATATGTTTTTCATACGAATAAAAGTGGTAGCAAATGGTTTCGTGCAGCTTGGGCCACAAGACCCATTTTCGATTCAGGTCCTATTCAGAAGGCTACCCCCGGTAAGACTCTCGCGTCTCAAGCTGGTGAACCGTTTTCTCCTGGCGGGATTGCATCTCGGCGCTACTGGATGATTTGCGCACCGTTTGGCGACGCCAATCGATTGTGCACTCTGATCAATTGCTGAAGGAGTCTGGAGATTATGGAAATATTATAGGCAGCGGGGGTGGATGTTGACCTGTTGTCATGCCACTCTTGAAATGACCTTGGGCCACCCGACCCTGTGTGGCACTACGAGCAAAGAACGCACAGGTCCGCGATAAATTCAAATTGAATTACCGCTGTAATACAACAGGTAGAGGCCTCGTAAGCGATTTCGGACCTGTAACCAGTCGGGAGGACGGAGGTATCCTGAAGGTTAACTCGAGACGGAGATATCCTACCAAAACTGGTAGTTAGGGGGCGAGGCTGCCCGCTGTGTACTTTCCCCGGTGCCTAGCCGTAACCTCTAACGAGCTTTTTGTCGAGCTAAGCACAAAGTTATCTTGTCTCTAAGTCTTTACGTTCATCCCACAGCTGAAAGAACGACCACATATCGTTATACCAGCCTGGGTGACGGGTTCGTCTGTTGTAGTCGTCACCGCCCTAGATACGAATAAAAGTAAGACTTGTTATTCTATCTATTAGGGTGATAGCTGTCGCATAATTAAAAGTATATGCGGATACTCAATAGGAAATTACATCAAACTGTCAAAAAATTTTGATTTATAAATGTTATTTTATGGCAATCACCGACAGACGATGCCTTTCTGCCAGGTCGTTTTCGGAGGCCAGTCTACGTATTTTTTTAAATAATTTATAAGGCGGCATAATACTGAAACAACGAAACAAAGAAAAATACTTTATTGACCATATGTATATGTAGGTTGAAATAGAACTTAAAACATGGTTAAACATGGGGGGATACACATGGGAAAATTGTCTGGATTATGCCAATACATTTTACAGAACTAGTATTGAAAGAACACTAACTCAGACTTGGTGTAAAAGGTTAGAAGCGCTCAAAATGTGGATTTACAGGAGCATACTGAAAATATCTTGGACGGATAGTCAGAAATGAGACGGTGCTGCAAAGAATGCACAAAGGATTGGAATTACTGAATTCCATAAATAGAAGGAAATTACAATACATGAGCCACATAATGCATGGTAATAAATACCACTTTCTCCAATTACTCCTTCAAGGAAAGATAAAAGGACACCGAAGACCTGGCCGACGAAGAACCCACTGGCTACAAAACCTCGCTGAATGGTTCAACTTAAGCACCACCGAGTTGTTCCACGCAACATCACGGGTCAATGTGGTCATAAACCGTTGGACTCCGATAGGATATGTCACTTTAATTTGTGAAGTAAAACTCGCCCGTACCGTTTCGAAAGTGAAACCGTCGAGCGTGAAATCGGCGAGAATCGAGGGCGACGGTGAGAAAAACGTCCATAAGTTATAAACTACTATACTGATCATAAAAAGAAGAACTGTAAAACGATCGCATTGAATATGATTTCTTTTAACTGCCCATTAGACATTTTGTCGTAGGTAGGCGATCGTCCCGAGCGGGACGTTACACATTGGAGGGGGAAGAAGAAGTGGAGACTACACACAGAAAGTTAAATTTTATAGTTGATAAGGTCTAGACAGTCACATTAATAAGCAATATTTAATATTTTTGATAAAATTGTGTGATAAAATCGATAGTTACAATATATTCGCTGTTGTAGGTAAATTTAACGTTGTATTTACGCCCAAAATATAATTAAATTTAAAGAAAATCAAAACAATATAATCACTAAAACTTTTCACGAAAATTTATAATTTGTTATAGCCATCTATTATCTACATATTTGTAATATCATCATTGTACTGTCTAATAGAATGTATGAATCAGAAAGACTCGAATAAGGCCCACTTAACATAATATGGAATACTTTAGACGTCCGAATAAAGCTTTTAATCACTAATAACTTCTATGATTGTAGTTAATAAGCATATTGATTGATATCACTCTGATGGTAGGACATCACAATTATTCGTCGTTTTGTGGTAACTAAAATATTCCTTTAGCCTATCTTATTTTATATAATGGCTTGAAACATAATTACCATTAAAGGATTTTGTCTGAATTATATACCATGTTGGTTTATTTATTTTCATTTGCTTCTGTTCAATTTCTTTTATATTGTTAACGCGGATGAAAAACAAAAAGAATATCAACGGATTTTTATATTAGGTCTTTTTTCTGTTATACCATAATAAGAAAGCTAGCATAAAGCTAAACTCGCACTAGGTAAAAAAACATAAAAAATAAAACTAATCAAACTACTAAATCATAACAAGAAAGCCAGTATTATAGAAACATTTTAATTATGAGAGAACGCACTTTAGTTAATTTAGTTTATTGCAAAAGAATTGCCCAAAATCTTAATATGCCACCTTTGAAGGGCAAAACACATAGGTATTACAATATTACAAACTGAAAAACGTCAGATTCGAAGGTCACACTATTGACAGTAATGTTTCAAAAATTAAAGGAAACATACTTATTATTTATGTACAAATATTATTTGTTTGGATTAATTCAATTACTTTGCGATGCCTTGCTCATTTGATCTACGATCAGGAAAGTCACCAAGGTCTTAGAGAAAACGGACAGGAACAATCGAAGAGCGACGCGGACGTGATATGACGTGGGACACATATCAATCTTAAAGATTTGTTTTCAACTATATTGAGTTAAAAAATTGGTCGTGTCTCCCTAGACTTTCCCGGCAAGGAGACAATCCCCCTCGCACGCTAAACCCCCTAATTCCCCACCCCCTATAACCCATCTATTATCTATTATAGCCATCTATTTTCAACATATTTGTAATATCATCATTGTACTGTCTAATAGAATGTATGAATCAGAAAGACTCGAATAAGGCCCACTTAACATAATATGGAATACTTTAGACGTCCGAATAAAGCTTTTAATCACTAATAACTTCTATGATTGTAGTTAATAAGCATATTGATTGATATCACTCTGATGGTAGGACATCACAATTATTCGTCGTTTTGTGGTAACTAAAATATTCCTTTAGCCTATCTTATTTTATATAATGGCTTGAAACATAATTACCATTAAAGGATTTTGTCTGAATTATATACCATGTTGGTTTATTTATTTTCATTTGCTTCTGTTCAATTTCTTTTATATTGTTAACGCGGATGAAAAACAAAAAGAATATCAACGGATTTTTATATTAGGTCTTTTTTCTGTTATACCATAATAAGAAAGCTAGCATAAAGCTAAACTCGCACTAGGTAAAAAAACATAAAAAATAAAACTAATCAAACTACTAAATCATAACAAGAAAGCCAGTATTATAGAAACATTTTAATTATGAGAGAACGCAGTTTAGTTAATTTAGTTTATTGCAAAAGAATTGCCCAAAATCTTAATATGCCACCTTTGAAGGGCAGAACACATAGGTATTACAATATTACAAACTGAAAAACGTCAGATTCGAAGGTCACACTATTGACAGTAATGTTTCAAAAATTAAAGGAAACATACTTATTATTTATGTACAAATATTATTTGTTTGGATTAATTCAATTACTTTGCGATGCCTTGCTCATTTGATCTACGATCAGGAAAGTCACCAAGGTCTTAGAGAAAACGGACAGGAACAATCGAAGAGCGACGCGGACGTGATATGACGTGGGACACATATCAATCTTAAAGATTTGTTTTCAACTATATTGAGTTAAAAAATTGGTCGTGTCTCCCTAGACTTTCCCGGCAAGGAGACAATCCCCCTCGCACGCTAAACCCCCTAATTCCCCACCCCCTATAACCCATCTATTATCTATTATAGCCATCTATTATCTACATATTTGTAATATCATCATTGTACTGTCTAATAGAATGTATGAATCAGAAAGACTCGAATAAGGCCCACTTAACATAATATGGAATACTTTAGACGTCCGAATAAAGCTTTTAATCACTAATAACTTCTATGATTGTAGTTAATAAGCATATTGATTGATATCACTCTGATGGTAGGACATCACAATTATTCGTCGTTTTGTGGTAACTAAAATATTCCTTTAGCCTATCTTATTTTATATAATGGCTTGAAACATAATTACCATTAAAGGATTTTGTCTGAATTATATACCATGTTGGTTTATTTATTTTCATTTGCTTCTGTTCAATTTCTTTTATATTGTTAACGCGGATGAAAAACAAAAAGAATATCAACGGATTTTTATATTAGGTCTTTTTTCTGTTATACCATAATAAGAAAGCTAGCATAAAGCTAAACTCGCACTAGCTAAAAAAACATAAAAAATAAAACTAATCAAACTACTAAATCATAACAAGAAAGCCAGTATTAGAGAAACATTTTAATTATGAGAGAACGCACTTTAGTTAATTTAGTTTATTGCAAAAGAATTGCCCAAAATCTTAATATGCCACCTTTGAAGGGCAAAACACATAGGTATTACAATATTACAAACTGAAAAACGTCAGATTCGAAGGTCACACTATTGACAGTAATGTTTCAAAAATTAAAGTAAACATACTTATTATTTATGTACAAATATTATTTGTTTGGATTAATTCAATTACTTTGCGATGCCTTGCTCATTTGATCTACGATCAGGAAAGTCACCAAGGTCTTAGAGAAAACGGACAGGAACAATCGAAGAGCGACGCGGACGTGATATGACGTGGGACACATATCAATCTTAAAGATTTGTTTTCAACTATATTGAGTTAAAAAATTGGTCGTGTCTCCCTAGACTTTCCCGGCAAGGAGACAATCCCCCTCGCACGCTAAACCCCCTAATTCCCCACCCCCTATAACCCATCTTTTATCTATTATAGCCATCTATTATCTACATATTTGTAATATCATCATTGTACTGTCTAATAGAATGTATGAATCAGAAAGACTCGAATAAGGCCCACTTAACATAATATGGAATACTTTAGACGTCCGAATAAAGCTTTTAATCACTAATAACTTCTATGATTCTAGTTAATAAGCATATTGATTGATATCACTCTGATGGTAGGACATCACAATTATTCGTCGTTTTGTGGTAACTAAAATATTCCTTTAGCCTATCTTATTTTATATAATGGCTTGAAACATAATTACCATTAAAGGATTTTGTCTGAATTATATACCATGTTGGTTTATTTATTTTCATTTGCTTCTGTTCAATTTCTTTTATATTGTTAACGCGGATGAAAAACAAAAAGAATATCAACGGATTTTTATATTAGGTCTTTTTTCTGTTATACCATAATAAGAAAGCTAGCATAAAGCTAAACTCGCACTAGGTAAAAAAACATAAAAAATAAAACTAATCAAACTACTAAATCATAACAAGAAAGCCAGTATTATAGAAACATTTTAATTATGAGAGAACGCAGTTTAGTTAATTTAGTTTATTGCAAAAGAATTGCCCAAAATCTTAATATGCCACCTTTGAAGGGCAGAACACATAGGTATTACAATATTACAAACTGAAAAACGTCAGATTCGAAGGTCACACTATTGACAGTAATGTTTCAAAAATTAAAGGAAACATACTTATTATTTATGTACAAATATTATTTGTTTGGATTAATTCAATTACTTTGCGATGCCTTGCTCATTTGATCTACGATCAGGAAAGTCACCAAGGTCTTAGAGAAAACGGACAGGAACAATCGAAGAGCGACGCGGACGTGATATGACGTGGGACACATATCAATCTTAAAGATTTGTTTTCAACTATATTGAGTTAAAAAATTGGTCGTGTCTCCCTAGACTTTCCCGGCAAGGAGACAATCCCCCTCGCACGCTAAACCCCCTAATTCCCCACCCCCTATAACCCATCTATTATCTATTATAGCCATCTATTTTCAACATATTTGTAATATCATCATTGTACTGTCTAATAGAATGTATGAATCAGAAAGACTCGAATAAGGCCCACTTAACATAATATGGAATACTTTAGACGTCCGAATAAAGCTTTTAATCACTAATAACTTCTATGATTGTAGTTAATAAGCATATTGATTGATATCACTCTGATGGTAGGACATCACAATTATTCGTCGTTTTGTGGTAACTAAAATATTCCTTTAGCCTATCTTATTTTATATAATGGCTTGAAACATAATTACCATTAAAGGATTTTGTCTGAATTATATACCATGTTGGTTTATTTATTTTCATTTGCTTCTGTTCAATTTCTTTTATATTGTTAACGCGGATGAAAAACAAAAAGAATATCAACGGATTTTTATATTAGGTCTTTTTTCTGTTATACCATAATAAGAAAGCTAGCATAAAGCTAAACTCGCACTAGGTAAAAAAACATAAAAAATAAAACTAATCAAACTACTAAATCATAACAAGAAAGCCAGTATTATAGAAACATTTTAATTATGAGAGAACGCAGTTTAGTTAATTTAGTTTATTGGAAAAGAATTGCCCAAAATCTTAATATGCCACCTTTGAAGGGCAGAACACATAGGTATTACAATATTACAAACTGGAAAACGTCAGATTCGAAGGTCACACTATTGACAGTAATGTTTCAAAAATTAAAGGAAACATACTTATTATTTATGTACAAATATTATTTGTTTGGATTAATTCAATTACTTTGCGATGCCTTGCTCATTTGATCTACGATCAGGAAAGTCACCAAGGTCTTAGAGAAAACGGACAGGAACAATCGAAGAGCGACGCGGACGTGATATGACGTGGGACACATATCAATCTTAAAGATTTGTTTTCAACTATATTGAGTTAAAAAATTGGTCGTGTCTCCCTAGACTTTCCCGGCAAGGAGACAATCCCCCTCGCACGCTAAACCCCCTAATTCCCCACCCCCTATAACCCATCTATTATCTATTATAGCCATCTATTATCTACATATTTGTAATATCATCATTGTACTGTCTAATAGAATGTATGAATCAGAAAGACTCGAATAAGGCCCACTTAACATAATATGGAATACTTTAGACGTCCGAATAAAGCTTTTAATCACTAATAACTTCTATGATTGTAGTTAATAAGCATATTGATTGATATCACTCTGATGGTAGGACATCACAATTATTCGTCGTTTTGTGGTAACTAAAATATTCCTTTAGCCTATCTTATTTTATATAATGGCTTGAAACATAATTACCATTAAAGGATTTTGTCTGAATTATATACCATGTTGGTTTATTTATTTTCATTTGCTTCTGTTCAATTTCTTTTATATTGTTAACGCGGATGAAAAACAGAAAGAATATCAACGGATTTTTATATTAGGTCTTTTTTCTGTTATACCATAATAAGAAAGCTAGCATAAAGCTAAACTCGCACTAGGTAAAAAAAACATAAAAAATAAAACTAATCAAACTACTAAATCATAACAAGAAAGCCAGTATTATATAAACATTTTAATTATGAGAGAACGCACTTTAGTTAATTTAGTTTATTGCAAAAGAATTGCCCAAAATCTTAATATGCCACCTTTGAAGGGCAAAACACATAGGTATTACAATATTACAAACTGAAAAACGTCAGATTCGAAGGTCACACTATTGACAGTAATGTTTCAAAAATTAAAGGAAACATACTTATTATTTATGTACAAATATTATTTGTTTGGATTAATTCAATTACTTTGCGATGCCTTGCTCATTTGATCTACGATCAGGAAAGTCACCAAGGTCTTAGAGAAAACGGACAGGAACAATCGAAGAGCGACGCGGACGTGATATGACGTGGGACACATATCAATCTTAAAGATTTGTTTTCAACTATATTGAGTTAAAAAATTGGTCGTGTCTCCCTAGACTTTCCCGGCAAGGAGACAATCCCCCTCGCACGCTAAACCCCCTAATTCCCCACCCCCTATAACCCCCCTCCCCAACCCCCCTCAAACCTCCCGTCCAATGACCCCCCCTCTCTACCCCACCCCCAACCTCCCCTCCCCAATCCTCCCTCTCTGACTCCTCTCCCATTCCCTCACCCAAACCCCCTCTCCCTATCCCTCCCCCTTCTCACCCCGAAGCTACCCCCACCCTTTACCCCCTCCCCACCATTTCCCCCTTCGACCCCCCCCACCGCGGAAATCCAGCAGATGGCACTAGCATTTTTTTCCCTTTTTGATGACTATTTTTATTTCTCTCTTTTGATGACATATTTACAGACCGAAAGCTTTTTTTGGACACCTCAACCAAATTTTTACACCTAGCCGTAGCTCTTAATTTGGCGGTTACAGGTAAAACACGTATTTTTTTTTTTTATGACTTTTTTAATTTTCCCTTTTGATGACACATCTTCAGACCGAGAGCTTCTTTTAGACACCTTAACCAAATTCTTACACCTAGCTGCTCTCTCAATATGGCGGTTATAAAAAAAAACACGTTTCAAATTAATATACATATAGATATAATATATCTTTTACTCGCCAATTAGGTATTCCATATGCATAATAATATTCATTTTCTTAGCATAATTGAATACGCCATTATGAAGGTAGACAAAGATTTTTTCTATCGTAAATATAATTTGAAAAATTAAGAAATGCTAGAAAACATAAAGCAATAAATTTAAAAAAAACGCAAGAAAATGCAAAGAGAAAATTAAGCACACTACAAAGATAAATATTAATGCTATTTATTTTACTCATTACACGCGCCAAGTGATTGCTGAGCTGTAGTAAACAACTAGCCAGACGACATATGCTAGCTTCTTCGACTTGAATAATGCATGACTCACGAACGTAGCTAGTTTCGGAATCTGATTGGATAGTGGTGAAGCACAACATTCACTTTAAATTCACCGAGATTTCTGGGAATGTACAGCACTACTTCCAATATATACTCGTATATAGATGGACGAAAGCGTCATTCCATACAGGTCTTTAAACAGAGACCTTGCAGTCGTATCGAGCGGTACACGCGCTATTGTGCGGACAGCTCTGCATAATGAAGGCTCTTTGCCTGTCGGTTGCTCGCCCTCATATTAAGAACACATGCCATGTTCGTGCAAATTACTACTTCACGAAAGCTAGACTACCTTTTAGTATATGTGATCACGTTAACACAACTGCATTTAAAATCGAAAAATACCGGTTAATTTTAAATGAATTGCATGAGTGGTTATCGCTTTAATAAACGAGGGAAAGCCACGCGGTGACCTTTGCGAAACAGCCGTGATTTTGATTGCGGCCTGACATGAATGAGAGGAAATGAATGCAGTTGGCTTTCAACTATTCGAAAAGTTCACTTTCCACTTGTACTGAAACGCATTACAGACCGAGAACGGTCAAGGGCATGCGCTAGTTGTGTCAAGGGGCAGTTTCTGTGGCTCGATGGGGTTTTATGATGGGGTTTTATCAAAATCCTTTTTTACACAGGAAATTAACATTATACAACTTCATAAAAATGAGCACACTGCTAAAGACAGAGTTCGTGATTAATAATAGAGGTTATGTCGAATAAATTAATAGCTTTTTTTTAAACAAGCTTTTATAAACATGCTCTGAAAAGAAGAAAATAAACGTTGAAGTAAATCAAACCCATCATTTTGTTATATATATATATATATATATATATATATATATATATATATATATATATATATATATATATATATATATATATATATATATATATATATATATATATATATATATATATATATATATATATATATATATATATATATATATATATATGATATAAAAGCTTGTCGCGAGATTTTCTTAAAATGTAAAAACCGTTATTATTATTTAACATTTATTTACTTCAAAGTTTATTTTCTTCTTTTCAGAGCAGTATAATAAAAGCTTGTTTTAAAAATGTTTTTTTACTATTAATTAATGTTTCTAATGCTTTCATAATTGAATGCGTATACAAAATTTCGTGTCTGTGCTATTGACCATTGAGAAGTCCCTTCGTTGGAGGCCAACCCTGGGCGCAGTCTCAGTATCATGGTGAAACTTAGAACGGGCTATCATAATTAAATGCGTTTACACAATTCCGTATCTGTGCTGTGAACCGTTGAGGAGCCCCTTGTCGGGAGCCAGCCCTGGGTGCAGCAGTCATGTTTTGATGAACGTGCTGTCATACTAGAATGCGTCACCTGAATTTCGTGTCTGTACTGTTGGCCGTTGAGGATTCACCTTGTTGAAAGCCAACCCTGGGTGCAGCAGCCCTGTCTTGGTGAAACTTAGAACATAATTGAATGCCTATACAAAATTTCTTGTTTGTGTTGTTATAAGATGTAGTGGTTCTAATTCATCTTGCAAGATTTGATCTAAACAAACTGACTGTAAACATTTAAAGGTATAATAATTGTAAAACTGTTATATTCACATTAAAAAAACAAAATTGGTATATTAAAATTTTCGTTTAAGTATGAAATTCTTTAGATGTCTTTTATTTCTAGTAAATGTAAAGAAGCCTTAAACTAATGGAGGGCAAATATAATCGTAATATTTTATGCGTCATTGAAATTTTCATGTAATTGATTTAATTTCCAGTAAAATGGAGATGTGTAATAAAAATGTCGTAGACAATAATCCAGAAGCAGAAACTTAAAAAAATATTAGATGCCAAAAACTGTCGCCTGTGACCATATTTTAATATCACCTAACTATAGCCTGTTCTAAAACTGACATTAAAATTGTTGTAAATATATGTATGAGCCTATATAAAAACTAAGTAATTAAAATAACATAATAATCTTAAAAGAGTGTAGACACCAATAGCTATAAATAATTACTATAAGCTGGACAATCAAAGTCAAATTGGAAACATGAAACGTTAACCATAATCATAATTAATAAAAATGAAGTACAAATATATAATATATGCATATAAATAATCATAATTGCTATAACATAAAATAAGATAATCACACCTAATTATAAAAATAAATATATAGTAAGCAGATGATACGAAAAACATTAAAAGTAGAAAAAAACAATTGGAAAGTAAGGGTATAGACCTTTGAGTAAATTTAAATTTAAATATATTTTTTTTTCATTTGTAATTCACAATACAGTAAACGGGTTTAATTGTATATGGTAATTTACAATTAAAAGGACATAGACAAAAATACACCAACAAAAGACTGATAAAATGATAGGACAAAAATATCACACAACTAGACTATAGTCTATTTTAAGGCTGGCATTTACATTGTTATAAATATGTGTATGTACCTATATAAAAATTAGGTAAAGAATAGTACATATTTAATTTAAAAGAATGCCGACACCAACATTATTAATCCTTATTAGCTGGACAATCAACAAACAATAAATATATATATATATATATATAATTGTTTACCATAATCATTAAAAAAATACAAATGCAATGAATACATTACTTAAATAATCATAATTCCTAAAAAATAGGGTTAGATAATCATACCTAATATAAAAAAAAAAGAAAAATGAAATTGAGTTTTAAATGAATACAAATAGAAGCACTAGGTAAAATAATCATAAAAAACATCCTAAAGAGTTGCACTCCAGAAAACTATATTAAAAATTTGTATACTTTCTTTAGAAGTTTTAAAAAAATATTGAATTTACAAAAAAATACTTTTTTAAGGCGAATATAATATTTATATTAACGAATACCATCGCACATTAGGCTCCATGAACATTACTTTGGTTATTTTTTTCAGAATTTTTAATGCGTAATTTCTGTGTAAATGTTTCAGGGAAAATGGCAAGTTTGAGGAAAAATGGCAAGTTTCAGGGAAAATGGCAAAATGGCTCATTGGGCCCCAGTAATACTCCCCTAAATGTAAACTTTACCGAATTATGCATAGTAGGGGGATATTTCAACAGATTTTAGTAGGGTCTAATAGCGAAATCAGCGTTATGGGGGAATTTCTAGCTAAAATGAGCTGAGCGGATTTCAAGTTAAACACGGTAAATACATAATTATTCTGGAAGGAGTTCGGCGGATAAGGCACGTGTAGTCCTTTAAAGTTCTTCACTGATGATTGTTTAAATATACTAAATTATAACCATCCCAGAGATCAAATAACATTTCTATACAAAGCACGATACCCAACGCACTGAGAAAAATATAACAAGGATTAGGTATATAACTCGGACTGTGGTCCATACGTATTAATAAACATGACGCGTAACGGTGTGGACGTGACGGTAGTTACCGAGCCGTAATGTCAAAACATGATATTATTTCATTACGTCGCGACCTTGGAATCTCGCTTCTGACATGACAGCATGTAGTAGTATACGTGCCGTTATATTCAGACACATGAATCATGATGAAAGTACAATATACTGCTGTTTCCGAATTAACCGCACGGAAAATGTTTATACATATAATCGAGTGATGGAGTGTCAACAAAATTCTTTGTGATTCGACAAAATTACGATTGCAACATCGTTATTTTGTATAAAACCGTAATAAAAAAATGGTAATGTAAGAATTAATCCAACATTTTTCTTAGTGCGGTCCGACATGACCAGGGATTTTACTTTAAACCTGGCAACAGGCGCGGATCTATGGGGGGGGGGGGGGGGGGGGGGGGCGGCGCAGAGGGCGACCGCCCCGCCCAACGAGGATTGAAAATGTTGACAAAAAGCGGGCAAGATTCCTGATATGCCCTCCTTGCCCGTAAGTGTGGAGACTGCCGAAAGAAGTTTTTTAACTCTGAGGCGACTAAAAACCTGGCTACTATCCACGATGGTAGAGGATAGGTTAACAGGTTTGGCACTACTGCATATTCATTTTGATATTCCAGTAGACAAAGAGAAGATAACTGAAAGATTTGCAGAGAAAAAACACCGGATACTGCAAAATTTAATTCTGTATTATACATTATTATGTATCATTATAAAATCGAAGACTACCCTAGACAACGGCGGCTGCAACGTCACCGAAACGTCGGGTCCTACAAATTTCACGCGGTAAATTCGTTTTCTATCCTATGTATCATTAATTGTTCATTGTTCATCTAGTAAAATAAAAACGTAAGAGTGTATTCATAATTTATTTTCCCTTTTTATAATCCTTAGTTACTTATTTACCTATCTCTATTCAGCATATTGGATGCACTAAATTCACACTATAATTTATTTTAACTATCTATAGACAGAAACCCATCCCTACTGTCCGCCCCCCCCCCCCCCAAAACAAGACGTAAATCCGCGCCTGTCTGGCAACACCACGACAGCTCCTGCCATACAAATGATTGTTTTTGGGAATTTTGTGCTTTGGTATTTTCGGCGTGTCGAAACTATTTCTGTTGTGATATTCATCATGATCTTTCTTCCCGCAACAACGCCCTACTGTCCAAATCCGTATAAAGAGCTTGTAGAGCTTGTATATATATGTGCCTGGTCCGCAGGAGCAGAACATACCAGGGCGCCAGAACAGTTTTCAGAAATTTTATGTAATCAAACGGCTGTAATCATTTGATTACAGCCGGAGGCGAATCAGTCGGAGGCGGTTGGGATCAGTAGATCGCGGATTTGGGGGCATACCTCGGGCGGACTGAGCAGTTGGTTCCCCATCCGGTTTGCTAGGTGTTGCCCAGCTGGCAAATAACCAGAAGGGTCTGGAGACGTACGTTTCCTATGACAGCGGAGGGTACTTGTCGACCTGACGAGTGACCGTGGCGGGCAAATATTCAAACTTGTTTACGTCAGGTAGACGCCGCGAAAGCGATTTCAAACTCGTGACTAGACCAGAGGACGGAGAACTCCAACCAAATCTGGTAGTAAGGGTGTGGGGTTGGCACGCTGGGTTTATATTTCAGTACCTCGCGGTAAGGCGTCGACTTCTTACGGGCATGTTGGCGGAGCTAGGCTGTGGACTGTATTGTCCCTCACCACAGTCACCGTCTTATCACCTCACGGTTAAAAGAACTCTATATATCGTTATAACAGCCTGAAGGGTCAGGTTCGTCCGTTGCATATGACAGCTTCAAAGTAGCAGGCTATCATGATTGAATAAGAAGTAAGAGATTATATCGGATGAGACCGGGCACAGAATCTTATTTTTTTAAAATCCGAATTTTTATATGATTTTTAAAAAATAATACACCAAACCAGAGAATGGACGGTTTTAATACAATACAAAAAAAATATATGGTAATAAAAAGGGATGGGATAATTATTATGTAAATATAAAGGTTAAGTTAACTTGTATAAAATAGAAACAACTAGAGTTGTCAACGACAACGGGCGAACCCGTCACCTCGGGAAGTTTTAACGAAATGATCGTTCTATCTCCCATGAATTGAACGCAGAAGACTTAGGACAAAACAGTCCACCGTCAAGCTCCGCCACATGCCCGTCAGAGGCCAACGACTTGTCCGCGAGATAACCAGGTATGTTACCCGGCGGGCTTACACTCACGCCCTTACTTCCAGTTGCGACCAGATTACTCGGGTCACTCGACTGGTTATGACTTCGAGGTCGCTTGCGTGGTCCTCTCCCTTACGAAGCGGTGAAACGGTGTAAATCGAATCTATCGCGGACCACGGCATCTTTTGCCTGACTGTTCACCCGGAATCGGGTAGCCGATGGTAGTTTCGAGAGCAGTCGCCGTAAGGTCAGCAACCACCCCCGCTCTTTAGGAAGCGGTACTGCTTCCAGACTCCCCCGACTGTTAGTCAGAATGGGAGCTAATGGGCCCTTGTTGAGTTGGCCACGAAGACCCATTCTGTTTCAGGGTCGGTCACACTCACGGGTCAACACCCATCCGATGGCCTCCACGCATGGGGTGCGGAGCCTGGGTAGGACACTGGGTCAACCAGTCTCCCCTGGGAATCAATCCTCTGGCGCTCCTGGACGGTCTGCGCACCGAGCGGCGCAAGCCAATCGATTGTGCTCTCCGACTAACAATCGGGGGAGTCTGGGAACTGTATTGTTTCCTATAAAGCGGGGGTAGTTGTCTACCTTACGGCGACTGCTCTTGAAATGACCATTGACCATCCGATCCCGATTCAGAGTCGGGCAAAGGACGCCTTGGTCCGCGATAGATTCGGTTCACTCCGTTTCACCGCTTCGTAAGGGAGAGGACCGCGCAAGCGACCTCGAACTCGGAACCAATCGAGAGACCGGAGAAATCTGGTCAAAATTGGTAGTTAGGGCGCGAGTGCCGCCCGCCAGGTAACATACCTGGCTACTCGCGGTAAGGCGTTGGACTCTAACGGGTTGTGGCGTAGCTTGACGGTGGATTGTTATGTCCCAAGTCTTCTACGCTCACTGCACGGTCGATAGAACGAACAATCGTTAAAACGTCCTGCGGTGACGGGTTCGCCCGTTGTGGTTGACAACTCAATATGTTAGTCAGAATGCATAATCGATTGGCTAACGCCGCACCGTCCGCAGACCGTCCAGGAGCGCCAGAAGATTGACTCCTAAGGGAAACTAGCATTAAGGCCAGAGTCCTGTCTGGGCTCGCGCTTCATGCGTGGAGGCACAAAATAGAAACAAATTAAAATTACCTTAAAATAAATGGAACAATGTTTTTACTCAATTTATATGTTTTAAACACCATTTTAATTACCATTCATATTTTTAATGTAATTATTTTAACATATCTCACCCAAAATATTTCATTATGACCTCTATAACGTCGACGCGAGAAGCAATTCAAAGTTCCGTATAATAAGCGACACGCTATTTTTGGGCGAGGTGAATATTACAGAGGGGTTTAATATATAACAGGAGCTGAGCATAGTCCCCACCCGCCAATTACTTGCCGCTAGACTCTGAATATGATTTTTATATTAATTTTAATGGATTTAATCATGCATACTTTTTGAGGAAAATTTTGGGTAGGAAATAAATCTTGTAGACAAACGTTAGTGGATATGTATTTTTTAGTCGCTATGAGAATTAATAAAAATACTCACCTAGAGATAAAAGTTTCTGACAATCTGTCGATAGACTATTTGTGTCAATAACAAGCGTGTGCAATAATACCATTGATTATACAGAGTATAAAATTGCTCAATTCCGTACTACGATTTGGCAAATAGAGTTGTCAACTACAACGGACGAACCCGTCACCTCAGGAAGTTTTAACGATTAGTCGTTCCATCTCCCGTGAAGTGAGCGCAGAAGACTTGGACAAAACAGTCCACCATCAAGCTCCGCCACATACCAGTAAGAGGTCAACGCCTTAACCGCGAGATAACCAGGTGTGTTACCCAGCGGGCTTACATTCACGCCCTTACTTCCAATTACGACCAGATTACTCCGATCTCTCGATTGGTTAAGAGTTCGAGGTCGCTTGCACGTCCTCTCCCTTACGAAGCTGTGAAACGGTGTATACCGAATATATTGCGGACCACGGCATCCTTTGCCCGGCTGATCACCCAGGATAGGGTAACCAATGGTCGTTTCAATAGCAGTCACCGTAAGGTCCGCAACCACTCCCGCTCTATAGGAAACAGTACTGCTTCCAGACTCCCCCGACTATTAGTCAGAGTGCACAATCGATTGGCTTACCCGCACGGTTTGCAGACCGGCCAGTAGCGCCAGAAGGTTGATTCCTAGGGGAAACTAGCCGTAAGGCTAGAGTCCTGCCCGGGCTCGCACTTCATGCGTGGAGGCCGCCGGATGGGTGTTGTCCCGTGAGTGTTACCAACCCTGAACTGAATGGGTCTTCGTGGCCACCTCAGCTCCGACTACGATTCGGCAGCTAGAATTTTACTACGAAACGCAACGTTTAGATGTTTTTTTGTTTTGTTGTTGTTAGATGTTTTGTTGTTGTTAGAGCTAGTACCAACGTTTCCAAACGCTCCTAGTTCCAAACATTTATTAATATCCTATTACGTTTAATATGCGTGATTAGAGCGGCACAGGTGCCGCTCTAATCACGCTTATGCGATATCATTACTCGAAATAAAATTATAATATAATAACAAGCGAATTTAAATCATAGCTCTTATAAGTTGGCTATTATTCACATAAGGATGTCAATTTTTAATTTCACATACAGGTTTCAATACGTAATAATGACTCACTTTGAAGTTCAGGTAGACAAATAGATGGCTTTCTACCTCTCCGTATTATTTCTGTAATGTAATCAGCTTATATAAAAAATGCCGGTGCGCATACCGTCCAGGAGCGCCAGAAGGTAGACTCCTAAGGGAAACTAGCCCTAAGGCCAGAGTCCTGCCCGGGCTCGCACTTCATGCGTGGAGGCCGCCGGATGGGTGTTGACCCGTGAGTGTGACCGACCCTGAACAAATGAATCTTCGTGGCCAACTCAGCAAGGGCCATTAGCTCCCAATGCAACATTAGTAATAAAATTATTTACAAAATTATATTACAAATATATTTATTAAAAACTTAATAATAAAATTACATTGTATATTACAGATAGCCAAGTAAACGTAAAGGTAGACAAAACAGGCAAATCGCTTTTTTCATGTCTTGTTGCTTCCCAAAACGTTCCTCAATAAGGGGCTTGAAATTATATAAGGTTTATATAAGAAAGGAAATAATATAATAAATACATAAGGTTTTAAATACTATTGTCTTCAGAGCCCGATATAATTACAACTATCTTAGAGAAACGGTACAGGTAATTTTCAAGATCTCATGGTGAACATACTGAAAGTCCCCGGGGGGGAGTGGGGGGGGGGGGGGGTTCCTTAAAGTGTCTCTTTCTTAAGTTTTCCGCTGATATTTCGAAAGCCTTTAGCGTTAGCATTATGACTACATCTATAAAATAAAATATTTACATCAAATTTCCAATAAAATAATAATAATAATAATAATAAACTCTTTATTTGCACTTAAAAAAAGTATACAAAAAAAAACGAGCTTATTGCCACATGGCAATGTCTTACAGCTAACCTAAACATAGTGGTACATGCGCGCATAGTGAAAATAAAGATTATTACATAACACACAGACAAGTGGAAGAATTTGAGACTAATCGTGCCCGAGGAGAGGAAATTGGGAGAGGAACAGGAGAGAAAGGGAAGAACTGGTTACTTCTTAGAAAGGTAGTAATCCTTAAGGTGAGTCTTGAACGATGGTAAAGAAGGCGAGTTTCGTATATTTGCTGGGAGATCGTTCCAGAGTCTTGCACCATGGACACAGAAAGAATAGGAATAGAAATCACTATTATGACTCGGAATTTTTAATAAACTGTCAGAGGCTGACCGAAGTACGAGACCGTGGGAACTTAGTGGTTCAAAAAGCTCCTGGAGATAGGATGGTGTTAATTGGGTGAGTACACGATATAGGAGAGCCAGTATATGAACATTTCTTCTTTGGCGTATTGGCAACCACTTTAACTGTGCCCTATAGTCGGACACGTGATCATACTTACGTAGACCGAAGATGAATCGTATGCATACATTTTGCAAACGTTCAAGTTTGTTGAGCAGTTCCTCTGATAAATCGAGATAAGCCACATCTGCATAGTCAAGGAGAGGCAAGAGGAGAGACTGTGCAAGAGATTTTTTTGTGTCCATAGGAAGAAATCTTAAATAAAATAGGTTTGGCTTGGCTTGTAAAAACACAGAATTCCTAATTACCATAATATAATATACCTATAATATAACAAGAATTAAAGAAAAAAAATCCCTTGTACGCAAAACAATACAGAAATTGAAATTTGCTGACATAGAAGAAAAACACGATTTTATATGATAAACTCATAGACACGTTATTATAATAAAGCAGTAGGTAATATGTAAATCAAATTAATAGAAAAGCAAACAACTTTTAAATACACAAGAATAATAAGATCAGAATCACATAAATTTTCAATATAAATCATGGTTTTAATAGAAGAAAATAGAGATTATGGAAATTAGAATTCATGAACTTGAAGAATTCCTTTATGAAGCGTTATCGAAGATTTCTTTTTCTCGTAGACGTATAGGTACTGAGATTGGAACAGTGGGCACACTTTTAGGCGCTACTACTATCTATTTCGGTAGACTTATTCCTCTTACTTAAATATCTCCAAATGGATGACACCTAAGTCATTACGTTCAAGTAATCGCTATTATGGTTGGTTTTATTCGAGGACTTGTGGTAAAATATTAGTTTCCCCTGAGCAAAGCGGTATCAGATATGTAATAACATCGTAAATGATTTTTTCTTTCATAATACGTATATATTGAAGGAATGCTGATTCTTTTCCTTTCAGAATATTAAGTAAGTACGACTTACATTATGTCTATTATTGTTTTCTCTTTTATTTAATAATATACTTAATAATGTAACTTCAGCTGTGTTCTTGGTATTGTATGCTTATAATGATAATAATCATGATCTCTCACAAAGTTCTATTGATAAATAGCAATATATTTCCACTCATATTAATACTTATATTGTATTTTCGAGCTTATATTTTCGAACAAGAAAGATAAAAGTAGTAATGAAACATTATTATTATTTTTAAACTCCTACAACAGAATATGCTTATGGCTGAGACAGATAAGAGGCTAAACGAAATAGTTCTCTGATTTGAAATTAGTGCTTGCTTTTATTCCAAGTGTAACAGAAAATGCTATTGCACGTGCAACGTTGTTTTTAATGAAAAGTAATAATATAAAATATTATTTTATTGCTATCATTTCTTTAAATGTAAATATAAATAGTACATAATTTTAAAACTGCGATCTGAAGAATTTTATTGTCCCAAGACAGGACAATACAATTCATTGTTGCAGACTCTGCCTACGCTGCATGATTCTTGATCAGTATCATCGGTAGCAAGTATTTTACCTCGAGGATTAATAAACATAAAGTCCCAAAATCTGCATCGGTGCGGATGAGGTTCCTTTCAGTTTCGAGGTTAAAAACCTCGGTTTCCATATGGACGACAACCTCTCATGGCGGCCACATACTCTTCGGCCGATTTCATTCGCTGTATAGGCTGAAAAATAGCCTCCCGGAGGAGAGCAACATTACGATTTGTCAGTCTGCTCTCCTCCTGCTTCTGGATTATGGAGATGTCGCATTTTCTGACCTCACAGAGGAGTTATACACCAAAGTTGAGCGTCTCCAAAATGCCTGCATTCGCATTTTAAGTACAGATAAAAATAGACAGGAGAAGAAAAGAAGTCGATTAATACATATAATTAAAACCGAGATTGGATTTGAGACAGTTATCAATTATGTTTTGATTCGAGTCAGTAATAAGGAGAGACATGAAGACTTTTCGCCAGGGTCGGCAACCTGGCTTAAATCTTCCCGCTCTGATCGGACGTCGGCCGCGAAGCTGTCATCTGAAGTGTAGCTTCAGAAATTTTGACCACATCACGGAGTACAGAGAGAAACTTTACTGGCCGTCGACCCAGGAGAAAAGCGACAGGAGAGTTCTTTGTATGATTTTCAAGATCTCGAATGGCGTCGCTCCCAATTATCTTACGACGGTTAAATTAAAACCTAATTCTATATAACTGGAATCTTTATATTTTGCATATTTTTATTACATGTAAAGTTATAACTTATATTTTGAAGAAATGCAAAACATCTTTAAAGATATTTCGTCCTCATAAAAGATCTTTATGAAATTTTAGTACCATATCTTCTTCCATAAAATCTTGGAAATTGCATTTCGTAGAGTCTGGTATCATGTCAATGGATTTGATTTACACGTGTATACTAGAAAATTGTAATAGATAAAAGGTAAATATATTTAAAATAATAAAAAACACGACTGCCATTACAGAAAGTAAACTGTTGTGTTTATAATTATTTTAATTACGGTTATTTTATGAAATATTTCTGGTTTATGTATTTATCCATATAGATTGATGTATATTTCCGGGATGTACTCAATCAGATTTTTCATTTGACACTAAACACGATATATTTATGTTAATTTAATGACTTTGGACATTTAGATAACCACTTACTTGATATTTGGACATTTAAGGTACGCTATCACACTCGGGATAACATAATAGTTCTAACAACACCACCCACCTAAATCGGTCCAAGCGCTTAGAAGTTGTGTTGGAATAAAGAAACGAAAAACATACATAGATAAATCCTGAACATATTACACTCCTTTTTTGTCGAGCAATCGTGTAAAAATGTAGATGTCCATAGATGACACATAGAAGGTATAAGAATAAAGAAACGGAAAACATACATAGATCTCCCTAAACACGTTACGCTCCTTTTCTGTTGGGCAGTCGTATAACAAGAAAATAACATCGCCACTTCTATTAACTACTATTCAGATGTCCATTCACATAAACCTAAAAATAAAAAAAGACTTATAAATAAGATAAATACGAATTTGCTGCGTGAAGTTTGTAACACCCAACGTTTCAATTGGGTGTTATATATTGTAACACAATTGTAACACATATTGCAATTGCCGTTGTCCAGGGTAGACTGTCTACCCTGGACAACAGCGATTGCAACATCGCCGAAACGTCGGGTGTATAAACTTCACGCGCTAAATTCGTCTTTACCTTATAAGTATGTCAAACAGCCGCGATAGTTTACGAATTCCTACTAAAGAAGCCTTGCGTTATTTCAAAGTGATATTGAGTAAATTGCGAATTAAGTTGTTTATTTTAGAAAAGCATCCTATTTTACGTTATCATACAGTTGAGCGTGAAGTGCCTTGGATATTTTCATTAAAAATAAAATAATTATAGATATATTTGCCAAGAACCCTAACTATTGATATTTGAAATGAAACTCAAATTGAGTTCATGGTAGGTAGGTAATATTGCGTCCCATGTTACTTTGTCGATAAAAATATGTCTGTCCATGATCTTTTTATACAAAACAATACTAATTACCCTACTAATGTATTTCCATAAATAAATAAAATAAAATAACGATACGAAAAAATATGTATGTTTAATAGGTTTCTTATATTTAATTCCTAATAGGAAATATATAATAACTCGACTGAGTTTAAGAACAGATCCCAATTATTTTATGGATAAATAAATAACGCTGTGTGGTTTTTCACAGGTCTCGCAGAAATATCTCCGTATTACGAAAATATAACGACAGAAAAATTTTACAGAAACGGATTTACGGTACCGTTAACCAACTCTGTTGGAAAACATACCGAAAATACACTAAGGGAAATAGACAAAATCTCTGGGTAACAGTAATTGTTTATATAGAGTATTAGATTGCGTAATTGCATAGTACGTTTTGGCAACCCTTCTACACCAGCGACATGGAGGTGGCGCTGATAGCATTTTCCGCCGGAACGAATAGCAATTTATTTGGCTATGAAAAATAATAATTGATAATCAATGTTTTTATGAAGGACTCCTTGATTATAGAAACCCAATAATTCAATCGATAATAACAGTAATGACATTCAATTGTACGGGTCATTTGTCGCATTTTTTATTAGGGTGATTATAGAAATAATAAAAAAATAATAAAAGGATTAACCTTTATTATATAAATAATAAAAAGGTTTAATGCCATCGATTAGTTTATCTGAAAATTAAGTACTTACCTAATTATTACGTATTGAAACCTGAATACAAAACTAAAAATTTACATCTTTATGTAAATAATATTAAAACTAATAAGAGCTATGATTTAAAAATTCCTTAGATATTATATTATTATTTTATTTAGAGTGATTGGAGCCCCAGATATCGTGCACCGCCCTTACTTCTATACCACGAACGCCGCCATATTGAACATAAGAGATTTTAAATTCTTAATTGGAACTATGAGTGCCATCTACACTCGGCGTTTGGTAGTAAAATCCTATCTGTCAAAACGTAGTATTATACATTGACCATGTTTTCATGAAGAAGGTTTATTCGGATTCATTTTACTGGTATACAAGTCATACAGTTAAGGGGGCGTTGCACGAAATTTCTTAAATTAGGGTGTAGCGTTTTAGTTATTCCCCTAAAATTACGCTATAAAAAAACAGTGAAAAAAAACACTCGTTTTTTCAGTAAGTCATTTAAAAGGCGAGATAATACATTTGCCAATAGTTTGCGTAGTTTTTTTTATAAAAACACACGAGAAAATATACTAAAATGGGTGCGGGGTTTTAATCCTCACTGGGAAAATAACAAAAAATTTAAATTACAAATTATTATAACAGCAACTTAAATATCTTCACTATAAAATACTAGGATTTCAATTAATCTAATAAGATTTTATACAATAAATCCTAGAAAATCATATCTCAGATTCTCCATACATTTTTTTTGTATGGGCTAGCCGCGTAAATAAATACACAGGCGCGCTATAAAATAGATTTCGTAGTAGGTAGAAAAATAGATAATAGTATTGAAAGTGAGAGCACGTCGCTTTGGATTAGCTCCTGTCACTTCGCGCGCACGTAATATTTTATTCTTCTACACAGCAGTACCGCGTCGTCACGAAAAAGCAAGAAGCAGTAAATCTTTTTATATTGTTTGGTAATATTAGGGTTTTATATTAGAACAAATTTTGCAATAACACTCAGGAGATCCGCTTTAAGCCAATCCAGTTTCTTTTATCTTGCCACTAAATTTTATAATTGCCTACCACCAAACATTAAAGACATTTTTGTCATGTTAAAAATAGTTTGAGTGCCTACCTCTTAAATTGTACAAATGCAGATATTGAACACCTTATTAGTTAATTGAATATTTATAATAAAAACATAATAGTATATGTAGTAATATAAATTGATGATTTCTAAATATAATTTTGTATAATATTAATACATATATAAATAACTAATAATTCCCACAAAAAGTCCCTTACTGGAATCAGCCAGAATTGCACTGGTCTGGGATGGCAGTACAACCATGAGCGATGTGGACTTGAAGAAGTCTCGCTTGCGGGGAGATTACGACAGCAATAGTATGGCTCACGCTATTGGCCTTCAATGCCAGAATGATTGGACAACAATTGGAGACTTTTGCATTCCTCCTCCAATGCACTGGAAAGTAATGTTGTATGACTGGACGCCAGAGATGCTGAAATTTTATTTAAATGCCTTTCAGCATACACTTCCAGACCCCAGTAACCTCGCTCGTTGGAGCTTTGCTGAGGATAGTTCTTGTCCCCTCTGTAGCAATACCCCTTGCACAGCTAGACATATTCTAGCTGGCTGCAAGGTGGCTTTAGATCAAGGACGGTACACTAACCGCCATGACAAAGTTCTCGCTGTGATTCGCGAGGTAATTAGCCACTCAGTGGCTCATACCAACAATGGTTTGTGCGGGATGGCTCTAAAGGCAAAAAACATTTAACTACAAAACCTTTCTCAATAATTGGGAAAGCTTCAGATTGGATTCTTGAGGTTGATTCGGTCTCTAAGCAGTATAAATTCCCTGAAAGTCTGGGATGCACAGCCCTTTGTCCAGATATAACTCTTTGCTCTCTATCTCGGAAGGTGGCTCGTATTGTAGAATTAACTGTACCATGGGAATCAAATATCCCAAAAGACCACGAGTACAAATTAAATAAATACCATGTTTTCGCAAATGCCGTAACCCGGAACGACTTCACAGTTCACCTTCACGCGATGGAAGTTGGCGCTCGTGGCCTGCCAGCTAAATCTCTATTTCACCTCTTTAAGATCTTGGCCTTTCCAGAAAAATAATCAACTCATTCCTAGAAAAAATATCTAAAACCGCGATTTGCGCATCTTAAATTCTATGGCTTCGAAGGGGGAGTGAATGGGTGGTAAGGTGTACGCTCACATGTGGCAAGACAGCTGTCTTAAACCTACCACAGCTGGTCGTTAGTCCGGAATCCACTCCTCATCCCCCAGAAGTATAAAAAATAGTATTATGATGGGCCCGACTCCGGTCGGTGAATTCCATGGCAGCTCCGTTTGTATTTTATTTTATTATTTATTTATCATGTTTTCAAATAAAATAATAGCTTATTGACAATCTTCATGACATTTTCTCACGAATTTTTAATTAGGTAATTAAGATATTTCTATTACATTATGATTTTGTTTATTTATATAAATATAATATTATAGATTTCTTAGGATAATTAAAATAAATAGTCTACCTTGGACCAGGCGGCAGCCTAGTTCGGTTAAGACTTTTGTATATTGAATCTACTTATAATTTGAACTCAATAAATAATTTGTAATTTGTAACTGAGAGGTCGAAAATATGAGGATGAAAATTGGAAATTTTAAGATGATGATGCGGTAGTGGCTGCAGGGCAGCAAATTTTAGTAGGTGTATTTTCAATTTTTAGTAAGGGAATATCAAGTCTATACACCTGAAATGTACCTATGTCGAAACTCATATGTCGAAATCACTTTTTTATTGAACGCCGTAGTATATAAAGATGTCGCGTTCAAATCGAATTTATGTCCAGTGCATAAACCAGTACTTAGGTACTTTAAATTAGAAAGCTGACTATTCCTTATTGGTTTTTGTGGAAATCTAATTTCAATGTCTATAGAGAGTCTGTAATAGCATTGGTAACGCTGATTGAATTTGAAAGAAATCCCATTACGCCGATGTAATGACATTTAATAATTAATGAGATTACCGATTGGAAATTCGTGTCAAATGAAACACACGATAAGAAGCGTTGTTTCGTTTCTTCGCTTGTAATGAGTTTTATTTTAATATTTAATTCCATTCTACTTATATTGTATTATATATCTAATTTGATTTGATTGAGAAATTGACAAAATAATCGATTTGATATTCTAAGAACCCTAAAGTCCTAAAATAATTTGACTTAAGCAAAATTTGTTTCTTTTATTGTCTTTGTGTTTTAATAAGCCTCATATACCATAAATGTAGTTGAGGTCGACAATTAATGTATAGTTTTTATAATAGAAAATGAATTAAGCTACAATGTTTATCAATATTATTAGACGTTGACTAAATATTTTTCAAAGGATCGGTCGTAAACCAAAAAGTATAAAAAGGCGTTTTTATCCTTTTTGGAATTTAAACATTTCGAATCAATTTTACCTATAGCCGTTTAGTCATAATAATTATCATCTCCTTATGTACAATATTGGAGCTAAGGCCATAATCATTGCATCACAAAATAAAGTAAAGCTCAGACATGAGCCTTAGATTGCCCTGATGCTGACAATGTATTCATGTTTATTTTCTGATTTAATATCAAGAAGAATACATAGTTTTTATTATGTATAGTTAAGAAAATTAGGGTACCTAAATACGTCGCATGATAATTTGAAATATAAAAATGGTATTTATATAAATGTTCCATTTTAGCCCTGAAAGGAAACTAAAAGACTACTTGATTTCTTCGTTGATATGTGTGACTCTGTATTTCTACAATTGGGGGGTTTAAAAATAAAAAAACATAACAAATTATACATTATGTAAATTTTACATAATTGCTTTTTAAAAGGGAATTTTTTAATTGACAATGAGAATGAAATGCTTTAAAATCAAAATAAATATTCGTAAAATTACAATTTAAAATTCTAATATTTCAATTCAAAATCACCCTGATTCATTACAATTACACTAATAAATTACAGTATTTCAAAGTAATAATCATCAAAAGATAGGTGCGAAATAGGTTGTAGTGGCAATTTGGTTACATTTATTGTAACCAGGAGCAAGTTATCCTGTCAAGTAAATTACAATTAAAATTAGGATTATTTTTTTAATTTTAGTTTTTAGTTTTTAACACCAAAATAGTTTTTTTTGTGGATTTCTAAACAAATAAATATATATTTCAATTTTATTCTTGTAACTAAAAAAAAAGATGTTTTTATTGTCAGTAAGTATATAAAATATTAAAATAATCTGAAAAATACTAAAAAACTCACCGTTTAGAGTTCAAATCCCTGCCTCAACAACAAAACGTCGGAAGTGAGCGAAATCACATATTTCAGAACTTTTTCAAACTTTCAGCAATCATTCAACACTGCATTCTTAATGGCGCGCAATTTATCCCGTTCAGTTTCAGGCGACCGCTGAAAGAATGGCTTTTATGTCTGGAGTTGAAGCACGTGTGCAGAGAGCGAGTTGTTGGCCGCGTTCATTGTGCGCGGCTGACCGCCTGCTACGCTCGTGTAAAACTGAAGATTCGAGGCGCTACGCTTTGCTACGCTATGCTACGACATAGCGTTGCCTACCAGTTAATAATGATATTTCTCTGGGACAGTTTATTAGATTAACAGGCATATCAAATAATAATTACAACAAGGAACTAAGGCAAATTCTATTTAGTTAAAGTAATTAAAATGATGTTTTTTCCTTTTTTTTATTAAATTAAGAGATATTTATTAATTATGGGAGTATATTCTAAGTGAAAAACTGAGTTGAAAATAATGCGCAACTTTTCTGGATTTAGGCCTTTGTTACTAAGCAAAAGCGTTGCTTATGTTCACCGTTCGGTTATTCGGTATTTTTTTGGCAACTATGGCCTAAACAAAAAAAGTTACAGATTTATCCTACTCATTTTTTTAGAATAATCTCTTTAACTAAAAATATTATTTTGTGTTTTTTTTGCTTTTCTTGATTATTTAAACTTACGAGACGTTTCCTAATCTAGAGGCAGCATTTGCAAAAGCACTGTATATTTTTAGTATCTCTTTTAGATTAAGTCCTAATATATAATTTTGCGACCACATAAAAAAATTAGGACCTAGAAATATTGCTATTGTAACGCCTGTGAAGTTCCGCGAAGTAGCCTTCTTAGGGAGAGCTAGTAGCAGTGTTGGTTCTATCGACTAAAATTTTTAATTAACTAATCCATCATGATTTAAAGAATAGCATATCCTCCTGAGGCCTGGTGTCACAAATATAGGTGATATAAAACTGGATTCAAATATTGGCATGCTCTTGTGTTTTTGGCCTACTTTAATACAAAACAGAAAAGCTACATCGGTAAAGGATAGATGGCGTTTAATATCGGATATTTTTGTTCCAACTTGCCAGTGGCGTGATTTTTTATAGTCAGTATCTCAAGCATGTGCTCGATATGGCCATTTTGCAACTGTCAATAAAAAAAAACACTGTACTTGCTCCATTAGAAAAAAAATCAACGGTATCAAGCGCCATCTATCTTTTACCGATGTAACTTTTTTATTATATGCAGCGAAAAGCCACGACACAGGAACACGTCAATATATGAACACAGTTTTAATTCACCTATAAGGTTTTATATAAGGTTAGTTTTGGAGAAAATATTAAATTTAAACTACATTTCTAAAACTCATAATCAATAAGAGTTGTGGTGTTATCGAAATGAAACGGAAATTTTGGTGGCATTTGTGCCATCAAAGACACGAATTTTATGCTGTTTTCCATTAGAACGAATGCGGGATGGGTTTTAGTACCCAAATCCAAAGAAAAGGGATTTTCATGAATTCCGAATTTCGCTAGATAAATTCACCGCATCTTTATATTAAGAGCCTTATTACAAAATAGCGTAGGTATTCTTTTAAAATGAGTTGAAAAAATGAACGCATTTTTTTTTGGATGTAACTATAAAAGATAGGATAAATAAATAAATAAATAAATAAATAACTATTCAACCCTGGGAGAAAACCGCGGCACTGAGCGCTCTTCTCTTGCGCAAGCAAATAATATACACAATTTCTAATTGTTTTTTGCAGTGTTTTCTCCTTTCTAATGACAATAATTTATATTATGTCGTATTGCTAAAAGAGTGAACTTTAATATAGTATAAGTATTATATAAGAATCTTATTTTATTTCTGAGAAAATTAGAATGATACAGGAAGATTTTTTTTTAATTTTGTGTAATTGTAAGTAATGTATACCTTGGATATGTGGTCAAAAAACGAAAAAATAAAGCCGTAGTGTACATCAAGAATACATGACGGACATAAAAAAAAATAGTATACGGTTTTCGTTGTAGTGATATTACTGTATTAAGGAGCTCAAAGTTTGCCTTCCGAGCGTTTTACGAATAACGACTTTCGGAAAATGGGCTGAATAAGTAAATAATATTCGTTATATCTAAAATTAAAGGCCGCTATGGTCAACATCAAGAAATGGTCCAGGTAATTCAGTAATTAAAGTTTGTAGAAATCTCTTAATTTCTTGGAATTAGAACGCCAAAAATCCACTTTTCTTGCCTTTCTGGAAAAAATATGTGATAGGGCTCTTAATAAAAACTAAAAACATAGTGCAATAGACATTTTTCCCAGGATAAAGTGGTTACCTTACGTTGCTGTGTCGGTGGCATCGTTGATGGCTGTTTTCGCTCATTGCATCACCATCAATAGCAACTATCAGAAAAGTGTCCAGTCATTGTATCAGCATTCGAAAAGATCCAAGGCTATCGGCTCAATATACCAGTTTCAAACTTTTGTTCATTTATTGAAATATTATGGGAAAAAAACATTCAGAAACCGGCGTTTCAAGGTATGTAGAGTTTCGAATCTGAACATCCCAACTCTTCATTATTCGAAACTGCATCAATAAAGACATAATAAAGAGGAGCTATTGGCAGAAATACTATCATGGAAAGAGTAGTAAAATCCTGGCTGCCAAATTGTAGTACGATATTGATCAATCTAATACGTTATATAGTGAATAGTAGAAGTAATTTTCAATATTCTATCTTTAAGAATGTATCAATGATACATTTCTATGTATCAATGCCACCTTTCTCTTATGTTGCGTACAGACTGACGAAAGGTAACATGAAGCGTAACATGAAATGAAAGAATTTTCCTTCCATTTTAGTGCAATGTATCATGCAATGTAACAAATTCTCATATCTGGACGCCTGGCGCGCGCGAACTGTGCATTTCATGCGCACGTTTCGAGCATTTCAAGTGGCGCGCGGAGCGATCCGTGATTTGTCGATTTTTCGAACGAACACAAAAGTGCGCGCAGTGTGCTCAGAGCGCCAGTGTGGACGGGTTGTGTTGAGACGCGCGCGAACACGATCTGAACCAGGTATGGATACAGCTACGGACGAATCGTGTAGTGAAAAAAAAGGCATACAATTAATCGAGAGGTACATACAGAACACGAGAAACGAGAAATTTTATAGAATCCACAAAATTGGTCGTCACACTTTATTTACTTCGCGTGTTCTCAACAGACTGACGCTACAATAGCGCGCACGCCGGAAACAGATGCGAGTAGGTGCGCGCGCTTCGTCCACACTAATGAAATGCTCCTTTTATGTTACATTGCATGTTACCTTTCGTCGGTCTGTACGAAGCATCATAGTTAGCTGACTTTATGTAACTGTTTAAAAAGGTAGAACGGATCACAAGTAATTTGTCTTTATTTACAGCCTCCCCAAGCAGCTCACTCATGGCAAGGAGTCCGCAATACAACAACAGAAGGTCTTGTTTGTCCTAAGTATTAATTTTTAGATGAAATGAACGAGGATTTCCTACTGCTCAATATCCATTCACCGATAGGGTACCAAAATCAGTATGCAAGAAAAAAGGGTTATCATGTATGCAAGAAAAAACATCAATGCTACTCTAAAAAAATCGGATATTCATTCGCATAACACTCGGAACAAACAAGACTTGCGTCCTTACAAAGTACGACTGAGTAAGGTTAGAAATAGTTTCCTGTACCAGTCCAACCTTTTTTATAATAAGATTCCATTGTGCGTCAGGGGTCTTGGAGACGTTCATTTTAAGAAAAAGGTCCAGGACATTCTTACCAAGAACCCAATTAATTCTATTAGGGACTTTGCCAATATTGAATTTCCTAATCTTTCATGATTACTTTAATTACAATACAATATATGTAAAAAAAAATCTTGACTATATATCCAATCATTTTGATAATCGGAGATGGATTATATTAATAAATTTTGTATTGACTATTTCTATTGAGACATTTCTATTTGTAATCTTATAATTGTGGTATTTCTGATTTGACCATTTTATAACTGACTATTCGTTTTTATATTTTGACTATTTGTATTTTTCATCTATACCTACTTAGGTATTTTAGTACCTCAAATAGTTTTTTAAAGGACCATATATTTTTATTGTAAATTTATTTAATAGGTATTTGTTTTTTCCTTTTAAAAAAAATAGTCAATCTGTTTAATAAATAATTATACCACATAAGGTACAACATATTATCTTGTATTTGACTATGCCAAGAGTAGGAATACCTACCAACTTGTTTATTTTATAAAATAAAATAAATAAAAGTAGGCGCTTTGAGACCAGTGCTGGTAAAGCCAGGTCTGGAATGGCTAAGATGTTATTAGTGAAAATAGTCATTTCAGTCAGATACCACACTAATTTCAAGCGTTTGCATGCCACCAAAAGGTAATGACATAAATAATATATGTAGCGCTAAGAGATTTTCTAATGTAGCATTAATATTTTAGTTTTACAAAGCTAATACTGGCAACGCCGTGCGCCCTTTCGGGCCGCAGCGGCGACCGCAGCCGCCCGATTCTACTAGGGAACTTGCCGTATATTCTTGAAGGTTTCACCATCAGGCTCCTTGACTTCTACGGCGAAATGATTAATAGCCTGGTGAATTTTCAATATACAGGTCAGTGAACAAACGACAAGATTAATTCGCTTTTTTATTACTTTAAAGCGTTGTGCGCGATGATTTTTTTGAATCTTCGGTGAAACTAATTTAACTTCGGCGAGACTAATAATATGAAAACGTATTGTTTCAGTTTTTATTTGTTTTTAGGTGCAGTTTTGATTTGTTTTAGGAGGTGCTGATAGCATTGTCCAGAGAAACTAATAGCAATTTATGTGGCCATTTTTATATTAACAATAATAATGAAAGGTTTTAAAAAAATGGTCTGATTGATTATAATAACCGAATAATTTAAGCTATGAAAACAATAATAACATTAAATTTATTGTGCTATCTATCGCATTATACGTGTATAGGCTAATCACAGAAATAATGAGAGACAAAATGTCGTCAATTTCAATTGACATCTTCATCCTCTCCATTATACATGTATAGGCTAATTACATCACAGAAATAATACTGAGAGATAAAATGTCATCTTTTAGTCTATCTGAACATTAAAGTGTGTATTTTTTACGTATTGAAACCTGTACACCAAAAATAAAATTGACATCTTAATGTAAATATTATTAAAATAATAAGAGCTAATATTTAAAAATTAGTTTGTTGTTATATTATTATTTTTTCCAATATAGGATACCGTATAGGCGTGTTTAGAGCGCCATCTGTAGTGGGCCGCCATACTGCTAGACCACGAACGCCGCCATTCTGAACATAGGAGAAGATTAGGTAATGTTTAGAGCTACGAGTGCCATCCCCACTCTGCGTTTTCTAGTAAAATCCCAGCTGCCGAATGTTAGTTCGGCGTTGAGCAATCTAATAATCTATATAATCAATGCTGTAACATTTGCAGAACAATCGGTTCATTTTCGGTATATGGAAGTATGACCGAGTGTCCGAATAGAGGAGACAATTTAAGTAGCTGTCAATAAGTCAAAGGAGAAACGTTGATCTACTCGCTTTTCTATTTCACGTCATTCCCCTATCTATTATACCGTACCAATATATCTGCACGAGATTTAGTCACTCAAATCATCCCAAGAAACAAAATTAATCGCCATCGCTCTTATTTCTTCAGTCACTTTTGCCATACCACGCAGCAAGAAGCAGCTCTATCAATGAATGTAAGAAACTCCCCATCCATAGCAACATTCAAGGCTCACTTTAAGAACTACCATTTCGGAATACACGCAATAAAGGAACTTTTATAAAAAATCGAAAAAAAATAATAAACACTACTAGATTCGATTATTGTAATGCTAAATGTGAAAAAAAATCCTCGGAAGCGTAATACTTCGAGACAAATAAAAACAAAAAGACGTACAAATATAAAAGTTTCATTTACCTACTCAGTTTTACCGCCATATATATGTGTTTATGTAATATTTAACCTAACCTTAACTAACCTAGCCTAAAGCCGCGTTTCCACGGCGTGCTATCTAGCTGGCCAAACTACGCCGCGCCAAGCATACAGGTCGTGGGAACCGTCGCGCTTGCGCTGGTGTGTCGCTGGTTTTCCGATCCGTCGGTAGTCGGTAAGTTCAAAGGCGCGGCGCGGCGCGGCGAAAGGGCGCCCGTCCCAACGACGGCATTGGGCACGTGCGTCGGTCTCACTCATTCATCCTCCATTCATTCAAAAATCGTATCTGCGGGAACATCATGGAGTGGTGGAACGAAAGATATTTCGCATCTGGCCGACACAAGCCGCGCGCGCCACGGCGCCGCGCCGTGGAAACGCCCGGCACCAGTCGCGCCAACCCTCCAACGTTTGGCGCGACCTGGCAACTAACCAGTCGTGGGACCCCACCATAACCTTACCTACTGAAATGTATGGGTTTTGAGGCTTTGAATGCCTATATCTCGCTTATTTATTGAGACCGAAAATAGGGTGGTGAATATAGTCGGGTGACGTTAAAAATACATCAATATAGAACAAATTCCTATAATACAGGGTGCGGCAGTGAGGACGGACGGTTTTAAAAAAATCATAAAATAGTTAATTTTTACTCAAAAACATATTTATTGATGGAATCAGGTTCGCAAGGAAATAGCATTTGAGACAGTCAAGTGTGGAAAATCACATCAGGCATGTGGTGGCCGAAATCGTTGATGCAGTGCTGGAGGCGTTCCAACATCGCTCTTTCAACTTGGGCGACTTCCACGCGAATTGCGTCCTACAATTCGTCCAGAGTTCGGGGCTTGTTATCGTATACTTTAGCCTTGAGGTGTCCCCATTAGAAAAAATCATTCCACGCAATTCGCGTGGAAGTCGCCCAAGTTGAAAGAGCGATGTTGGAGAGAGTCTACGCAAATTTCCAAGAACGCCTCCAGCACTGCATCAACGATTTCGGCCACCACATGCCTGATGTGATTTTCCACACTTGACTGTCTCAAATGCTATTTCCTTGCGAACCTGATTCCATCAATAATTATGTTTTTGAGTAAAAACTAACTATTTTATGATTTTTTTAAAACCGTCCGTCCTCACTGCCGCACCCTGTACAATAATACCGAAAAAGAAAACAATATGCAATAAAGTATCAATGCAATATTAGAAATCAGAAGAAGATGGAAAAGTAAGAAGCAGAGGAAAATGAAGATCGCGAGCGAGCCTAGGCAATAAGCTCGTTTTTTACACGACCGTCCAACAAAAAAGGTAATGAGTTCAAAGGTATCTATGTATGTTTTCCGTCTCTTTATTCCACCATAACTTCTAAACGAGAGCCGATTTAGAAGTGTGTAAAATTGTTAGAATCATTATTTCATCCTGAGTGTCATAGGGACATAAAATGTACAAATATCATTCAAGTAGTTGCATAAATGTCCAAATGTTCAAATGTCAATAAATTAACATAAATATGTCGTGTATAGTTTCAATTGAAAGGTCTGATTGAGTACATTCTGGAAGTATACATGTATCTATATTGGTAAATAAACCACAAATATTTCATAAAAAAAAACCGTAATAAAATTAATTATAAATACAATACATAGTTAATTTTCTGTAACGGCAGTCGTATTTTTATTCTTTTTAATATATTTACTTTTTTGTGTCTTTGTTTCTAATTTAAAATAAATATTTTTTTAATAATGCAATTTATCCAATTCCAGATTGTCAGACAAGGAATAGCTGATCCAGTATTATAAAATAAAACGCTCTCCGTCTGTATATATTCTACTCTCGCAAGTATTTTACATACCCGTAGATTAATTCACAAGAGAAATTGCCTAGGGAAATTTAAAGGGAAGAATCGATTCAGAATGAAACATACCAAGTGCAATATGAAATACAGACAAGGTAATTTTACGCTCTGTTGAATATGTAACGGGGCTTATTCCCGTTGGTAAAATACCGAAACGCAAGCGTTTTGTGATATTTTCAATTTGTGATTCAGCAAGTCCACAAGCAAGAACACAGATAACATGGATTAGATGTCTATGAAGGGAAATATCTTTTTAAACACCCTCAAAACGAAATACTTAACGTTTACTAGAACAATCTCCATGTCCAGTTCTATTTTTTGTACAATATGTATTAAAATAAATTAAAACAAAAAAAACGGTAAAAGATGGTTATTAGTTATGTTAGAAGTTTGTTAGTTATCTGCAAGTTTATATTATTAAGCAATAATATAATTTATGTAAAAATACAAGTTATTGTCTAACGCAGAGGTACCCAACCTTTTTGTCTTGTAGACCACTTGCTGTTTCTTTTTGTTTTCCGTATACCCCTTTCCGCGTAAATTTAGTTTATTTATTTATTGAAAAGAAAATGTATAAAAATTATTTTCATACAATGATTTTGCGCCAGTCCTAACTAGGCAGTGCCTGTTCCAAGGAAAACGCCAATTTTATATGATATTATTTGAAAAAGAAAGAAAAAGTTTTATGAAAAATATGGTAAAAAATTGTTGTAGTCAATTTACAACAATAAAAATATAAAAAATAAAATAAAATACATGAAATAATTGTTACTAAATCTAAATAATCATTGAATAATAAAAGTAGTGAAAAATTATTATAAAATAAATCCAATACAAAATATTATTTTATAAAATAAAAAGTTGAATTCACTCTTGTTTACATGTGGGTGAATATATTGTTAGAGATGTGAGGGTGTATATTGTGTATGTGTGTGTGTAAGTGTGTGAACGATGGGAACGATGCCTCTGATTTCGCGTGATTGTAAAACAGTTGCCTAATATCAAGTAGTTTCGCCTCGAGATACAACTCATTAGAAGAATATATTTTTGTTTTTTTTTTTTAATTATATTTTTTTTTTATACGATTATAAGTCTTTCGATTGTAGCATTAGAGCACGCTCCCCACCCCAGAATAGCGTATGTAATAATAGATTGACATATAGCGTAGTATATCATTCTTAAATGGCAAACTTTAAATGTGTTTAAATGCGTTTATTAACTTTAAATGCGTTCTGTTGTTACAGTACTGAACAATTACATAGTATAAAATCAAAGACCGAGCCTGGCCCCGCACCACCGTTATAACCTACGCAAGAGCGGCAGCGGTATGCGGCCTACCCTCAAAACAACGGATTGACAGCTCTTTCAGTCTACCCTGGACAACGGCGACTGCAACGTCACCGAAACGTCGGGTGCTACAAATTTCACGCGGTAAATCGTTTTTATCCTATTTATAATTACATAGTATTTTTGCTGTAGTGGCCTGTTGTAGACAATTAAAATTATGTACAATTTGAATTAGTTACTCTATTGAAAAGTACTTAAATTTTGCACGGTCCGCATTAATTTCCTAGGCGACCACGACCTTGAAGTACGAAGCATTTAAGAAAGCCACAGATAAATGCATATATAGCTTTATCTCGAGTGCTCATCTACTTCGGGTAAGACTACTTAAGTTATCCAAGTTTAAAGTGGCCAGTGTTAAAAAACAGCAATTACATAGGTAAGGACCCAATATATCGCCAATAGCGGTATATTCGTCAATTGGATACGAATGTAATGTAATATAAACATAGCTATGCGTATTTAGGGGACACAGTCCATGTACAATTTACAATTATAAAATATCATACGTCTTATATGTGTACTAGTTTCGAGAAAATAAGAATAGACACAAGCAACAAAAAAAAACGAATAAAATTAAATATCTAGAATAAACCGAAGTGAAAGCCATTTTACACGACTTCCAACAAATAAGGAGTGTAATGTATTCAGGGTTCATCTATGTATGTTTTTTGTTTCTTCATTCCACCAAACTTCTAAACGCTTGGACCGATTTAAAAGTGTGTGTTGTTGTTAAAACCGTTATGTCATAGGGTACCTTAGCTTTCAAAATATCAAGTGAGTAGTTGTCTAAATATCCAAATGTCAATACATTAACATAAATATATCGCGTTTAGTGTCAAATGAAAGGTCTGATTGATTCCATTCCGGAAATGTACATTCGTCTATATGGATAAATACACAAACCACAAATATTTCATAAAAAAAAGTTATGAAAGTTGTTTGTAAATACAATAGATCACTGTCTGTAACGGCAGTCATGTTCTTTATTATTTTTAATATGTTTTCTTTGTGAGGCAATTCATCCGCTATAATATGCGAACGCGCAATAGAAAATTGTAAACATATCATATATTTTCATACTATATAGACATTTAACTACTATCTAAAATTACTGAAGATCTTTTATTTTTCTTTTCCGGCCCACCAATAGACAAGGACGGAAAGTATTGTGAGCGCACTAAAAAATCGAGATGAATACTGAAATATTCATTTTGAGCCCCCCTGAGACGATGAAAACCATTTCCAGATTGAAGTATCTCTGTGTTTCTGTCTATTTGCCTGTTTGTGTGTCTGTGTGTGTGGGTATTCTGTCACGGTATCGTAAAAACGCTCCATCCGATTGAACTGAAATTTGGTATGCAAGCATCATTTGATCATGGCAAGAGTTCAAAAGATTATAGTTGAAATCGGTCTACCGGGGGTGAACTAGTCATATTTCAATCTCGATATTTTAGACTTGGATGCTTGAAATTCTGTACACTTGTGGGTCTGACATTTTGGTTAGAATATCTCATGTACATACTACACTAGTAATATTACAATTCCAACATACATTTTAATCAAATATAATCGCCGAGGCGAACCGAGAAACGAACCACGCCAGCGCGGTTGAGTAACGAAAACCAAACGGGTTAGTCCGCCGCCCGAGAGAGGTCGCTCATAGATATTATTTATGACAATATTATTCAGATGAAATCAATCACCTTGTCACCTTGTCTACTTAAGACTTCCCGTCTTTAGGTAATACAACCGATTTTTTTGACTTACACGAAGTTTCAGAGCAATGATTCAAAAAGAAATTGTCACCGTCAGTGTCGTCAAGAAGTCGCCAGTACTTATACTAAACGATATCATTGAAGAAAACGATTAACTTTAATCGTTTGCGGATATTTTTTCTAGGCTTTAGGAAAGCGTCGTCGATTAGACGTAGGTACTTCTTTCGATCGAAGAAAAAGTTCAGTGATAAGAGTGAATTATATTGCGTTCATGGTTTAACTATCATTCATTACGTCGCTGATTCCTGTGGGATCTTCGAGTCAGTTAAATGGACGCAAGAGGCGATAATTCAACCGACCATAATATAAAAAGCAGGTGCTAATTTTTGGAAAATGAGGGGGGGGGGGGGGAAAGTTTTCTGTTATAAAATAAAATCATATAAATATATATATATATATATATATATATATATATATATATATATATATATATATATAATATATATATATATATATATATATATATATATATATATATATATATATATATATATATATATATATATATATATATATATATATATATATATATATATATATATATATATATATATATAATATATATATATATATATATATATATATATATATATATATATATATATATATATATATATATATATATATATATATATATATATATATATATATATATATATATAATATATATATATATATATATATATATATATATATATATATATATATATATATATATATATATATATATATATATATATATATATATATATATATATATATATATATATATATATATTATATATATATATATATATATATATATATATATATATATATATATATATATATATATATATATATATATATATATATATATATATTTATATATATATATATATATATATATATATATATATATATATATATATATATATATATATATATATATATATATATATATATATATATATATATATATATATATATATATATATATATATATATATATATATATATATATATATATATATATATATATATATATATATATATATATATATATATATATATATATATATATATATATATATATATATTTTTTAGAATTGATCAATAAGATGATTATAAAGTAAATAATTATAAAAGCCACTTACATCGTGACGAAGGATTCCCTTGATCGGATTCGGGAATGCTTTAGGTTCGTGATTTAATTTAATTTTTAATTTAATTTAATTTAATTCGTGATTTGATTTAATTTAATTTAATTCGTGATTCCCATCGTGACGAAGGGAATCCTTCGTCACGATGTAAGTGGCTTTTATAATTATTTACTTTATAATCATCTTATTGATCAATTCTAAAAAGAATATATACACAAAACTATCAAATATTTCAATATATATATATATATATATATATATATATATATATATATATATATATATATATATATATATATATATATATATATATATATATATATATATATATATATATATATATATATATATATATATATATATATATATATATATATATATATATATATATATATATATATATATATATATATATATATATATATATATATATATATATATATATATATATATATATATATATATATATATAAATATATATTTTAAAACAAGCTTTTATTATTATTAGAAGAATTTACCATAGCTATCATAATTGAATGCGTATACAAAATTTCGTGTCTGTGCTTTTAACTGTTAAGGAGCCCCTCATTGGAAGCCAACCCTGAGTACAGCAGCCTGTAAGGGTAAAACTTAGAATTGGCTATCATGATATATAACGTACACAAAATTTTGTGTCTTTGCTGTTCATCATTGAGGAGTCCTCTCGTTGGAAGCCAACCCTGGGTGCAGTAGCCATGTCATGGTAAAACTTAGAACGGGCTATCATAATTGCATGCGTATACAAAATTTCGTGACTGTGCTGTTGATCGTTGAGGAGTCCCCTCGTCGGGAGCCAATCCTGGGCGTAGAATCAGGTCATGCTTGCAATAAAACTGCATTGTTATCGAAACTGAACCAACGAGTAAATTTTCAACTGATGTGGATTTTTTTTAAGTGGTTCTAATTCAGCTTGCAAAATTTGACCTAAACAAACTGAGAAACATTGCAAGGTAAATGATAGCATATTATAAAAACATCTATTGCTTCGTAATTTTCATAGATGGCGCTTTAGCAGCTGTTATGAAATCATAAATACTTAATTTTCTGTGATATTTTCTCAAAATATAAGACTACTAGACATAACATAGAAATAATCGTTCTTTATAAAACCGACTCTTTCGGTTCTTTATAAAAATATAAACAAACAAAACATAAAAAATCTGAGTTTCAAAAGAAATAGACAAACATCAGTACAGTACACTAATGGTCAGATTTGTGCGTGATATATAACAATCTTCATATTTTAATTGGTTATAAAATTCATAATAAAAATGGAGGTTAGTTACTGAATAACGATTAGGCAAATTTTAATAATGTTATATTTTGAAAAAAAAAATGAGCTTATAGAAAGCATTTGAGGATTGCAGTTTTTATTTAATTTCTCGATTTGCGTTGTACCGAGAAAGTTATCTGGTTAACCCTTCCAATCGCGAAGTAAAAATTCAGCTGTCACTTACGCCGGCGACATTTTCGCTTGTAAATTCGGCGCAAGTACATAAATGAACTTGAGTTAAACGACTATAACTTGTAAACCACTATACGGATCATAAAAAGAATAACTGTAAAATGATCGCATTGAAATTTGAAATATAAAACATAATAAAATTATCTCGTAAAACAATTAAGATAATAATGAATAAATATTACAAAGTTGGCGAACTGAAAAAAAGTCGCCTATTCAAATAATTTCGATGTTTATATCACAAAATACGTAAAATACGCAAAAATTGTAAATACAGTTATGCTCTTTATTAAATACTTTACCAAAACTTATATTTTGTTTTACTTATTTGCATACAAAAACATTTAGTTACTCAGCCAAGAAAAAATCGATGTATTCTCCGAATGTCCGATGTCTGATGTCAAATTAGAAATCAAGTTGAATTGAGCAAAATATAGCCAATTTTGTGATTATATACGATGTAAATCAAATAATAGCTGTTTCATAAGCGAATTAAACGAATATTACGTCATAATTCGCGATTTTTCGTCATAATTCGGGAAAAGAAACGAACATTTTTTGCAAAGCTAACATCAAACTATTTAACGCGATAAATCGTGAAAAAAAGCAGATGAGCTGTCCCAAATTAGAAATTCTCTTTCGGAAATCTTCCTAGAATGCAAATCACTTACGGTTTTGCAGGAAATAGCACAAAAATAACACGAAAATCACAAAATCACAGAGTTCCACAACGGCCGCACGGCGGCTCAAAGAGTCGCGGCGGGCGCGCGGCGGGAGACTAGCAAAAACTGATTATTGCAAGTAATTATTGGCTAACAGTCGTCGACTAGAGTTCGACCGTTCGACTTTTTCGATATCGCATACTTTATACGCGGATAGGATCGCAATTCGAGTAATAAATCGTATTTTACGCAGCGCGGAGCGCCCAAACCAAAATTGATTAGCTCAAATCTTAGCGTTTTTAAGCGTCTAACCAGAAATGGTTAACTCGTATAGGAAGGGTTAAAAAGCTTCAAGCTCTTATATATATATAGTATTTTGAGTTTGAGAGAGGCTCATTTAAGGGAGATAACGTAATCGGGTCTGCGTGTGTTGTGAAATTGGCGATTAACGCTTAGCATGGTCCTTAACGCTAGACGGGGCACAGTCGTACACCCTCACTTAAATATAATAAGGGCCACTCCTCCTCGCACCTCAAGTGCGTTGGGTAGACGAACGCCAAGCGTGCTGCATTACTTGCTCCACGGTGAAATGAATAAAAAGCTACCACGCCGCCATGAGACCAATTGAAGGTTCATAAATAGGTTTTGTTTGTTTCTACTCTTGTTAAACCCCCCCATTGTGAAAATTCACAATTGGTTGGTTTATTATCAGACGATTGCCTCTTACAACCAACCCTACTCTGAAGTGTATATGTATATGTGCATTATTGTATGTGCATTTTGGTTAATATATTCCTTTCTCGAACTTACCTTATTATTACTTTTCTTAACCTTATATTATTCTTCCCTATCATCGTGTTCATGTTATTTCTATATTAAATTCTAATGCAAGCTTTGTAAACTATTCATAGGATAGTAAAATGCGAACGAGCAGTTAAAATAAAATAAGCTGATAATATAAGATGTTATGAATTTATCGTACGATAAATTTCATACACCGAGTGTGTACGTTGCTAATCAGTGGCTGTCGCCTATCGGCGCAGTGCGAATTTTGCGCAGTGTTTCGGCGGAAGCCGGCGCAGCGACTACTGCGCAGAGCGGGTAGGCGAAAAGATGAATATGAAACTGGTTTATTTTAAACACCTCGTACTCACGAATCCGTAGTTTAAACCTCGTAGAATTAACACTGGAGGCGTGCGACGAAATCCCTGCACTCTGGAGCCTTTATATGTATCAAACAGCTCCACCTTTTTATGTTTTAAGCAAATGTTTCGAAGCGTCCAAATACGCGTATATCACGATTCGATAGGGATGTCGAGAAAAAAAAGCGAAAAAAAGTAATATGTGCGTAATTTATGTCTTGTTATTGCATTCGATCGAGAGTGAATGGAAAATAGTGATCCAGCCGGGAATCGAAACTTACTATGTTAAATCAGGCGACCTGACCACTATACCGCCGAGCCATCTACGTCGTAGGAGCTGCGACTAAGATTAGATTAGGTTTTTCCGCCCCTGCCAAGAATACTACAGAACTAGTCCACTGCTACAGGACTTATTTTAGTGAGAAAATGGCCAACAAAAGAGATAACACATGGCTTACAATAGATTCACAAATAGATAGAACCGTTCGCCGAACAATAGCAAACATTTTTATTCTTACATGTCTTTATTTAAGCATGTCTTTATTCCAAAGAAAGAGCTCGGAATAAAATATAGGTAAAAACGTTGCGGTCGCTGGAAAAAAGCTTGCAAATTTATCGGATTTCTAAAGGTACTTATTAAAAATATTGCAAATAGCAAAATTAGACTGTCAATTTGTTTGATATGCTAGAGATGTTTATCACCTGCTTAAGAATATTCAGAGCTATCAAAAAAATATATAAAAAAAATATTTTGGGAAGCATTTAGACTATTTCATTTCCACCGCCGCCGTTGTCCAAGTTAGACTGATAACGGCGTTTACTCTGGACAACGGCGGTTGCAACGTCGCCGAAATATCTGGTGCTATAAACTTCACGCGGTAAATTCGTTTTATCCTATTTATAATCGGTGTACGGGTTTAACGGTGAAATCGTGGACCTCTACAATTTAAGACAAGACCTAGCTAACTCTATACTGCATAAAAAGGGTATGTCTGAGAGGGAGCTAGCCTTATCAATGCATAAGCAACCGAAATTAAATAAAAAATTCGAATTATTGCAAACGAATAAAGAAGAGGTCTTAAAGACTATAAAAAGTATCAGAGACGACTGTGCTCCAGGAAAAGATGGGATCCAGGCAAAGATAATCAAACAATCTGCAGAAACATTATCCGAGCCCCTTGCTCATCTAATAAACCTCAGTTTCTTGACTGGTATATTTCCAACATGGCTGAAAAAAGCGATAATAAAACCAATATTTAAAAGTGGTAAAAAAGAAGATATAGGAAATTATCGCCCTATCTCCCTCCTCAGTGTGGTTTCTAAAGTGTATGAAAAAATATTCAAACATAGATTAACACAATATCTAGAGACACAGAAGCTGCTATCTAATAATCAGTATGGCTTTAGACAGGGTCGGGGAACCAGTGAGGCCATCAATGCTGTCATACAATATATAGTGGAAAACATAGACAAAGGAAAAAAGGTAATTGCCACTTTCCTTGACCTGTCAAAGGCTTTTGACACAGTTTCCCATGTAATCCTCGAAAAAAAACTAACTGACTACGGAATCGATGGGGTGGCCTTAAAATGGGTTCGGAGTTACCTAGACGGGAGGACTCAGAGCACAGTAATTGGTCGACAAATAAGCGAAGAGACTAACGTGTCATTCGGTGTCCCTCAAGGTAGTGTTTTGGGTCCAATTCTCTTTTTAATCTACATCAACGAATTGTGCGAATTACCTGTTAATGGTAGAATTGTATCCTTCGCGGACGACACTGTCCTTCTTACTGCGACTAATAATTGGAATGATACATTCTTAAAAGCTCAAAGTAACTTGGAACTGGCTAAAACTTGGATCGACAACCATATTTTAACGCTAAATGCTGCGAAATCAAAATTTATCACTTTCAGCTTGCGGGAAAATCTCAACCAGGTTCTCAACCAAACACTTGCCATTCATACCGACAAATGCTTGGATAAGAATAGATGTGTATGTACTAAATTAAGCAAATCTGCAACAGTCTCCTACTTAGGCATAACGGTAGATGAGAAGCTATGTTGGGAAAATCAGATTGCAAATTTGAGTTCGAGAATTAGAAAGCTGGTTTATGTATTTCTTCGGCTGCGCAACATTCTGTCCAAAACAACCATAAGAATGGTATACATGGCCTTGTGTCAGAGTATTTTGTCCTACGGAGTCGCGGCATGGGGCGCTACTAGTAATGATAATCTGGATAGATTGACAAAAGCGCAGAAATTATTATTGAGAGTAATTCACAGAAAAAACCGGCGTCATCCATCTGCCTTGTTATTTTCCCAATCTCATGTGCTATCAGCTAAACAGTTATTCATTAAGCAAGCGCTTCTTGCATTCTACAAATCTAGAGATGACCACGCCCGAACTCAAAACAATCTGAACACAAGAATGTCCGCGAGTATCAATTATATAATTCCGTCAGTCAGGACAACATTTGCCCAGAGACATATATTCTACATAGCCCCAAAATTATATAATTCCCTTAGTGAAGACATGAAAAATTATCCTAACATAAAAATATTTAAAGCAAACCTTAATAGATGGCTACTTAACAAGGGATATGTAAAATCTGATCAACTTCTTTGCAACGCACGACAATTTATTTAGTATCACTTATCTATTTTTCTTAATTAAATATTATTAAATTACAACTATAAATGTATATATTTATTACATAGCTATATATTTTTTATAAAATTGGTATATTTATGTATATATACAGGTGGTGGGTCCAAATAATTTATTTTAAAAAAAACACGTCATTTCTTAAAATTGCATAAAAATATGCACATCTAGAGACGGGCCAAATTATCGCCTAGTTAGATGTGCTATTGGCAGTAAAGGTCATGTAAGATGTGTTAAACCTCCCTATATTAATTATTAAATAATTTATATAATTTTTATAAGATTACATGACCTATGAATGAACTGTATACCTAATCCTATGTACCTAAATAAATAAATAAATAAATAAATAAACTGTTGGCGCAGCCATATGGCTAAGAAATTTAAAGTTAACACTTTTACAGCGGCCGATTTTTATAGCGTGTTTTATATTGCCCGCGAGCGTTTTTTGGCATTATTTTAACGGCTATAAAAAAACCTGATTAGGTATAAAAACAATTTGTCTTGTATCTATTAGACTGACTTTTACATCTTCCGGATAAAATATATATATTTTTTTATTTAGGTAAAAAACAGTCATAAACAATTGTTTTAACAAATACACTTAAACAAATAGACCTACATTACCATTAATTTTAACAAAACTTGTAAATGTAGCCAAAACAATGTAAATTTCTAGTCGGATCGAACTATTATCATTTAGTACGAGTACCTAAATTATTAGCTGTAAACTAAAACTAATGCAACAACAAATCACTCAATTGTTTCCTAAAAGTAATTAATGACACTGAGAATATATCTATGTCGTTCAAAACTTCATTATAACACATGCAAGAGCGTCTGAAGAAGGTATTTTTTGCGTAGTTTGAATGAAAAGAGGGAATATAGAAAGTATCTTTTGAACGTGAGGAGGAAGACCGCGGGATTTTAAAAAGATTTTTTTCCAAAAGGGGTGCAGAGTTGATGTGGTTATGAATAATTTTATATAAGAAAATGCTGTCTAAGAATTTTCGTCTTTAATACAGAAAATGCATTTTGTGTGTTGTTACTCTCACTGCGTAGTCGGTGCAGAGGCTACCTGTCCGAAAGTCCAATGATTTTAAACATTTCTTTTGTACCCTCTCAATCCTATCTACGTGAACAGCATACTGGGGACTCCAAACTACACGTCCGAATTCTAGGACATTACGAACAAATGCATTGTAGAGTATTTTAATGGTGTTGCCTCTGGTAAAATGCGCAGAATCAGTCCGAGTTGTTTAAATGTAAGAAAAATGTAAGAAATGTAAGAAATATTATGGTAAGTTTAAAAAATAGTATTTTTGTGAGAAAAAAAATGTTGTACATGAAGTAATCATACGTAATCATTGAAAATAATTATTTTTTGTGTGGAAATTTTTGAAACATGGAAAGTAGCATAGTGGTATGTTTCAATCTGGGCAAAAGTAGACTGTCTCCTTGTGTCCTCGTTTGCCAGTTTGCTTCTTTCCAATGTCTGCGCAAACTTTGCAGACTCTCGACACCTTAGTTTTATTTGGTTTACGCTAAGAATACATGCAATTTTTTTTTCACGCTATGAATTTATGCTAATGAATCGCATATGTATGTATAGACAAAAGACAAAGCTACATCTTGCGGTGTCGACTACAACGGGCGAGCCCGTCACCACAGGACGTTTTAACGATTAGTCGTTCTGTCGCCCTGCAGTGAACGTAGAAGACTTTGGACAGTACAATCCTACGTCCAGCTACGTCACAATCCGTGAGAGTCCAACGCCTTACTGCGAGTGAACCAGGAATAAACCCGGCGGGCTCGAGATACTCGCGCCCTCACTTCCAATTGTGACCAGATTTCTCCGGTCTCTCGATTGGTTCCGAGTTCGAGGTCGCTTGCGCGGTCCTCTCCCTTACGAAGCGGTGAAACGGTGTGCACCGAATCTATCGCGGACCAAGGCGTCCTTTGCCCGACTCTGAACCGGGATCGGATGGCCAATGGTCATTTCAAGAGCAGTCGCCGTAAGGTAGACAACCACCCCCGCTCTATAGGAAACAATACAGTTTCCAGACTCCCCCGACTGTTAGTCGGAGAGCACAGTCGATTAGCTTGCGCCGCTCGGTGTGCAGACCGTCCAGGAGCGCCAGAGGTTTGATTCCCAGGGGAGACTGGTTGACCCAGTGTCCTACCCAGGTTCGCACCCCATGCGTGGAGGCCATCGGATGGGTGTTGACCCGTGAGCATGACCGACCCTGAACACATAAGTCATCGTGGCCTCCTCATCATGGGCCCATTAGCTCCCAAGAAGACAAAGCTACACGCTGGTGTGACGAGAATAACGAACCGAGTACGTGTATTTTAAACGAACTGTATAAAAATCGATCACGTCCTAAGTACGTAATTCGCGAGTTAGAGAATATATAAAGTGTTAATCATATAATATTTAATTTTCAAATGTTTTATTATAATTTGATTATTCTATTTTTAAATGAATAAATCTATTTATTTATTTTTTAATTCTAATATTTAATGACACTGCATCAATATCGCAACACAGTGACTTTATGCGTTAAAACGTCATATAAAAATACAATGAAAATTCACTCAAAACGCGACTATCTCCATGGCAACCAAGGTGACTTGAATCGGGAGTTGCTGTGAGTTAAACATTAATGACACTTTTAGCAAAAGCGTTTCAACGCTGATAATATTGAAGCGTACATTACTTAAGTATTTATACTCGGCGGCCCTTCTTGCAGGAGAATTAGGCTTATTAATTCTGACGTGTAATTAGATAGGTAATTGAAATTAATGATAAGGATTATTTCTCGGAAATTAATATTCCCAAGGATTTTGAGAATTTTCTCGTTTCTAGAAAACAGTATTAATGAGAAATGGCTTTGAATTTCTATTCAAATACCACCTTTGTACTTTAAACGCGAAATTTGAGAATTTCTCACTCATTAAGGAAAGCATCCACCTTCCACGTTCCTGTCAAATATAAAAAAAATATATATTGAACATTTTACAGTGGTGCAATATTTGATAGCCTATTGGTGATGGTGGTTCCTAATAGTTTCGTGCAGCATGGGCTTGATGACCAGTAGGGCGGTATCGACTACAACGGGCGAACCCGTCACCCCAGGCTGGTATAACGATATGTGGTGGTTTATTCAGCCGTAGAAGACTTAGAGACAAGACAGTCTACTGTCTAGCTGGCCAACAAGCCCGTTAGAGGCCAACGCCTTACGACGAGGTACCAGGAAAGGTAACCGGTGGGCAGCCTCGCCCCTTAACTACCAGTTTTGGTAGGATATCTCCGTCGGGAGTTAACATTCAGGATACCTCCATCCTCCCGACTGGTCACAGGTCCAAAGTCGCTTACGCGGCTCCTACCTGTTGTATTCAATTTGAATTTATCGGCCTTTTCTCGTAGTGACACACGGGATCGGGTGGCCCAAGGTCATTTCAAGAGTGGCATAACAGGTCAACATCCACCCCCGCTGCTTAGGAGACAGTATATTTTCATAGTATCCAGACTCCTTCAGCAATTTGTCAGAGTGCACAACGGCTGGCATCGCCGAACGGTGCGCAAACCGCCTAGTATCATCGGGATGCAATCCCGACGCTACTTGAGGAGAGACTACCAGGAGAAACTGGTTCACTAGCTTGTGAGGCCTGATACGGGAGAGTCTTGCCCGGGGTAGCATTCCGCACGAGGAGGCTTCTGAATAGGAGCTGAATTGTGAGTTAAACCGATCCGAGAACAACATGCATCTTTTGGCCCAAGCTGCACGAAACCGTTTTCTACCCTGATGGCCAGTTCGGGATTCCTTGGGTCGGGTCAACTAACGGTTCAGCTCCCATCCTTCTCTCGAAGAGGGACTTAACTTGGAAGGGGCGCCGTGAACTTTGCCTCCGGCTACAACCAGCAGGCAAAAACCTCGGACGGAACTGGACGGTTTGCGTGCAAAGCTGTGTCAGCCAATCGCTTGAGCCAATCTTTTTTTTTAATTTTTTTTTATTTAATTTACTTATTTTATAACATATTGTATTGAATTTTTCATCATTACTTTGTTTTAAATATATACCTAATATAATGTACATACGTATATTAATTTATTTAAATAATTTGTTATATTCTTTCAACGCCTTTTCAACTCTTGCTATGATTAAATGATGACTGCATGCCAAATTTCATCCCAATCGGATAAAGCATTCAGGTACTATCGTGGGGGAATGCACACACACGCAGATATACACACCCAACACATACACACATAAACTCACAGATAGAATTTAACCTGGAAATGGTCTTAATAGTCTTAAGGGGGGCTAAAAATGGATATTTCGTATTCATCTCGATTTTTTGGCGCGTTCACAATATTTTCCCTTGGGCCGGAAAAGTAAAATTGCATTTTTACCCTTTGTAACGACCACCTCTCTTCGGCAAGTTTGAACGCACAATGGCAGGCGGAGAAACGGTATAAGGCTTGATGGCGAAATTACCTAACAAATATTTTTCTACACAAATTTAACGTGTACCTACTGGTACTTACATAAGTATTATCTACCGTCGGCCAACTCTAGGCGTCGTACTTCCCCGGTTTCTATGCTTACGACTAGGTTGTTCACTAATTGCATCAAATTGGATTAATTAAAAATACTAATAATTAGCTGACCCGTGCCCCGTTGGGCGGTAAAACCGTTTACCTGTGATGAAATTATGAGTGTGGTTCTGTTATTACTGAGTGCTACGATTTATTTCCTGACTGCCAAAAGAAGGGTTATATTTTTACTGCATATGTATGTACGTATTTGCATGCCAATTTGACTATAATACCGTTATTCGTGAGTGTCTTCTTGTGAGTGTCTTATTTGTGAGCGTATTATCTCTTTAACTATTTACGCAGTAAAAGGGAAATTATATGCAGTAAAAGGGAGGAGTCTTTTGTTTTAAACACTTGAGACGATAAATTTTCTTATTTTGATAAGAATTCATAATTGTTGATAATATGACCAATAAACATGACCTAACGATTTAAATTATTTTTTAAATATAAAATACTATTTTTTGTGACTAAATATAAAAGCTAGACATATGCTGTCGCTGATTTTTTTGCAGGCAATTATCAAGCTCTACAACTTTTCCCTAGAACTTAATCATATATCTCTCATCGTTAAGACAGCGTTCGTTAGAAACGTTTTCGTTCGACCGTTTTTTCCGACTTTGGATATCCGACTACCACGAAAAAGCCTTTCCATTTTTCGGATTAATATATGACACTCACACCTATGTTACTCACAAGTAACGTGCCTAGTAAGCTCTAGAACTTAGTAATATACCTCTCATCGTTAAGGCAGCGTTAGTTAGAAACATTTTAGTTCGACCGTTTTTCTCCGACTTACTTTGCAAATCCGACTACCACGAAAAAGTCTTTTCATTTTTCGGATTAATATATAGCCTATGACACTCACAAATAATGTGGCTTTCTATTGGTAAAGAATTTTCAAAATCGGTTCAGTAGATCCGGAGATTATTTCCTACAACGTCAAAAACTTTACCTCTTTATAATATTAGTATAGATAATAAGACGCTAACTTTACAGATAAACAAACAAATAGGAAAAAAATGCGTTAAAAATAATACTTTTATTAAAATCGTTTATAAGGAAAAGCCGCCAAACAAGTACAAAATCCATATCAGAAGTGTCGAATATAGCTTTAAGCTGATTAAATGTCATGTAAAGGCGTTCAGTCTCAGCTATGTAAAGGTATCATTTAAAGCAATTCGGCTTATATAAACTTTTTATCATATCATTTTATCGTATAAAGGTTTACTCGGCTTTAGTTATATAACTAGCGAGTAATGGCTTCTCGACATTGCTCTATAAGCGCTTTTTCAGCAACGTTATACAGCGTTTTAGCTGTATAAGCCTTTTAGTCGAATAACGGTGGTATAATCGCTATAAAGCATACAAATTTATAACCATTTTATAACTGAGAGCTCTATAGTAGTCGAATAAATTACCTTTATTTAAATATAACAAACAAAACAAAGCTACTATATTACATCAAAGGTGAAGGCAATCACTTCAGCTAGTTCATCGGCCATAGGGATAATAAGTGGACCTCATGCCACCATAACCTACAGCTTTTAAATTAATCCTGAGTAGTGCTTGTTTCACCTCAAAGGCCAACGCAAGAGATAAGTCGAAAGATGGGTAGTCTTGTAAATGGCAGCTGCGAATCATTTTTCGATCGATGTTCATTATCTGCATTTACGGGCGGATTCGTGAAATTGAAACCATTGATGTTTCGATATATTCGATACACTTTACGGCGTTTCAGACGTTAATCAAATAGCCGGCTATACTCCAACTTCACCGTCACTTTATCGTTTTAGGAATTTAATTCAATTTAGGTTTCTTGAATGTCTGTCTGCTAATGTGAGGTCAATTCCCGCTCAGGCCTCTTATCAACTAATGAAACCACTCGTAGACGTTTCAAATTAATACAGTAAAAGATAATCTAGCGGAACGTTTCAAATTATAATCCTCAGTGACTATTTAAAAGCCGAAAGCATTTGCATATTAAACGTCTCATTAACGTTTATTAAGTAATAATTTTAAATATTAGGACTGTCGTAGAGTTCATGCCCAAGTCTGAAAATTAATTGTACGGAATAATATTTCTATATCACTGTCGAGACTAATTTAAATTATGATTTTCAACATAGATTCTTCTAAATATTAATGGAAATGGAATTGCTCTAACAGTTTTGCAGTTTCGCAATGGAGCGAATGATTGAAAATAATCTTTATAGACTTATTGACCGAGCGGAGCAAAGTAACTATTTCAAAATGCCAGAAGACAGTTTTGCTATTCGTCTGTTTGTTTTACATCCAGCTAACAGTTCCGTGCAGCTTGGGCTATTATAACTTGCTGGTTCTCTTGAGTTGGCTTAACTCGCGTTTCGACTCCCATCCGGTAGCCTTTTGAATAGGGTTGAACCTGGAAAGGACTATTTCCCCTTTATCGGCTGTGTCAAGGACAGGCGGCTTGCGCTTCAAGCGGCGTTCGCCAATCGAATATGCATTGCGGCGAATAGCTGTGGTGGTCTGGAAACTGTTGGGGTCTGATACGTTTCCTAAGCAGCGAGATAACCAGGTTAATCAACCAGCGGGCCGACACTTGCGCCCTTACTTCCACTTGCAACCAGATAAGGAGAGACCGCTAACATCAGTTAGAGGCTGCGCTAGCGACTTCGAATCCGCGACCAGGCTAGAGGATTGAGAAATCCGGCCAAATCTGGTAGTGAGGGCGTGAGGCCGAATCGCGTGTTTCACTTCTCAGTGCCTAGAGGTAAGGCGCTGTACTCTCACATGCACTCTCACATGCTTGAGAGTGGACTAATATTGTCCGATAAGTATTCGCGTTCACTCCATGGGAGATAAAATGACCTGATGTGGTTGAAACTCCTAGGGGTGATGGTATCGCCCGTTTTTGTTGACACCCTTAGGTGAATGTATGTGACGTAGCTATAACAAAACGTATTGTTAGATTTTCTTCAAATTTAGCGAGTATATTACTTGAAGTCATTAAAAACGATGCATTTGTAGGGATTTTTACTTATTGGTTTAGCTTCACAGTGGTCTATTTAATAAGGTGATTTTACCAAGTGACATACAAAAATAAGAGTGGGAAGGTGGGTTTGCCGAAGGGTGGGGTAGCAAATAATCGGATATCAGAGTGCTTGTTTTTATATCAGATGGATAGACGTTTCTCACTTTCGACGAGAACATTGTAGGCTTACACGCCTTTTACAGCCGGTGAACGATCACCCTGCACCCATTCGTCATAAACACAAAGCTTACGTGTACTGATTAAAAATAAAATCACTCGATTCGTGATGAAATAACTGAGAATTAATGCTCGTTACTACGCCAGACAAGGTTTGAATAGAAATATAAATAGAAATATTTTTATTGTCGAAATTGTGGTGGTACATTTATGGTGATAATGCGTAAAACTATGTATCTCTCAATTACCTGTTATTAAAACAGATTGACAAATTTACTTATCTGCTAAATTGACTTATCTGCTAATTATAACATCTTATTAAAAATGTAATTATTTCACTGGTTTAACATGAAAAAATCTAAACAGACCGGATAAGTAGAAATAACAGTAAAAGACAATTAGAAAAAATAATTCACCAATAATATAAAAAATAATGAAAAAAAATCAAAATCAAGGAATAATCAAAAATCCGCCTATAAATACGAAACGTATATAATTGAAAATTTGTAATCTTCCTAATTGAATTATTGTTAAAACAAAATGAAAATGCATGCCTACAATATAATATTATGAGAAATATTCGTTTAATGTGTAAAAGCTTTTATCGATAAGCCATTTTTTCAACGCTGCGGTAAACCCTTTTCCTTTTATTTCTCTGATATTTGCAGGTTTGGTGGTTATAGATTTTTATTGCATTGTATAACATTCCTTTTTTAAATAGAGTTAAATTTGGCTTGGGTGCTTGTAGCTCATGTTTATTTCGTGTGCTATACTTTCTTTTAGTACAATAAGCATAGCATATCAAGCTGTCATATCATATTTGATATCATGGTTGGCTGATCCACGCAGCAACATTCAATCATATATTTGTTATAAATTGAAATATTTCTTTGCTTTTCAGTATACTTACACGCCATCCAATATAAGGAGACGGCATCTGCCGATGTAATAAAGTGCTTTTTCCATATATTTTTTTTCTATTTTATATTATAGAGTATACGATTTTTTTGTGATAAATAAATGCCAGCGGCGTTCCCTAAATTATACGACAGGCATCAATAGTTGACAGAATCGGCGCGCGCTTCCAACGGCTCTGTATAAAAATACACGAAATACACGTCATTTATACTATGTATAAATGACACGCCATCTATTAAACCAGCGATTGCTCTGCTAAACAACTGCTCAGTCTGCTGTTGCATAAAATGTATTTTAATTGATCTTAGTCGGAGATGGGTAGATTGTAAAGGAAGGTTGGCGGATAGTATCCATAAAAGGGATCTAGGGGATCCAGTTGGGAAATCTTATGTCCGAAGTGGCATCTTATGTCCGATTCCTTCTATGGATCGAATTTTCCTTCAATGATGGAAAAGTCGTATCCAAATATAGTTTTAGATTTGCAAACTCGTCATATTTGTATATACCAAGCAACGATGTCTAGAGAGACATTTTGTTATGGTTAATTCAACTTTATCCTACATAGTACATATGCTTTTATGCTTGTGTTGTCCAAAATTCAACTTATTTAATTTGGTGATAAGTATGCCAATTATTGCAGCCACATTACTAATAATTGCTTTAGTCAATAGCTTGCCGCGAGTACCCTTTTAAACCACACCGCGTACCCCTGGGGGTACGCATACCACTTATTGGAAAACACTGCCCTATATCATAAATCCAACTGTAATATTATGGGAGTTAATGGGCCCATGCTGGGTTGGCCACGAAGACCCACCCGACGGCTTCCACGCATGAGGTGCGAACCTGGGTAGGACTCTGGCCTCGGTCAGTTTCCCCTGGGAATCAAACCTCTGGCGCTCCTGGACGGTCTGCGCACCGTGCGGCGCAAGCCAATCGATTGTGCACTCTGACTAACATCTTGCGGTGTCGACTACAACGGGCGAGCCCGTCACCACAGGACGTTTTAACGATTAGTCGTTCTATCGACCTGCAGTGAGCGTAGAAGACTTTGGACAATAACAATCCAACGTCTAGCTACGCCACAACCCGTGAGAGTTCAACGCCTTACCGCGAGTTAGCCAGGAATAAACCCGGCGGGCTCGAGATACTCGCGCCCTCACTTCTAATTGTGACCAGATTTCTCCGGTCTCTCGATTGGTTCCGAGTTCGAGGTCGCTTGCGCGGTCCTCTGCCTTACGAAGCGGTGAAACGGAAAGACACTCGGGGGAGTCTGCAAGCTGTACTGTTTCCTATAGAGCGGGGGTGGTTGCGGACCTTACGCCGACTGCTCTTGAAATGACCATCGGCCATGCGATCCTGGGTAAAGAGCCGGGCAAAGGACGCCGTGGTCCGCGATAGATTCGGTATACACCGTTTCACCGCTTCGTAAGGGAGAGGACCGCGCAAGCGACCTCGAACTTGGAACCAATCGAGAGACCGGAGAAATCTGGTCACAATTGAAAGCAAGGGCGCGAGTGTCGGCCCGCCAGGTAACATTACTGGCTATCTCGCGGTTAAGGCGTTGGTCTCTTACGGGTTGTGGCGTATCTAGATGCGTGGACTGTTTTGTCCCAAGTCTTCTACGCTCACTGCAGGGAGATAGAACGACTAATCGTTAAAACTTCCTGTGGTGACGGGCTCGCCCGCTGTAGTCGACAACCCAAGTTGTCCTAAAGGTAAATAGTTAATTTTTATAACTTTTGTCAGCGTCCATATTTCGACGGCCTTCAACGTCTTCACGGGCTCATGTTTTTTCCAGATTTCGCCCTCGTCAATGACACGTATAGCCCAAATCACCCTAAGTTACTGAAATACTATACAAATGGCTAAGCCCGACGACTGTATTGGCTAGAAAATGGGATACGAATTGGCCACCAGACGCACGACTGAACATTCAGGAAAAAAAATCGACTGACGTTTTTCAGGCAAATCAGATTACGTCGACTTCGCCACTTTGTCTATGTCAGATAACGGGTTTGGAAAATTCATGTTATACTGGTAGCTCGACAGATTCTCTTAGGAATGTAGTAATAGATATTATTTGCGACATACTTAACTACATATATAACTACAAGTATAGTGGATGCACTCCTGTGTCTCTGTGCGTTTGTCTGTCTGTCTGTGTGTATTCCTCCACGATTTTCGTTTTGTACTTTACTGGCAAGGAAAGTATTGTGGTCGCACTTATGTGTGTCTGTTAGTCTATCTGCGTGTATTCCTCTACTATAGCATTCAATCGCTTGGTCCAATCGAGCTGACATTTGGCATGCAGACATCATTTGGTAAAGGCAAGTGTTGAAAAGATTGTGGTTTAAATCGTTCTACCAAGGGAGGCGCTAGTAATACATCATTATCGAAGAGACTTGAAATTCGGTACACAGATGCCTTGTCGGACCGAAATCACGTTGCGAAATTTATATGTATATCGTGGTATCTATTAATAAGAACTTTGAGAAGCGTTGAGCCCGCTGCACCATCTAGCGGTAAGTAAAATATGGCTAATAAACAATATTAGCGATATTGTACCAACCTTTTTATACCTACCATTAAAAAACAAATATTAAAAAACAAAAATATATTTCGTTTAGTTTTTTCCACTATTTTTTTATCAAAATATGCTTTGTTGCTCGAACTGATTCACCCACTTCAATGACTTATTTAAAAAAATGTCTTTTTTAAATATATATATATTTAAAATTTGCGAATTTTATTTTCTGATGATTCCGCTGCTCCATCTAGCGATATGTAAAAGATCGCGAATATTGTTTATTTCGCGAGTATTGTTTTTGCGAATATTGTTTATTGTATATACTAGTACGCTTGTCAAGCTGTTATTCACCAGTTATGTTGTTCAAATTTACAAAATAAATTAAAAAAATGTTTTTTTTTCGTTTTGTCATTTTTTACAAAAAAATATCTAAGGTTTCTTATTCAATATAACACATCACTTAATAAGTCTCCGGTCTGACACATATATGGCAGCACTGTTGTACGAACCATATGATTTATGGATAGTACCAACCTTCAAACATGTGTCAACATTTCATGACATTCCCACAATTAGTTTACACGTTACAGAGGTTTTGGTGACCCCAGTTTTGTAATATTCAAAACAATGGATTAAAAAGAATTTCGTGTGTTGATTAATTTTTTTTTTTTTGATGGGGTAAAATGCTATTGAAGCCAAGCAGAGGCCTGGTTAGCGTTACGAAGACTCTACACAAGGGAAATTAACTATTATTGACTGTTATGCTGAATTTAATCGCGGTCGTACAAACATCGATGATGATAAACGCTCTAGTCGCCCAAAATTGGTAGTTGTTCCGGAAAACATACAAAAGTCTACAAAATAGTTTCAAAAGACCGTAAAGTGATATAGCTGACACCTTGAAGACATCAGAAGGTAGTAAGTTTACACACGAAAATTTGAACATGCGTAAGTTGCTTTCGAAGTGGGTGCCGCGTTGGCTCACACCGGACCCAAACTAACAATGCGTCGACGATTCAGAACGCTATTTGGAGCTGTTTAAGCAAGATAACAAGGATTTCTTGCGACGGTATGTGATAATACTTATCTTGCCCCCAAACTGTATAGGTTTCTCTTATCTTGCCCCCAAACTTTATAATTGCCTACCACCAAACATTAAAGACATTAAAATATCATATAAATTTAAAAATAGTTTAAGTGCCTACCTCTTAAATTGTACAAATGCAGACATTGAACACCTTATTAAATAATTGAATCTTTATAATAAAAACATAATAGTAGGTATATGTAGTAATATAAATTGATTATTTCTAAATGTAATTTTATTTTAATTTCTCTGAATTTATTTTGTATATTAATAATACATATTAATACTTATTAATACATATATGAATAATATATCAATTTTTATCATGTTTTAAAATAAAATAATATTGACAATTTTCATGACATTTTCATACGAATTTTTATAAGGTAATTAAGATATTTCTGTTACATTATGTATTATTTTGTTTATTTATATAAATATAATATTATAGATTTCTTAGGATAATTAAAATAAATTGTCTACCTTGGAACAGGCGGCAGTCTAGTTAGGTTAAGGCTTTTGTAAATTGAATGTACTCATAATTTGAACTCAATAAATAATTTTGAATTTTTGAATAGGTACATAAGTACGTAATAAATTCGTCATGGTGACTGCTGCACACTAAAAACAACAAAATATTATTTTTGTCTATCTAATGTGTGTATTTCCGTGGGTAATTTTATATGATAATTTTAGTTATCAACAAATGTGCTATGTGGTACAGATAAACATAATGTAAGATAGCGTATGACAGTAACTCCAGCGGTTCCCAAGATCAGCGCTTGCTTGACAGAGCCATTTCCATATAAGGTTTAAAAATGTGAAATTCCATTTAAGTGAGTTAAAAACAAACTTTCTCAATTGGAAGTACATCCTTCTCTAAACTGCATAAATTTTAATAGGTGCGTCGCCTCATCTTTTTATTAGTTTTTAGAAAGTGTCCGCGAAATATGTATGTATTACATCGTTATAAAATATAAGAAAGCTTTGTTTTAACGAAGAATTCTGCACTGCAGTAGTTTATCCTCCACAGCCATGACAATAAGCAGGGCTAGGATTTATACAGGATGGCTCGGGGTAAACATAAAGAATAGAATATCTATGTCTGTCTGACACATATAATTAAATAACGCTGTATTTGACAGATATAATAAAAAATCAACTTATCAGCACCAGCATACTGCCTGTGGCTTTGAAAGCTATTCAAGCTGCAATATATGATGCGGCAATATATACCAACCTATAGCTAGTCAGGTTACACCTGCGGCAATTTGAAATATCATAAATGCTTAACATGTTTTATACTCAGAACCTACATATATGTATCAACTGAATAGAATAGAATAATAGAATAGAATAACTTTATTGTGCTATAAAAACACAACTTAATGAATATTACACTGGTTTTATAAAAAAGATAAATTATGCACAAATGGCGGACTTATCGCTATTGCGATATCTTACAGTCGACCATTTGATAAAATAATTCCTAATTTTCACCGTACAATACACAAAGAGGTAGTAAAGTTAAATTTAAAATAAACTTATACAGATACATGTCAGTAACTTACGCTAAGGTTGCCCAGGGAATGATAAAGGAGAGGACAAGGTGAGGTAGACCGATTCCTCAAACAGATTTCCCTTCGTTGAAGCCCAGTGGAAACCAACTAGAGGTAGTGAGACAAGTAATCAAAGATGGCTATAAAGCGCTCTTGCTTGCACCGAACTGTGATGTGATATGCGTTGCGAGATGGTGCAATAGAGATGACGCAAACGACTCGAGGCTCTGAGAGGAAATAAGATAAGAAAAAGTTCTGTCTGGTCGCAACATCGATATTTTATTGGCTAGATATGCCCTCAGATATAAATAAGTTGGCTCCACATCCCTTGCTAGTAAATCATGTGAGAGAGAGAGCAATAAATCGAACATCTTGAGGTGTCGACTACAACGGGCGAGCCCGTCACCACAGGGAGTTTTAACGATTAGTCGTTCTATCTCCCTGGAGTGAGCGTAGAAGACTTTGGACAAAATAATCTAGCGTCTAGCTACGCCACAACCCGATAGAGACCAACGCCTTACCGCGAGATAGCCAGGTATGTTACCTGGCGGGCGGCACTCGCGCCCTAACTACCAATTGTGACCAGATTTCTCCGGTCTCTCGATTGGTTCCGAGTTCGAAATCGCTTGCGCAGTCCTCTCCCTTACGAAGCGGTGAAACGGTTTATACCGAATCTATCGCGGACCACGGCGTCTTTTGCCCGGCTTTCACCCAGGATCGGAAAGCAGATGGTCATTTCAAGAGCAGTCGCCGTAAGGTACGCAACCACCCCCGCTCTATAGAAAAAAGTACAGCTTCCAGACTCCCCCGACTGTTAGTCAGAGTGCACAATCGATTGGCTTGCGCCGCACGGTGCGCAGACCGTCCAGGAGCGCCAAAGGTTTGATTCCCAGGGGAAAGTGACCAGGGCCAGAGTCCTACCCAGGTTCGCACCTCGTGCGTGGAGGCCGTCGGATGGGTGTTGACCCGTGGTGTGACCGACCCTGAACAGAATAGGTCCTCGTGGCCAACCCAGCATGGGCCCATTAGCTCCCTAAATCGAGCTAGCTCCCTAAATAGAATAAATCGAATAGTATACACGCCAATATTCTTCGCGGTAGCTCTCCCACCTGAAACTGTCGGTTGTCTGCCAGCGGACTGCGACCAAACTACTACTGGCCGGCTTTCAGTGGTGATTTTAAAGTGGTAATTTTCGAGCGCGAAAGGACCACCTATGGGATCATCGATAGCTCGCAAACATTACATCGATGCTTCGGCTAGGCTAGGCGTGAGCTATTTTATTTGATTTATTTATTTATTTAGGTACATAGGATTAGGCTCAACAGTTCATTCATAGGTCATGTAATCTTATAATAATTATATAAATTATTTAATAATTAATATAGGGAGGTTTAACACATCTTACATGACCTTTACTGCCAATAGCACATCTAACTAGGCGATAATTTGGCCCGTCTCTAGATGTGCATATTTTTATGCATTTTAAGAAATGAAGTGTTTTTTTTTAAATAAATTATTTGGACCCACCACCTGTATTATACACATAAATATACCAATTTTATAAAAAATATAGCTATGTAATAAATATATACATTTATAGTTGTAATTAATTAAAATTTAATTAAGAAAAATAGATAAGTGATACTAAATAAATTGTCGTGCGTTGCAAAGAAGTTGATCAGATTTTACATATCCCTTGTTAAGTAGCCATCTATTAAGGTTTGCTTTAAATATTTTTATGTTAGGATAATTTTACATGTCTTCACTAAGGGAATTATATAATTTTGGGGCTATGTAGAATATATGTCTCTGGGCAAATGTTGTCCTGACTGACGGAATTATATAATTGATACTCGCGGACATTCTTGTGTTCAGATTGTTTTGAGTTCGGGCGTGGTCATCTCTAGATTTGTAGAATGCAAGAAGCGCTTGCTTAATGAATAACTGTTTAGCTGATAGTACATGGGATTGGGAAAATAACAAGGCAGATGGATGACGCCGGTTTTTCCTGTGAATTACTCTCAATAATAATTTCTGCGCTTTTGTCAATCTATCCAGATTATCATTAGTAGTAGCGCCCCATGCCGCGACTCCGTAGGACAAAATACTCTGACACAAGGCCATGTATACCATTCTTATGGTTGTTTTGGACAGAATGTTGCGAAGCTGAAGAAATAAATAAACCAGCTTTCTAATTCTCGAACTCAAATTTGCAATCTGATTTTCCCAACATAGCTTCTCATCTACCGTTATGCCTAAGTAGGAGACTGTTGCAGATTTGCTTAATTTAGTACATACACATCTATTCTTATCCAAGCATTTGTCGGTATGAATGGCAAGTGTTTGGTTTAGAACCTGGCTGGGATTTCCCCGCAAGCTGAAAGTGATAAATTTTGATTTCGCTGCATTTAGCGTCAAAATATGGTTGTCGATCCAAGTTTTAGCCAGTTCCAAGTTACTTTGAGCTTTGAAGAATGTATCATTCCAATTATTAGTCGCAGTAAGAAGGAAAGTGTCGTCCGCGAAGGATACAATTCTACCATTAACAGGTAATTCGCACAATTCGTTGATGTAGATTAAAAAGAGAATTGGACCCAAAACACTACCTTGAGGGACACCGAATGACACGTTAGTCGCTTCGCTTATTTGTCGACCAATTACTGTGCTCTGAGTCCTCCCGTCTAGGTAACTCCGAACCCATTTTAAGGCCACCCCATCGATTCCGTAGTCAGTTAGTTTTTTTTCGAGGATTACATGGGAAACTGTGTCAAAAGCCTTTGACAGGTCATGGAAAGTGGCAATTACCTTTTTTCCTTTGTCTATGATTTCCACTATATATTGTATTTATTTTATTTATTTATTTCAAACCAGTTGATAGGAGTTCCTACACTTGGTTAAGTCAAAAGTAATGAAAATAACAAGTATAATATTTAAATAAATACCTATTAAGGTATAACATATGAACGTCAGTATTGCAAGGTATGATTGAACATCCAAGCGCAGATTTTCTATGTAGAGGAAACAACATTTTCCAATATTTTCAATCAAAATTCTTAAGTAATTTCGTAAAATTTTCTATCTAATTTTCTATATAATCCTAAGTACTAAATAATCAAATAAATATTGGATAATTTCCCAAATTATCATACGGGAAGATATTTTAAAGAAAAAACACAAATACAAACAAATCAGTAATAATAATTATTGTCAATAGCCAATAGTTTGAAGAAGAAAAAAAAAACGCAATTGTAAAATAGTCAATAATAGAAAGAATAAGGAATAATAATAGTCAAGTAGGTCAATAGAGCTGCGAAAAATTGATGTTGTCGAAATCCTCAATGCTATAAATGGGGTTTTAGTCAAAATACCCTGTACCTTTTTCTTAAAGTGAACCTCCCCAAGGCCCCTGATGTGTAATGGAAGTTTGTTGTAGAATAAGTAAGATTTGCAGAGGAAGCTATTCCGAACCTTACTCAGACGCACCTTAAAATGACGCAAGTCCTCTTTATTTCGCGTATTATGCGAATGAATATTTGAGTTAGTTGATTTAGTCTCGATATTTTTTCTCATATACATGATGTTTTGGTATATATACGCGGCGTAAAAAGTCATGATACCTGATTCGATGAAGTACTGCTTGCAAGATGTTAGCGAAGATATTGAGAACAGATTTCTAATCGCTCGTTTTTGTAGGCGAAAGATCCTTATAACACTTACCGCCATTCCCCAGAACATGAGGACATAACTTAACAGGGAATGGAAATAGGCAAAGTAGACAGATTTGGAAGCTTCAAAGCCACATAACAATTTGATTTTTTTTATGGCAAATGTGGCGCTACTTAATTTTTTGCTCAGTTCTTCTAGGTGAGTCGACCATTGCAGATTGCTATCAATATGAATGCCTAGAAATTTCGTATGATCAACATTTTCTAATACTTTATCACCATAGCTAATACTGAAGATATTATTTTGGGACGGCCGAAGAGAGAAATTGATGGAGTTTGATTTAGATGCATTAAGAGACAATTGATTTTAATTGGAACCAAGTACCAAGTTTTTCCATGATTACGTCAATTCGCTTAACTAGTTGTTCATGATTTGCATCGCTGAAAATTAGTGAGGTATCATCTGCGTACAGTACAATTTCATCGTTATCAGATAACACGCAATCTGGTATATCATTGATGTATACAAGAAAAAGAAAGGGTCCCAGAATGGAACCTTGCGGTACCCCTTTAGTAATTTTTTGGTGATCGCTCAAGCTGTTTTGGACTTTAGTGACTTGCGTCCGTCCTTGTAGGTAGGATTGTATTAGGCTTAGAACTGTATCTCTAATGCCGTAGTGCTCGATCTTCTGAAGCAAAATAAGGTGATCGACGCAATCAAAGGCCTTGGATAGGTCACAAAAAATGCCACAAGTTTTATTCGACTTATCGATGCTAGATAATAGTTTTTCCATCAGGCCTGCAATTCCATCTATGGTGGATAGTGACTTGCGGAACCCAAATTGCTTTGGCGTAAGGATGTTGTGTTCGGCAAAAAAGGTACTTAGCCTCTGAAGAATTAATTTTTCAAATATCTTGCTAAAAGATGGCAAAAGTGATATTGGCCGGTAGTTGTTTATGTCTTCCCGGGGTCCCTTTTTATGGATAGGAATCACTTTTGCCATCTTCATTTTAGTTGGGAAAATTCCAGAGCCAATACATTTATTGAATAAAGAAGACAGATGTTCGGCCACCGGGACAATACTGCTCTTCATTATTCTTGTCGAAATAGACCAGAGGTCGGTAGAGTCCTTGATTTTTATAGAATTACCTATTTTTATAATTTCTTGTGGCGTCGTATACATAAATTTTAAAGTCGCCTTATTTCTATTGCAATAGCTTGATAGAAGGTCAGAAGAAGTTTGGGTCGTCTCAAATAAGCTAATATTGTCAACTTTTGGAATTCTGAATTGGTCGTTAAAGAGCTCTGCAACTGCACTAGCGTCAGATATTGTTTGACTGTTTGAATTTAACCTAATCACATTTTCTGTAGACGAACTCCTACGACACTCTTTGCTTATAATATTCCAGACAGCTTTGATTTTATTTTCCGACCGTTCAATGGAGGATTTTAGATATAATTGTTTTGCCTTCCAGACAACTTTTTTATATGTCTTCTTATAGGTCTGTATATGTTTTAAAAATTCGACGTCACAATTTTCCTTTTTTTAGTTGATGTAATTCAAACATCCGTGATCTAGAGACCTTAATACCTGGAGTCGCCCAGTCGTTAAATGTTTTTTTCAGTTTTGGGTATTTTTTTTTAGGGGAATCGTTGCATCAAGGGATGTTAGATACCACCTTAAAAAGTTTTCATATGACTCATTTGCATCATTGCTTACATCGGGGGAATTAGCTATCAAAGCTGCCTGGAAGTTAATAAGCCCATTTTCGGTAAGTTTTCGTTTAACATAAACTTCTCGGCCAACTCTGCATTTATTGTAGCATTTGACACTCACCATTTGGCCGTCGTGGTCCGAGAGACCGCAGTTTATACGGTTGACTGCAATAACCTCACAGTTTGAAAATAAGTTGTCAATGCAACTGCTACTGTTTAAAGTAATGCGTGTAGGAAAATTTATAATTTTGTACATGTTATAGGTGAGGCAAAGATCAATTACAGCATCACAAGTTGCAGATTTTTCCAAGAAGTTTACATTAAAGTCACCTGCTAAAATTAAAGAAGAGGCTTCTAGATCAACTTTATCTAGAGCTACTTCGAGGATACTTAAAAATTTTTGAAAATCTGCACTTGGACTTCTATAAAAGCATACGATATTGATGGATCGATCGATAAGTCCGGAAGGTTAATACAGCTAACTTCAATGACAGATTTCACTGATAGTTTACATACATCTTCACGGGTTTTGTAACGTATATCCGGTTTTGTGAATATTGAGCAGCTACGTATGACAGCATTGATGGCCTCACTGGTTCCCCGACCCTGTCTAAAGCGTATTATAAGCGTAGGTTCGTTTTGAATAATGGCGCCCATTTGAAACTTTGACGAGCGCATACCATTCGATGCTTTAATTTAATTTCATACTTTGACTATTCTCAGAGTTAGGAAAGCCAGACTTTTAGGCTTTCATGACAGTATAGTGACTACATAGAGTCAGTAGTTAATTGAGATAAGTGTTTCAGACTGCTCCAAATGATTGATAGTTGCAAGGATCTCAGACCCCATGCCAAGAGAAACTCCAATAAGACATTCTACTTATAATTAAGCATATAATAATAATAATACGTTTTTATAACAATCTCGAAAAAACATGAATTTTTGAGTGTTAAAATCATTTGAGACATTAAAATCAAGCAATATAAAAACTATTTAAATAACTATATTACTTGACACCGGTATTATAGATTGTCTTGCTGATCCGCAAAGGCCTCCACTAAAGCTTGCCACACTTTCCGATTATGGGTCATCCTCATACAAGGAACTCCTGCAGTTTTTCGAATATCGTCTTCCCATCTAAGACACTGCCTCCCTTTTTTTCTTTTGTGTTGTCTCGGACACCATTCGGTTACCTCCTTAGCCCATTTTTCTTTGTTGCTTCTAACCATATGACCTGCCCACCTCCATTTCAGTTTTTTTTATACAGTATGTGACATCATTAAGCTTAGTTTGCTTCCGTAATTTTTCTAGTTTTATTTTGTCATTTAACTTAACGTCGAACATGCTTCGCTCCATTCTGTGTTGACAGGTCTCAATTTTGTGTATATTTTGTTTTGTTAGGTTCCATGTTTGACACCCATATGTCATGACGGGTAAAATACATGAATCAAATATTTTTTCTTGGCTTTGTATGGTAACTGAGGGTTTTCGAAAATTTCCTTAAGGGTCCAATATCTGATAATTAAGAATATCATATTTTTAATCATTACTATTTTAGTTGAGATACTTTTAAATAGCAAATAAGATTTATTTATTTATTTTACAGGGAAAATATACAGCGCTACAAAAAATATTACAATTACATTAAATACAATATTTCTGGCCGATGACATGCTTTCAACAATAGTTTTAGTTAGTTAAGTCTCCAATACGCACAGTGCGTACTTTGGGGGTTCGGAGGGGAAAAGGAGAGGAAAAGGAAGAAATGGGTGTCAATAGATTTTAAGTAATAACGTGAAGTACAAAAAATAAGAAAAATTTACTCCATCATATAAACCTATCATATAAAGTTAAAGAACAAAGAATGAAAAATCAAACAGTCCCTAAGACATAAGTATCGCATGAGAAATGTCTATGTCGCTTTTTTGATTAATATTAGGTATAATCTCTGCTTATTTATTCTCTTTCATGTTAAATAGGTCGATATTCTGGAAATGATTATCGTAAGTTGACATTAAGCGGTATATGATGGAGTTCTGGGCATACCTAGTACGGACGCGCGGGACTTCGAAGGTACGGGGAAAGCGAGACACGCGTGGTGGAACGTGAAAAGATAGATTATGTTTGAAATACGGGTTGTCCACGTTGTTATGGATAACTTTGTGTAATAATACCATGTCTGCCGTGGTACGGCGGTTCTCCAATGATGTAATATTGAAGTGATTCATCCTCTCCTCGTGCGTGTTCAGTCCCAAGCATTGACGGTAGTTTAGTTGTCTCATAAATCGTTTTTGGATGCTTTCTATTCTCTCCTTACATACATGATATTGCGGATTCCAGATCGGAGATGCAAACTCTAATACGCTGCGGATGTATGCAAAATAAAGGGTTTTGAATACAGTCGGGTCAGAGAACGACTTAGGGACCCTACTAATGAAGCCCAAGGTTTTTAACGCTTTACTGACAATACCTTGTATGTGTTCGTCAAATGTCAATCGGTGATCGAGTTGAACGCCATGGTCGCGAATGCTCAGCGCGTTGGGAATCGAATCATGGTTGATATAATACTTTAATTTAGGAAAAGATATTTGGAAAATTATTAATTCTTCTATTCTATTACTAAATAATCGTCCATTTTCATAAATTTAGAAAATACCAAGAACGCAGCCAGCAAATAAAACTACGAGGGCTGGGGAAGGTTTAAATTTTGAGATACCTCGGGTAAAAAAGGCATTCGCACAAAGGCAGGCTTGGTACATTGCACCCCGAATGTACAATAAGTTAGATAAATGCATTAAAATGTTAGATAACGTCGAGAGTAAAACTGCAATTAATAAATTGCTACTAGAGTTGGGGCGCTCTGAAACGAAGAGGTAACTATCAATTGACTATTAATTTGTTTAATTTATATTATCGATGAATAATTTTATCTATTATTTTATTATTATTACTTTATTATTACTTTTATATCCCTATCAAAAACTTGTGGCATAAAACAGCAATCGAAATAAATACACCGAAGTCTTCGTCAAAGGAAAACCTTAAAAACGCCATCGAAAAAGTGTGGTTTGAAATTTTTCCCCAAGACTACATACAAAATTTGGTGAAATCCATGCCAAAACGTATTGAAGCAGTAATAAAAAAAGAGGAACAACAAAGTACTGATTTTGTTGGTTTTTGATAATTGTTAGTGTTATGTACCTGATAATTGTTAGTTTAAATAAATATATGGTATTTAAAATTATATGAGCATTTTTAATTTTTGTGCAAAAAAACCGAAAATCTAAAAATTAACTAAAAAAATATTTTAAAAAATCTTGGGCACTAAATAGGCACTTTTTATTTAATATCTTCTTTAAACAGTTTTCCTTAATAATTTGGACTAAAAAGCTATCAAGAAATCACAATTTAAAAAAGTATTAAAAAAAACTGTTATTTTTAGTCTGGAAGGATTTCTGTGCTAGCTACTGTATACCTATGAATATACCTATCACAGCAACTTACAAGGTACCTTTTTTTTTAGTTCAAAATAAGGTTATACAAGATTATTAAATCATGTTAAGGTGTAGAAGCTTATAATAGGTTTTTAGATAAGGATATAGAAGGTTATTATATAAATATAAAGTTATTATACATAACCGCATTAAGTCTAAGCCAATGTTATTTTAATTATGACAATAACTTATTTTCATATTTTTTTGCAATAGTTACCTAAAGATAACTCAAAATCAGAACAAAAACGAAAACCAAAAAGGATTTTTTTTAAATTTTCTTATACGCGTGATATCAAATATCACGCGTATAAGATATGTATACGCCTTTTATTTGATACCCCTTACCTGTAGTCTACTAAAATAAAATATATCATTATAAAATGTGAGCTTATACTCCGTATTTTATAATTTTAAATCCATAGTTATCCAAGCAAGTTTAATTAAATCAAAACGTAGAAAGAAGAAATTAAAAAAGACCGTCGAAATTTTCACTAAGGAAAACTAGCTAGCAAGTCAGATTATGTGCCTACTGTTGAGAATCACTGAGCAATATCAATAACTGTGATGCTAGGAAATCATTATCAATCAAATGTCGTAAATATAAAAGTAAGTCTGCCTGGTGCTTTTTACAGTATATTTTAGTTCAGGGCTAAAACCACATGTTATATAGTTAAAGTTAAACAGTTAAAATGTTGGATAATAATATACTCTTAATCATAGTTGCGGTGTTACTGCTTAGTATTTGGTATTCCACGAGGACATTTGGTTATTGGAAAGAACGAAAAGTGGTCGGTAGGAGGCCTTACCCGTTTGTAGGAACGCTATTGTACCAGTTTCTACAGCGGCTGTCTCCACCGCTAGCCTTGAGAAAGCTATACAATGATTTTCCAAACGATAAACTTATTGGCGAATTTGGGTCAACACAACCAATTCTTATGATAAAAGATCCCGAAATCATCAAACAGGTACTGGTCAAGGACTTTGATACCTTTGTGGACCGCGGCGTCAAGGCCAACCACAAGACCGAACCCCTTACGCAACATTTGTTTGCATCAAACGGCGAGACATGGAGAACGCTTCGCCACAAACTGACGCCAACATTCACCTCGGGAAAAATGAGAAAAATGTTCCCGCTCATGGTGGAATGCGGTGATGAATTTGAAAACTATATAGAAAGTATAGTGGAACACGGAAAAACACCCGAAATAAAAGATTTAGTATCGAAATATACGACAGATGTTATCAGCAGCTGTGCATTTGGAATCAAAACGAACTCAATGACTGATGAAAATGACATATTTAGAAGGATGGGTAACAGAATCTTCGAGCCGTCTCTTAAGAGGAACATAAAACTTTTTGTTCGAACCTTATTTCCACAGTTGAATAATCTCCTGGGATTAAAGATATTAGACGAAGACGTGGAGACATTTTTCTTAAACTTGGTTCATACGATTATGAGCAGCAGAGACAATAAACCTTCGACGAGAAATGACTTTGTAGACATGCTTATGGAATTGAAATCGAAAGGATATATTGCGAGCGATTCCTTCAAATCTGTCAATCGAATTGAAAATATTGAAATGACCGATCATTTGTTATCGGCCCAAGCGTTTGTTTTCTTCGTCGCCGGATTTGAGACTTCTTCAACGACAATGGCCTTCGCTTTACACGAACTAGCGTTCCATGAAGATATTCAAACAAAAGTGGCTGAGGAAATAAAATCGGTGCTATCGAAGTTTGAAGGAAAAATAACTTATGATGCTCTTAAGGAAATGACATATCTCCAAATGGTAATAGACGAGACCTTGAGGAAGTATCCGCCTGTTGGACTGCTCACGCGACTGTGCCTGAAACCGTATCAAATCACCGGCACCAATGTAAAAATCGATAAAGGAGTACTAGTACAAATTCCCGTGTACGCTCTTCAGCATGATCCGAAATACTTCCCAAATCCAGAGCAGTTCATTCCCGAAAGATTCGACTCTAATTCGAAAAACTCTATAAATCCATATGCCTATCTTCCGTTCGGTGAAGGACCTCGAGTATGCATCGGTAAGCGAGTTTTCTTAGTTTTCTTATTTTTTGATTTGTAACTTGTGTATTCCGTTGTATATTTATAGTAATATAATTCCGTTGTATGTTTATAGGTCTGCGCTTCGCTAGACTGCAAACAATGGTGGGACTAATTTCCATTTTGCGTAATTATTGCGTTATTCCGAAACAATCGACCCGGAAAGATATAAAATTTACGCCGAATTCATTTATTTTATGCAGCGAAGACGGCATTAATTTAAATTTTGAACGGCGGTATTGATGTATTCACTCGTTTTAATGTCTATATTTAATGTGGTATTAAATGAAGATTAACTATATTTATTAAGTTAATTCTGTAATATTTTTTAATAAATTAACAATACAACAATATTCTTATCTTAATGATAACATAACATATCCTATACAAACTATTGGAATTGTTTTTTTTCTATCAAGATGTCGAAACATTTTTCCTAAACTTAGTTCGCCCTTTGTAAATACGTAAATTATATTACTTTTTTGAGGTGTATGGTTAGATATCTAGATGATTAAAAAGATTCAATTAACAAAACAAATAGGATCTTTAAGTATATAACAATTTTAGTCTAATCCCTTTTCTGAAAAACTCATTTCATATACATATAAAATGCAATAATAATTATAACTATATTATAAGGGAACTACATACTTATTAAATTAATTTAATAGTTTTATTTAACAACAATTTACTATTTACTATATTTTGTCCCTAGTAATGATATTCAATATAAGTGTGAAATTCCTTCCAAATTTTCGGGAATTATATATTTAGAGTCAAATTAAAAGTTTTTGCAAAGTTTAATATTTCTATAAAAATATTTTAGGAAATCTAAAAGTCTTATAGAACTAAATTTATCTTGGGCCTACTGGAGCAGATTCGTGAGAAACAAATCATAAAGTAAAAATCAGAGAGCCCGAAAAATAGGTGAATGATGAAATCTATTTTGGGATGGTAAATTAACACCAGATGTTTACCTCGAAAAGGGATAAAACTTTTGACTGCTCCATGACATTAAAGAAGGATATCCCGTAGATGTGGTCAGAAAGTAGAGTCTCCCAATTACTGTTTTTTTTATCTAAGGACCTGGGAAGAAGATAATACTATTCCCGGGAATTCCCGGGAGCAACGAATTTTATCCGTAATGGCGCAATATGGAAAATGTTAGAACAAGGGCAGGCCAAAATAGGTTTTTACAAATGTCGCCACTGGCATACTTTTTTAATTTTATATAATAGCTTAATGAATAAACTTACCTATAATGTGGGCATTTTATGTAAGTTACATAAAAAAGTATTGTTTCCAATGCCACAAAATTTATTATTTTTTGGATGTTCATGTCATGTCTTTTCTTTTTTTCAATTTAAAAGTTTATTTCCTGGTTAACTTGTAGGAATAGATATAAATTATTTTATATTTATGAAAATCTTATATTCTGTAGATTTCAGAACAGCTAAACGTTTTAAATGTTATTGTTCAGGTTACGTGTAAATAATTGAAAAATAAAACTGGAAAAAAAAGGTTTTTTTAAGTTCATCGAGACTTTTAACAGTTACCCAAGCTTTATATTTTATGTTGACTAGTAGCCTAGATATTCGTAAAAAAATCATAACAATTGGCTGTAAATATCTGCTAATTATCGAGTTATTTGGGAAAATATGGTTAAATCAGGAAACGAGAAACCCGTTGTGGATTCAATTGTAGATTATTATTATAGTTGACGTTAAGTTTAGTAATCAATATCAATTGTTAATCACTTTTGCACTCATTTTTCGAGCTCAAATATAATCAACACAATACATACTACCTATCCTTACAAATAAAGAGTTGAAACATTTATTTCACTATAACATTTTTATAGCAGTAATTAAACAGACATTCAATTGTTACTTACCAATTCGTTATTTTTTGCCTTTTTGAAATAACTGCTTTCAAGTGTTCTAAAACAGAATTATTACTTTCATATATTGAAGGAGGAAAATCACTCGAGACATTATCAAAAGTCTTAAAAGGTAATTAATATTCAAAGGCATATTATTCCCTCGTTTAATAAACGATGGGCTAAAGCGTCAGGGACTTATTTTTGAAGAAAAGGTTTAAAGAAAGGTGTTACATATTGTTATAGGAAATATGAAACGATGTTACATATTTCCTATAACCTTTCTTCCCAAATATGGTCAGCAAATGCTAAAGAAAACAAACAACTACAACAAGAAAAGAAAACTCTGGTACATGATCGTTTTCATAAAGAGCTAGGATTGGTCATCGACAAACCACGACGAGTAAGTAATAATACCAATGATGGTAACAGTGCTCGAAGATTTTTTTACAATTCAAGCTGCTCTGCTAAAATTACAGGAGTGGATGTAAATTTGTTTAAATCACTTTACATGATTCTGCAAGCGCTTTCAGGAGGTGTAATGATAGATGCTGAAAATTTGGCAGGTATGCTATGGAAACTGCCAGAATCTATGTGAGTATTTACGAATGGTTCTATATGCTGTCTTCAGTTGAAAGGAAAATCATGGATAAAATATTATGAAGCATTTTGAAGTGCTTCCTATTGGACAACTTTCAGAAGATGAATCTTGTAAAAAACATAATTAAAAAAATGCCTACATCATCCCAGGAAATTCTCTCGATCAGCTACAAACTTTATACTTCAGACCCTCAAATTACCAGCATTCGAAAACCGTATAGAAAAATGTGAAGGACTTGATAAAGATACCCTGCATCTTTTGAAAGTGACAACCACGGCAAATCCAATATGACTCAGGGCCAAGTTCTCTTATCACAGGTGTGCCTAGCAAGGCGGTTAAGTTGTAATTTACTGAGCTCATTAGAAAAACAAACATTTAGATTTAATTTGTGCTAATTTAACCTGGGGTTAGACAGATGTAGCCGATGTAGGTACAAATAAAATTAGAAGCATATACAAAACGAATTTACCGCGTGAAATTTGTAGGACCCGACGTTTCGGTGACGACGGACTGACAGCTCTTCAGTCTACCTTAGACAACGGCGGCTGCAACGTCACCGAAACGTCGGGTCCTACAAATTTCACGCGGTAAATTCGTTTTCTATCCTATTTATAATGTCAAACAACCGCGATAGTCTTCGATTTTATATAGCATATACAAAGTATTCCACTTTCCCATATGTATATAATGCATATAAATAGAAAGCCTTTTTCATATAGAGTTTTAAGGACGTGATTTGGAAAATGAGGTACCAAGCAATATCATTCACAAATAATTATTTTACAATTCTCAGTCACATGTATATATTTTTGATATCCCATTTTGAGTCAAGTTATATTTTTATTTTTTTTATTTCAAACCAGTTGATAGGAATTCCTACGCTTGGTTATGTCAAAACTAACAAAAATAACAAGTATAATATTTAAATATATACCTATTAAGGTATAAGGTATGAACGTCGGTATTGCAAGGTATGAACGTTGAACATCGAAGTGCAGATTTTCTAGGTTATATATGTAGAGAAAACAACAGTTTTCAATATTTCCAATCAAAATTCTGACATAATTTCGTATAATTTTCATGTGGACAATTAGTACTAAATAATCAAACAAATATTGGATAATTTCACAAATTATCATACGGGAAGATATTTTAAAGGAAAAACACAAATACAAAAAAACAGTAATATAATAATAGTCAATATCCAATAAGTTAGAAGAAAAATAAAACGCAATTGTAAACTGTATATTAAAGAAAGAGAGAGAGGACTGGTTATTGCTAATCCCGGCTCACTTATAGATATAGGTTAGCTCTAAAATAATGGCTGCAGGCAATCTACCCTCATCTGACGAATAAAGCGTTGTTAATTATTTTTTATTACTATCATAGTTATTTTACACTATCGAAATAATTGCCTATCCATGTGCAGCCTTTCATAAAGCACGTATACACTCTGATGGAAAGAAAAATAGCTATTACCCTTTTAACGGAAACTTTTGACGCCTTTGTGCAACCTGTCATTATGTACTAAGCTCAAAGCAGCTATTTCTAACGACAAAAAAAACGCACCCGGTGCTTACGTAGGTACGTGCGGGTCTGCCAACATGAAGCGAGTACTCTGAAGAACTGAAGCGTCATACACACATTTTCTCTAGAAACTTGACCTAAATACATATTGTTTACCTCAATATTACAATATGAGCATTACAACATTACAATATGAGCAGTGCGGCGTATTTTCTTCCCCAATACGCAATGGTTTTCGTTCGCGAAACGTATTAATTTGATAACGCAGAGCGTTCCGATTGTTTTAAACACGCTTTTATTAGGTCGACCTGTATGTAACTATTTATAACTATGTAATGGAATCTAAGGTAACATTAACCATCTTCCAAGGATCGTAGCGTCGTGAAAATTGGCAGCTGTATGTAGTTCTGATGACAATACAATAATATGGTACTGTCGAACTGATTTGATGATGGAGTCGGAAGATATGAACTGAAACTTCATGATGGAACATCGTATCATAGCTGTGTTTGGACTTGTTAGAAAAGTCTTAGAATAAACTTTGACCACGATTAGGTTTCAAGGTCGGATGATGAAGCCGGAAGATAGGCACTTGCATTCCATGATGGAATATCGAATGATTTAATAACTTTATTCAGGGTAATATTCATTGAGTTTCACAGTTAACCTTGAATTACAATATATATGGCTGAGCGCTGCGCGCTCTCCGCCCTCTGTCTCAAAAACGGTTGAGCGCATAGAAAAATGTTTCGTACAAAATTTGTCGCAAATTGTATGCTTTATAATTTTTATAGTTAGTGTTAACACCATTGGAGCTATAGAAACCTAGATAATCGCGAAAAACCAATTTTGGTGACCTTTGACCTTGAATAACTTTCGACGCAGACACGAGATTTTATGAGACTTTTGAGACAACTTATAGAACGCCGAAATAAAGTTGTATACGAGTTTCCAGCTTATTATCTCGCATTCCGAGATTTACCCCCTTTTTTGCTAAAGTGACTGCACTATATGTTAGGTTGCTATGAACCTCAACGCACGAGCCTCGGGTCGAGATAAACGCAAAACGTAACCACTCGTCTCGAGGCGGCACTGGCGACTGACAACCTTGTGACAACCGCTTATATTATTGTAAAGCCGTGCGTATGTGTGAGTGCGTTCATTTTGAATGCTTTAGCTATATATTTACTGTGCCTTTGTCGGCAATATAGCTAAAAAGCTAAGAGTATTCCCCGGGAATCCCCGAGTCATGTTCGTTGCGGACATGGTTACCCGCTACGCGCGCGCGTGAGACTTCGATAATAATAAATAGATAGCGCCAGCCATGCATAAATGATGATTTACGTCTAATACCTATGTATAATGAATTTGACGCAAGTACCGATAACCTTGAAATCTCAGTTTTAGTCTCATGAAATAATATTTCAGGGGATTTAAACCAGGACGAGGGTCTCTAGATTATTTCTAACCTGGCCTACATGGTTACTTTTTGATTCAGCCAGGTCTGTTAAAAAGCATTCACACACACCACATTTATTTTAGTAGCGCACCGTATTTTTGATTCAGCCAGGTCTGTTGAAAATGCATCAAACACTCCACATTTATTTTCAGTCGCGTGCAGTATTTTTGATTCAGCCAGGTCTATTAAAAAGGAACTCAAACACACCATATTTATTTTCAGTAGCGCATAGTATTCTTGATTTTGCCAGGTCTGTTGAAAATGCACTCACACACACTACATTTATTTTCAGTAGCGCACAGCATTTTTAAATCAGCCAGGTCTGTTGAAAATGCACTCACACATATTTATTTTTAGTAGCGCACAGTATGCGTCACTGGTGCTAATCGCCCAGTCACTAATTGTGTTCATCGCCCAGTTAAGGCCAGTAAAGTCACTAATTGTGAATGATCGCGAATAGTCCCAACAAGTATGTACAATTTTCGTGTGGTGTCCGAGAGCCAACTATAGCTTACCCCTACGTCATCGCCATCATGAATTGAATGAATATTAGGTGAAAGATCCAATTTTAATATATATTTTTCCAAACTGTGCAAGTGGTATGACAGATCGTGCTTTTATAATATAAGATAATTGTTATGATAAGTTTGCAGTATTCCCCGGGAATCCCCGAGTCATGTTCGTTGCGGACGTGGTGACCCGCTACGCGCGCGCGTGAGACTTCGACAATAATAAATAGATAGCGCCAGCCATGCATAAATGATGATTTACGTTTAATACCTATGAATAATGAATTTGACGCAAGTACCGATAACCTTGAAATCTCAGTTTCAGTCTCATGGAATAATATTTCAAGGGATTTAAACCAGGACGAGGGTCTCTAGATTATTTTTAACCTGGCCTGGATTTATTTTCAGTAGAGCACAGTATGCCTCACTGGTGCTAATCGCCCAATTAAGGTCAATAGAGTCACTAATTGTGTTCATCGCCCAGTTAAGGCCAGTAAAGTCACTAATTGTGAATGATCGCGAATAGTGCCAACAGGTTTGTACAATTTTCGTGTGGTGTCCGAGAGCCAACTATAGCTTACCCTACGTCATCGCCATCATGAATTGAATGAATATTAGGTGAAAGATCTAATTTTAATATATATTTTTCCAAACTGTGTAAGTGGTATGACAGGTCGTGCTTTTATAATATAAGATAATTGCTATGATCAGTTTGCAGTAAAAGATTAAGTCATAATTAATGACCTAATTCTAGTCTAGTATTAAATTTAATATCAATTTTTAAGGATTTTTGTTTCTTCCTCTCCTTTACCGATAGTAGGAGCGGATGCTCGGGTGCCCCGCCTCGCTGCACCGATGACTACAATCAGTTTGCCCTATAAACTTTTATAATTGGGTCGTCTCTTATGCGCATATAACTTGGTTCCTATAGCTTGAATATAAACGCTCCAGAGTGTATCTATTTTATGATTTTTGATGTCAGACTTTTCCTAATAGTGCGTATTTATAGCTAACCTTATATATAATTCTTAAATACGAGAGTGATTCAAATAGCGTGATTGTCTACAACAGATGACAGATTTGAGAAGCTGTTCTGGTGCAGGATAGAGGCCACAGCGACTCACTTAAGAACGAGCGTTCGCATAGTTAAGGCATTCCTGATTCTATAACTTATCTGATATTACTTTGTCTAATAACTAGCACTATTCTTCAGGTACCATCCTCTCAGGGCCGCTATAAGCTTCTGCCATGGCTGTAATCTGGCAGTCAGAGGCGGTTGAGAGCAGAAGATCGCGGATTCTGGGGAATACCTCGGGCGGAACTGGGCGCCTGGAGCACTATCTGCACTTGTGTAATAAAACGAAAAAAGGCCCTGCCGGTGAATAACCAGATGGGGCTGGAGACGTATGTTTCCTATGAGAGCGGAAGGTAGTTGTCGACCTGATGTCTTCAACCCTTAAATCGATCCGTCGGCCACCCGATTTCGAGTGACCATAGCGGGCAGAGGGTGTCACGGTTCACAAAATATTCAAACTAAATAACTGCTTACTTCAGGTAGAGGCCGCGCAAGCGACCTCGAACCCATGACCAGACCAGGGGACGTAGACATCCAGCCAAATCTGGTAGTAAGGGCGTCAGGTTGACCCGCTGGTTCACATTCCAGTGCAGTAAGGCGTTGGTCTCTTACGGGTGCGTTGGCCGAGCTAGCTAGTAGACTTCGTTGTCCCTAAGTCTTTGTGTAATCATCTCACGGCTGAAAGAACGATCTATATCTTTATACCAGCTTGAGGAGTCAGGTTCGCCCATTACAGATGACAGCTCCAAAGAGTCTGCAAGAGACAGCGATACAGCGCCACGATATATGACGATATGCGCTTAGATTTACCTGAGTTAGTCTCGTAGCTTCTTTGTAAAAAAAAAACTTTCCTATAAATAAAGCCAGGATTTAGGCATAATATCAGAGATATAGAATATTATGAACACAATGACTTTAATCTTTATTGTTATAAATAAGCCAACACTTCTATTAAAAAAAAAATATTTATTGAGTGATTTTTGAAGCAAAAAGGTTTATTCGATATAACAAAATGAGAAAATGATACATCTAGTTTTACTAATCTTATGAGACTAGGACTTACTATTAAGACAATAAAAGAGTTTTTTAAAAGAAAACCGGCGTTTACTAAAGATCAAGATATAAATTCAATTTTGTGCTGTTGAATCTAATTAGTTGTCCATATATTAGTACACAAATCATCTGCAAGCATATTCGATGAAAAAGAGATAAGTTTGACGTACATTCACTTATTGAAACATTCGAAATTGAAAGGTTAAATTCCTAAATATTATTCGCATTCCTAATTATCGCACAAAATGTATTTTTTCCTATTGTTTGTTTACTTTAAAGAAGAAAATTAGATTATAAACCGTTATGTATCAAATTTTGAAAACTGAGACCTTAACCAGTTTTATTTTGTTGTTACCGACGAGTTGTTAGTTTTATTCATGTTCCTGATGGCGTAGGGTAATTTATATTTTGCGCCCGGTCTATGCGTACGTCACGCGTGAGGACGTGCTGCGATGAGCTGAAACGTGTCGGGAATCGGGCTCAGGAAATCCTTCACCAGTTCGATCACGTATTTGATTACACAACTATCTTGGCGGCGGAATTGTAAGGGAGGTATTTTTCGCCTCGGCGGATCCGTTTATCCTGTCATTAACGCTTACCCCTCGCCTATACTCAATTTATCAGAGGTGAGTCAAGGGTAAGTCGCTAGGGTGGTATTAACCCCTCATCTGCGGGTGCCTCATATATTAGCCACATATGGGCTATTTTAAGTTATCTGCAGTCGATGGGTTAATTAGACCGATTTTGAAGTCAATCCTCAATAGGCATTCATCAGACCTGTCCTAACTATTTAAGAAACAGGACTTTCACTAAAAAGCACGAAAATGAACGTAGTCTAGCGTTGCCATAATAGTTTAGTTACTGACTGGGACCCAAATCAAAAGTCAAGAAAAGTAATGTACCGAGTGCTTCACGCTAAGTGAGAATGCTGTCCGTAGCAGTTGGAAGGTATCTACGTAATAAGAAAAACAGATAATGAAGTGACATTTTTGTTGCCTATGTTCATTGAGATAATAATAGAATGACGCAGAACACATGATATAGATTTTAATTCAACAAGAACAATATTATTTTCATTAGGTATATTTTGATTTCGACTATTCAAACAGATTCAACTATTCTTCTATTTTTCTGTCTTCTAAACCAGCTTCAGGAGCTCCGGTTTCCCCATAATATATTTGTGAAATTCAGAACAAGTCATGTTGAAATTAAACGTGCATTGAATGATGCTTTACAGTTTACACCATTTCGATGTAAAGGGTATTGCGTTCTTTGGTCCATTGGGTACCCACTTAAGAAAATATTCGTTCAGCATATGCATTATGACCAGCGATTGAATATTGACACATCACAACTAAATTGATTTTCCTCTTCGACACTTCGGTTTCATGAAATGTATTTAACCGTTTATCATGTATGTCTTTTTTGGTCCACACTTCGTTGTGTTTTCGCTTTTCCATGAAATCCTTGAAGTGCGATATTTCTTCAAAGCAAACATCTGTAATAGCTATTCCTTTCTAATGTGTATACATTATCGGCTTTTCTACATCCGGTCATTGTGGAGAGGATGTGAGATTCATCCAAGAAAATATTTAAAATTTTCCGGAGCACTGCTCCAAATATTCGAGACCTGTTTTGTTCATCAATAACTTGAATTTTTAGTTCATCAATATCATAATAGAATGCGTATAAAAAATTTTGAGTATATTCTGTTGACCGTTGAGGAGTCCCCTCATCGGGAGTCAACCCAGGGTACATCATCCATGTCATAGTGAAACTTAGAAGGGGCTATCATAATTGAATCCGTATACAAAATTTTAAATCTTTGCTGTTGACGGTTGAGGAGTTTCCTCATCGGGAGCCAACCCAGGGTACATCAGCCATGTTATTGTGGAACTTGGAAGGGGCTATCATAATTGAATGCGTATACAAAATTTTGAGTTCTTGCTGTTGACCGTTAAGGAGTTCCCTTGTTGGGAGCCAACCCAGGGTACATCAGCCATGTAATGTTGAAACTTGGAAGTTGCTATCATAATTGAATGCGTACACAAAATGTTGGGTCTCTGTTGTTGACCGTTGAGGAGTCCGCTAGTTGGGAGCCAACCCTGGGTGGACGGATTTTAACCACAATCTATTCAGTTCATGCCATGATCAAATGATGCCTGCATGCCAAATTTCAGCTCAATCGGTTGAAGCGTTTCAAATACACAGAAATGCGTTCACAAAAGTAAAATGCCCAACTGACAACTGACAAGTAAAATGCGGCCGAAATGACGCATTTCAATGATGCCTACGGAAAATGAAGATGTCGTTTTTGTATTTAGTCAACGAATGGTCCCCGTGTCATTACCGTTGCTATGGCGACCCGCGCATGATGAGTCAGCAACTACGTAACTTTCTCAAACTTTCGAAGTTTGACGTGGAAATGTGGTTAAAAGAGCTTACTGTATATCTTGGGTAGGTACGTACAAAATTATTTTTATCAAGTCGCTCAGACTGGCAATCGCGCGCTGTCATATATTGATTTAATTTAAAGGAAGTGATCTAACCGCTGAAGTGACATATCGAACTCTGCGTAGTTGCTTTTGTAGAGATTTAAGCGCTTGCAACGCGGCCACCATACGTATTAAAGAGAGAAATAGTTAGTCCTGCCCCGTCTCCAGTTTATAGATAGGAACTATTCGAGCACATTTCAATATTTGAGTGTAAGTATATATGCGTAGTTTCTATATGTGAGTATTTATATAAGGTGATCGCTGACCTAGCCAACCAATCCCTAACCGTTACTTCAACTTCATTTAAAATTATTATGTTAATTGAGTTATCTTATTGCATTATTAGTTGAGGTATATCATTTTCTCGTGCTACGTTGTAGTACGGAATAATATCAACCTCCAAAAGAACTACGCCAACCACCATATCTACATATATCCACTCGTATAGCAAAGCAGCTCTTATGGCACTAGCCTCGAATCAGTGGCGTGCCCGGGGTTGGTGAATGGGGCAAGCCCGACATACCTTTTTGTGCTTTTTTTATGTTGTTTTGATAGTAAAAAAAAGTGGTACCTCTTTCCTCCTCAATCTTCAATTTAAAATTTACTGCTATTTATCGCGCCGGCTAAATTATTTAGATCATCATAACCGGACGAATTCCAAACATTTAGGTCGTTTGAAAAAAAAATACAACAGTAACAAAACAATTTATTGAAATGGGAGCATCCAACCCAGTGAGTTTTATACACTGATCTATCAAATTGTCTTTTATACTATTTACATGTCTGAGAAATAGACAGATCGGGTGTAGGTTTAGGTCCAGAAATTAGTAACTTCTTTAGCTCAAAACTAAAAGAGGAATTATTGCAGTATAGGAACCTTTCTCAGAAATCGAAAAAATAAAGAAATACTACTAGATTCGATCATTGTAATTATAAATGTGAAAGAAAAAAGCTTCGGACGCGTAAAATTTCAAGACCAAATTTACATTTTTAAAAAAAAGTTTTTTTAAACTTAGTTTTTAAGGTTGTTTTTAAAAAAACTAATCTAACCCACCGCCAAATAGGTGTTTATGTATTATTAAAAACAAAAAAAAACCTAACATACCAAATGTATGGGTTTAGCGCTGTTGTGAATGCCTATATCTCGCTTATTTATTGAGGCCGAATAAATATTATTGCAGATTCGGAATCAGTGTGGTCAATATAGTCTGGTGACGTTAAAAAATCAACAATCTAGAAGAGGTTCCTATACTGCAATAATACCAACCAACTAACTACAGTGAAGTGAAGTTGCCCTCACTTTGCGATAATTTGACACGTTCGCTTCAACGTCATGGGCATGCCTGGCTTTGGCTTGCATAGTAAAGTCCTCTATATACTTATAATTGCGTTGCGTAATTTGCCACTGGTTAGAGTGAGAGGTACACCGATTTTGGAAGCCGTATTGAAAGCCCATATGTGCGAGCGAGCGAAGACACGTCGGTACATTGCAGCAATCGCTCGCTGCTTTATCGACGGCGTGCGATTGCTGCGAATTTCGCCTCGTGGAGCGAGCTGCGTCCGCTAGATAGCATTCGTTTGCGCTAGCAAATTAATTTACCTAATTGGTTTTTTACGAATTGTGTTATTCATTTATTTAATTGTTAATTACGAAGAACAGGCAAGCCGAACTTTTCGGCTTATATGAAGAGACCACCACTGCCTCGGATACCATTAATTCAAAGCTAGTGCAATACTGCATATCACTACTGAATTCCCTGGGCGAAAAGAACAGGGTAATTCTAAGATGGGTTCCCGGCCATGCAGGAATCGAGGGAAATGAAAAAGCCGACGAACTTGCTAAGACGGGAGCAAAGGGAACGTTATACGGCCCTGAACTTTGCTGTGTCGCACCAAAAAGCCTTGCAAACCTAATGCTCAAACAAATATGTTTAGAACAATCCGTCAACCACTGGAACAAAACGCCAGGGTTGAATAATTCCAAAGCGCTAATTAAGGCTTACGACCGTAAGACGGCCTACGCATCTACGCATTCTGGTAAGGGCGCTCACGGGGCATTGTGGCCTGAACAAACACATGTTCAACCTCAAGCTCAGAGACACAAAAATGTGCAGGTTCTGCCAAGGAGCAGAGGAAACTCCCCAGCACCACATGTGCGAGTGTGCCCGCCGATGCGTAAAAGATACACCAACTTGGGTGGTCATTACCTCCAACCTGAGGAGGTAAAACAATCTGGCGCCAAAAGCCTGCTGCGGTTCTTAAATAACACAAGGCTTAGCGCAGAACTATAGTAGGTGGCGAACACAATAGATCAGCAATGGTCGCAGTGTTCCAAGGCTCATAAAGACCTTAGAAAAGCCCCACTCAACAAATAAAAAAATAAAAATGGAATAAAATCGAGTGTACGATACGCGGAAGACTCTACCAGCCATTTTCAACTCCGTGCTGGCAATTTCCACCGTGTGCTAAAACGCGTATATCTAATAATTAAATATTATTTAAATCCATCCCTGCTAGTTTGCTTAAAACTGCGTATGAACGGGATTAGAAGTAACTATATCCCTGCCCGTCGTCCTAGCGACGACACTCGAGCGGCAGGCAGCGAATAATAGCTTTGTAACAGAATTCCGCCGCTTCAGTAATGACGCAGATATTGCAATCGCCCTACAGTTGACTCCTCTTCAAAGAGATAAGGGGCAAAAAATCCCCTGGGGCCGCCTCGCTGCCTTTTGATTAAGTTATAAACATCCGGTGTGCAGCAGGGGGTCGCTCTATTGCCTTTATTATATATTTTACGTATAGAAAGCCTTTAGAGCGAGCTTTTATAAACGGCAGAACCTGAGTCTCATCTTACTAAAAATAAGCACATCAGAGTTAGTTGGAATACATATATTCATATTTCAGTAGTTCGATCTGCTCGATTCTATTTGTGTCATAAAATAATATGACACATAAAATAATATGTGTCATAATCTATAAAAACACGCAAACACACTAAGTCAATCCAATTAAAATCTAAAATTACACAACATTTACTTCAACTTAGTAGAAATAAGGTGGAAAAGGCAATAAGTCATATTTTACAGTAAAGGTCGGCATTATTACTATTATTGTCATACATTGCACTACACTTTATATTTTAATCTTATTTATTTATTTGTTTTACAAACTTCATACTACGACATTTTATATTAATATTTATTACCATGACCATGCTATATCAATTTCAAATTCAATTTCAAATTATTTATTGAGTTCAAATTATGAGTACATTCAATATACAAAAGTCTTAACATAACTAGGCTGACGCCTGTTCCAAGGTAGACAATTTATTTTAATTATCCTAAGAAATCTATAATATTATATTTATATAAATAAACAAAATCATACTTAATGTAACAGAAATATCTTATTATAATTATTATTATAAATATTTTAAATATAATTATAAGTTCAATTTGAATTCTATATATAATTATAAGGGAATATGAAATTTTAATAGCTGCCTCAGTCTATAGACGGTGAGTTGAAGTTGAATAACTATTTATTTTATTATTTATATAAGTAATGCAAATATTAAAAATAACAGTAAACAATTTCGGCGTAGGAATTATGCATAGAAATACTTTCAAAAGTTAATCAAAAGCAGAAAAAAAGAATACATTGCATAGTCTAGTGGCAACATCACCTAACTAGGCCGGGACTTGTACTAAGGTAAACATTTATTTTTGAATGTGCTTGCACAAATACCGTGTTTATAAAAATGGCATATATTCCATGTATGCACAAAATAATGTAATTGCAAAACAATATTAAAAATGACTAAATACTTAAATTAAATAATTAAATTAATGTTAGAAGTGGAAAATTAAAATGACAGCAAATAAATTCAAATCAGAAAAAAAACAAAACAATTTAAAATAATAAAAATTAGAATGAAAATTTAAACAAAATAGTCCTGCATTTTACTTATAACTAAGATAAAATAGTGTTAAAACTAAAACAAATTATCTCCTAATATATACGTTAAACCAAAATAATAATAATAATAAATAAAATAATAATAATAATAATATAACATAATACAATATAAAATTCAAAATATTCAAATGTCCGGGTTAGATTATAATGTCCAGTATTTTAAAAATTCCTTGTCTTCCCTCTCTCCTAATAACTCTCCTAATAAAGCGGTCTATCCCGCCGCCGCGCCGATAACACCGATAACGCCGGAGTTTGCTAACACAATAATTAGAAATATCACTGGTGATGCGGAAAGACCAATCTATCGATGCTTGCCAATTTGTAAGTTCATAAAAATTGCCTCATCACACCAGCCACGATAGCGCAACAAAGAAGTTTTGCACTCACCAGATTTTGCCCATTCACGTCTTCTTCTTCTTCTTCTGGTGCACCATGAATGCTGATATTGGCGAATTGTTCGGATGGCGATATATCACAAATTCACTTCGTTTTGGCAAACGTCGCGAGCGAGATTAATTGACACAAAAAATGCGTGCGTGCGGGGAAATATAACTTTCACTTCTGAAATGACCCGCATTTTTTTTCAGCGAGCGTAAAAAAACCGGTTTGTGCGTTCCTCTTAAGCACAGTAAATTTATGAGCTAATATATTTACTGTGTTTTAAGCGGCGCTACCCGGCTGGTATTATAAGGCAAAATAAAAAAATAAAAACCCTTAACGGCATAAACATCCACTTATGACTGCTTGCTGAGAATATAATAAATGGTGACAATGATGATTATTAAAACAATAGCGCTGCCAACAAATAAATAGCGGAAATCATACACCAAAACAAAAAGATCTCATTGGTTTATTCCACTGAATAATGCATCTTCACCCTAATTATCTTACCACTTGCGGATGACACTGTTTTCGAAAGCAATATGTACAAATGAGAGGAATATTCGGTAAAGCCATGCCTGACCTAAAAAGCAACACGAAACGAATGGATAAGCAAGCATGTTTACTTTAAATCCCAAACAGATAAAGTGCTGTGAGGTCAACTTACGACACACTTGATCCTTTTTGGGCTTCATCTGGAAGTATACGGCTTTGAATACAAATCAGGGAGATGTTTTCGTGCTATTTTGCTCCGTAGTAATATTATATGACAAAATCTGATCTCAAGTTTAGAATAAGTTCCCCATCCTGTTATTTATTATAACGTCCATTAAATATAGCGTATTGATTAGGAAGTATGCGTATATATTGGGTAGTTACCAATGTAATTGCTGATTTTCAGACTGGCCACTTTAAACTTGGATTACTTGGGTTTGGGTTGGAATTTGAAATCCAAATAAAATTCATTTCAAGGCTATGTTATTCTTTTTAAGAATTAGCTGTTTATTTGTATTTCCGTCGATTATTTTTGCTCAAATATTTGCATTTGTGCAACCATGATAAAGTTGAATATTTACATAATTTTCAAATATGAGCTATTACAGCTTCTTGTCAACTGGCTATATATACAGTTACCGTAAATGTGAAGAACTGCAAACAATGATAGAGAAGCTCGTGATTAAATAACCGAGCCTGGTAAATCGCTCATAGCCACTAATTCTGCATGACAGCGTATAGCCACAGATGTCACTGCAAACAGTCGCAAATTTGCAGAAGTTTCGGCTGGAGACTCTTGGTCGCTCATCGTACTTGCTAGACCTTGCTCCAGTATAAAATCGAAGACTATCGCGGTTGTTTGACATTATAAATAGGATAGAAAACGAATTTACCGCGTGAAATTTGTAGCACCCGACGTTTCGGTGACGTTGCAGCCGCCGTTGTCCAGTCTACCCTGGACAACGGCGGCTGCAACGTCACCGAAACGTCGGGTGCTACAAATTTCACGCGGTAAATTCGTTTTCTATCCTACTTGCTCCAGTAGTGTTTAATTTAAGTTAAAATAACATTTTACAAGGGAAAAGGGAGTCTTTGAAAAACGCCTTCAAAGCATTCGTTGGATTGTGTCTACGAGAGTTTTATAGCAGGGGAAATAAGCAACTCTCATTAAAATGACAAATCTGCTTAAATAATAGGGGTCAATATTTTTATTAAATAAATATATATTTTTCATACAACATTTTGGTCTTAAATTTCCTTTATAGAACAGCAACTTCGTAGGTAAGGACCTAATATTAAGAAGAAAAGACGTACAATGTGCCGTTGTTTTAGGTATTGGATATATAATAAGTCGTATATTTTTCTGCATTTGAATTTTAACTCTTTCGTTATCTTCTCTTCGATTTAACTGATGTGTCATCAGCTAAAATAAATACGATTTCCAAGTTTGATTTTTAAACTGGTTATTTTCTACCTATCATTTAAAAACTTTTAAATATTTGACTAGTAAACGAGGCATTATTCACAGGATTTTAAAACACTTTGTTTTTCTTTCTAGCATTAACAATATATTATTATAAGGATGCTTTCTTATTCTATCGATACGCGTGGCCGCTTGAGATTTCGAGGAAAACTTACCATCCCCTTACAGAATAAAGCTCCGTCTTTTTTGAAATACAATCCAAAAAATGTAGTACTTGTAGTATTGGGATGGCTGGTTGGTTCTTGAAGCGCCGCGCCGTCTCCTTTTCAATATATTCTTAACTTTATTCTGTGTCGCCGCTCGGAATAGAGAAATATTATTCTTCTTTTCATGTCACGTCCTCCTAGATGTTTAGTGAATACTAAATTGGATTGTTTTATTTTTCAGCATGCCAAAAAAAATTAAATATACATAGCCTAGGACCTCACTCCAATTTAAACAGTCGTAATTATAATATAATAATAATATCCGATTCTACGATTTAGATTTTCACGACGATACATAAGAAACAGCGTAAAAAGTCGTTAAAAATAGTTGACTTAAATTGCGATCTGGTGACAGACAAATTTGAACGTCTATCACTACTTTTTAAATAAGAGATCTTTTTAACTGTTAGTCATATAGTATAGGCTGGGCTATTTCCGTAGTTTGAACGTTTTTACACGACTGCACAACTAAAAAGATGTGTAGTGTATTCAGGGTTCATCTATGTATGTTTTCCGTGTCTTTATTCCATCGTAACTTCTAAACGCTTGAACCGATTTAGAAGTGTGTGGTATTGTTAGAATTTTTGTGTTATTCCGAGTGTTATATGGTACCCTAACTATCCAAATATCAAGTAAGTAGTTGTCTAAATGTCCAAATGTTAATAAAGTAACATAAATATATCGTGTTAAGTGTCAAATGAAAGATCTGATTGAGTAAATTCCGGAAATATACATGTATCTATGTGGATAAATACAAAAACTACAAATATTTAATAAAAGATCCGTAATAAAAATAATTTAAAATACATTACTTCACTTTCTGTATTCTTTTTAATACATATATTTACTTGTTTGAATTCATTGTTACTCTTTTCTGGGTAGGTTGCTCAAGTGATAATAATATGACCAATAAAAAAATTATAGTGTTTAACAACTATTTAGTCAATGCAAAGGATTAAAGCTAGATTTTTATATGCACTTTTAAAATAGGAACAAAAAAAACTATCAATATCATATCGATATTGCGACTAAAATTACTGGATTTTCAAAGAAGTACGGTACTGTACAAACAATTTTGGGCACAGCATATAAACAAAGAGAATATGATCGGCTTCTATTCCCTAACACTGGCACTTTCACTAATACTAAGCGCAACAGCATGTTTACACGAAAGGTATTAGAGCAAGCGACAAGTACTTCGTGGCCATATCAGCAAGGGCCCATTAGCTCCCTGAATATGAATATGACCAATATTTTTTTTTATAGTGTTTAACAACTATTTAGTCAATGCAAAGGATTAAAGCTAGATTTTTATATGCACTTTCAAAATAGGAACAAAAAAAAACTATCATTACCGCTATCGATATTGCGACTAAAATTACTGGATTTTCAACGAAGTACGGTACTGTACAAACAATTTTTGGCACAGCATATAAACAAAGAGAATATGTTATAAAAAAAAAATACGTGTGGCACTCAGGGACTGCCCCGGAAAAGCTATTGCATAGCATTTTTAACAACTTATGCAATTATAATTAATTATTTATTTTATTTTTTCTCATATCAGATAACTGCGCTCTATCGGAAAACGTTGAAATTATTCCGAATCATTTGCGGCTGCGGTAGCAAATGATTCGGAATAATTTAAACGTCTTCCGTTAGAGCGCCGCGCACGAATTTTTTATTCGATAAAGCTAAAAAACCGGATTATTCGAAAAAAAACGTAGATAAAAAGTTAGATAATTAAATTATCTTTAAAATGGTGCAGGTTTCATAATAATACGCCAGATAATATTTGCGTAGTAGTCGTTTTTGTGTTCGGTTAGACCTAATTTCACAAATTAATTACACTATGTAATATAAACAAAATCTAAAATATTCAAAGCTAAGAATATTAGGAAAATGTTCTTGTTTAACATTTATTTTTTTTGAATCGTAAGCAGTACTCGTTTAGACGTAATTATCAGTTTAAAATCATTAATTTTCGTTAAGAAATTTCTTCATTCGGTCGCCGCGCTGGCCTAGGCCCGCGATAAAAGCTATGCAATAGCTTAATAAGATTTTTAGAATCCAAAGATTTTTGGTTTAATTCGAGAGATTACTTGTTAATTTGATTACCAATATTCTTTTTTATTGGTTAATAAATTTATATCGCTATTATTTATTTTGATTATTTTTATTTTAATTCCAGATTACAAGATTTCTTTGATTTTGGTTATTGGAGTTTACTCCTTAAGAATCGATTTTATTTAAAGCCCTCGGTACCTACGACAATTTGTATGGTAGTAAAATCTAGCGTTAACAAAAAGCGATACATCTAATGTCAGTAAAGTTCGAAAATTAAAAAGAATGCAACAATACCTAAAAGGAGACCATAGCTTCGCCAGCTTCCGACTTAAGCCATTCTGATCATACATTGATGATGATTGATTGATGATGATTGATTGATGATAATTTATTGATGATGATTGATCATGATTGATTGATGATGATTGCTTGATGATGATTAATTGATGATAATAGAGTGATGGTGATTGATTGATGATGATTGGTTGATTAATGGTTGATGATTGATTGCTGATTGGTGATTGATTTGTTGCTGATTGAGGGTTGATGATTGATGATTGATTGATTGATTGATTTATTGATTGACCGATCGATTAATCGATCGATCAATCTATCAATCAATAATTTAACCCCTTTGCCTATTGTATATTCAATGACAATCGCACTTAAAGATAAACTTTAGTCGAGCGTCAGAGCTGGCACGCACATTAAAAAAAAATGTTTAAGAGTGGTAAAAATACTGACTAAATTGCAAACTACTTCATGTCAAAGTCCAATTATTAAGCTTCAAATTTAAGTCTGTGTCATTTCGTTGAAGAGTAAAAAACGGTAATTTCGTGAACTCAAATGTGAGCCGGCAAAACGTTATTTGCGGGAAGCTATGCCTATCTGGGAGAACTACTACAGAATGTCATCGCTTGCTGTTGGAGGCTTGCGGGGAATTCACTCCGACAGATAGGACTGTTGAGACTTGGGACTCGGTTTCGCCGATTTAACCCTTCCAATCGCGAAGAAAAAATCAGCTGTCACTTACGCCCGCGACATTTTCGCTTGTAAATTCGGCGCAAGTAAATGAAATTGAGTAAAACGACTATAACTTGTAAACCACTAGACGGATCATAAAAAGAATAACTGTAAAATGATCGCATTGAAATTTGAAATATAAAACATTGTAAGATTATCTCGTAAAACAATTAAGATAATAATGAATAAATATTACAATGTTCACGAACTGAAAAAAAGTCGCCTATTCAAATAATTTCGATGTTTTTATAACAAAATACGTAAAATATGCCGAAACTGTAAATACAGTTATGTTCTTTATTAAATACTTTACCAAAACTTATATTTTGTTTTACTTATTTGCATACAAAAACATTTAGTTACTCAGCCAAGAAAAAATCGATGTATTCTCCGAATTTCCGATGTCTGATGTCAAATCAGAAATCAAGTTGAATTGAGCAAAATGTAGCTAATTTTGTGATTATATACGATGTAAATCAAATAATAGTTGTTTCATAAGCGAATTAAACGAATATTTCGTCATAATTCGCGATTTTTCGTTATAATTCGGGACGAGAAACGAACATTCTTTGCAAAGCTAACGTCAGACTATTTTACGCGATAAAACGTGAAAAAAAGCAGATTTGCTGTCCCAAATTAGAAATTCTCTTTCGAAAATCTTCAATAGAATGCAAATCACTTACGGTTTTGAAGGAAATAGCACAATAATAACACGAAAATCACAAAATCACAGACACTTTCGGCGTTGGCGGCACGGCGACTCGGCCGGACCGCTGGTCGCGAGTGCCGCGGGCGGCCGACGGCGCGAAACTGATTATTAAAAATAATTTATTGCCTAACTGTCGTCGATTAGAGTTCGTCCGTTCGACTTTCACGATATCTGTTACTTTAAATATGCGGAAAGGATCGCAATTCGAGTAATAAATCGCATTTTACGCAGCGCGGAGCGCCCTAACCAAAATTGATTAGCTCAAATCTTAGCGTTTGTAAGCGTCTAACCAAAAATGGTTACCTCACATCGGAAGGGTTAAGAGTGGTGATTTCGACGTGCAAAACAAAGAACGCCCAGGCCAGGAGAAAAAAATCAAGAAGCCGAATTGGAGACATACTCCATTAAGATTCGAGTCTGATGCTGGAGAAGATTTAGGGATTATAGCTAGCGATGTGAAAAGCTTTGAATGAAATGTACTTTTCAATTGTTTTTGAAATAAACGTTCATAATGAAAAAAAAAATAATTCAAAGTTCTAATAATAGGTGTATCCCAAAAGTCAGATTTATAAAATCAGTGACATTGTAAGGATAGCACTAATTTGAAGCGTCTGTTGATATATTACATAGTATTTTCATATTTTTAGTTTCAATTTGTCATTTTGTATTTTTTGTAATTTTTTTTTATTGACAGATGCAAATAAATAAATTATTATTGATAAAACATCGAAAATATTCGGTTTGGATATATTATATCTTTATTATCCTGTATATATAGGAATCCTGTATATTATCCTGTATATATAGGAATAAATATGAACTTTGTTGTTATTTTGTATTAAAAGGAAAATTGCTATTATGTGTACCTACTAATAATATATATATATACATATATATATATATATATATATATATATATATATATATATATATATATATATATATATATATATATATATATATATATATATATATATATATATATATATATATATATATATATATATATATATATATATATATATATATATATATATATATATATATATATATATATATATATATATATATATATATATATATATATATATATATATATATATATATATATATATATATATATATATATATAATAATTTCTTTTATCTGAAAAAAATATTTTTATTAGAACAGTTTCCCTTGGGCCACCCTACGTAGTAATGCATTCAATCGCCTCAATTTATAATAATCCTATCACTGAGTTCGGCCCTGATATTACCCCCCCTCCCCCCCATCCCCTCTTCACTCTCCTATTTTAATTAGGACATACCAAGGATAATATTAAGAACAACTCAGTGAACCCTTTGTCTTATGTAACTTTGTATCGCTAAAGAGGCGTATTGTCTGATAATAATAATAATAATTATATTCGAGTCAATCCATTTAACTTTCGTGTACTCTGATGATAAGCAACAATAGCTATTTTAGCTCGAGGCCATTGTCAAGCATTCATGGAAGAAGTGTTCAATCATGCAAACGAATCAATCACGGAAGAAGTGTTCTCAAAGAAAGTAATTCTCGAAGCAAAACAAAGCATGGATATTAGGTTTTCTAACACAAAGGGATACTCTATTTATTTAGTCAATCGATTTCCAGAAACATTAAAGTATACAAAACGGTTTTACGACTATTCGTCGGGAAGCTAGTGTTTTCTTTCGCTACTGATTTTACGAGTCATCAAATGTCAAGAGGATTATTCAGTGACTAATGCTTAATAGCATACATGTATTTTGTAGCGGAGTTTTCCGGTGGGTTGAGCTGGAAAATTCTTTTGAAAATACAAATGTACTCGACTTTTTCAGGACTAGGGTTGTCGACTACAGCGGGCGAGCCCGTCACCTCAGGAAGTTTTAACGATTAGTCGTTCTATCTCCTTGGAGTGAGCGCAGAAGACTTGGACAAAACAGTCCACCATCTAGCTCCGCCACAAACCCGTAAGAGGCCAACGCCTTAACCGCAAGATAGCCAGGAGTGTTACCCGGCGGGCTTACACTCACGCCCTTACTTCCAATTGTGATCAGATTACTACAGTCTCTCGATTGGTTACGAGTTCGAGGTCGCTTGCGCGGTCCTCTCCCTTACGAAGCGGTGAAACGGTGTATACCGAATCTATCGCGGACCACGGCGTCCTTTGCCGGCTGTTCACCCAGGAACGGATAGCCGATGGTCGTTTCAACAGCAGTCGCCGTAAGGTCCGGAACCACCTCCGCTCTATAGGAAACAGTACTGCTTCCAGACTCCCCCGACTGTTAGTCAGAGTGCACAGTCGATTGGCTTACGCCGCATGGTGCGCAGACCGTCCAGGAGCGCCAGAAGGTTGATTCCCAGGGGAAACTAACCATAGGGTCAGAGTCCTACCCAGGCTCGCACTTCATGCGTGGAGGCCGTCGGATAGGTGCTGACCCGTGAGTGTGACCAACCCTGAACAGAATGGGTCTTCGTGGTCAACTCAGCAAGGGCCCATTAACTCCCAACTTTTTCAGGACTAATGAAAATAGATTTACTTTCAAGTCGCATGCAATATTGATTATAAAAAAAATCGGTTGTGTCACCCCAAGACTTTCCTGTCAAGTAGCCAGGAACTTGATTCATCTGCATAATAATATCATAAATCCTACCACAACCTCCCTACCCCAACCTAGCGCCACCCTTTATCCCTCGATAATCGAAATCGAAATCGACTTCGACTTCGACTTTTCCGACTTTTTCGATTGTTTCGACTTTTCGAATTTTGTGTCTGCTGTTGACCGTTGAGTAATTCCCTCGTCGGGAGCCAACCCAGGGTACATCAGCCATGTCATGGTGAAACTTGAAAGTTACTATCATATTTGAATGCGTACACAAAATTGTGGGTCTCTGCTGTTGACCATTGAGGAGTCCCGTCGTCGGGAGCCAACCCAAGGTACATTAGCCATGTAATGGTGAAACTTGGAAGTTGCAATCATAAATTAAAATGCGTGTACAAAATTTTGAGTCTCTGCTGTTGACCGTTGAGGAGTTCCCTCGTCGGGAGCCAACCCCTGGGTGGACGGATTTCACGGACGGTTTCCATTTTCTTCTATGTCATTATATAACCTGGGCCCAAGGAAAAAAGCTTGTCTTTGTGCAAACGTTGTTTGCACTCGAGGAATAAGGAAATTTTGTTTCCGTGAACCCCGAGTATTGCAGTTTGGCTGACTTTGATCATGCCTATCTTTATATTTATGAAAAAATATTATCACATATTTTAGAAACAATTACTTGATGTCCAGGACTTTCGACTCTTTAAAAGATGCTCTGACTGGTAGTCATTAGGCTTTCTGTAAATTATCCGTAACAGCAGTTTTTGTGTCTTTATTAGTGGGTCCAGTGCCTGTTTGTGCAAGCACCCCATCCAATAATTCCATAAATCATCAGGCTTTGACATAGAGCCATTTTGGTAATTTTAATGGTTTTCTGAGATAACACATTGCGCAGTTCAAGAAAAATATTTAGTTTGCGTAATCGATCAGACAGTTCAATTATATGCTTAGAACCAATTCAGTTTAGAATCAATATTTATCCCGAGCTATTTTATATTATCCACAATACTTCGGTGTTCACAGGAGCAGGTGCTGTCTCTATGGAAATTGTAAGAGTGGATTGTAAGGAAATAATAATTATATCGAGTAATTGTCCTAGCATTCGCAATTTCAATTAGATAAAATGTCGCACAGTATGTCAACAATAACCCTATGCAGAAATTGTAATTAGGGTAATTAAAATCGTATATCATTTCAAGAGAGGAATGCATTTGATGAATTGTTATAATGATGACCATACTCCAGTTAATTCGATGCTGTAAACATTGTTCAGCAAGCCGTGGCATGATATATGGCGGACTGCAGAAAATCTATATAGCTTCGGCATAATGATGCGTGAGAGTACTTGTGTCAAATACTCGAACAAGTGATTTTAATCAATACTAATGTGGGGAATGTATAAAGCTAGGTTTACACGGGCTTAGTAGCTTGTCGCTTAGTATTTCTCATTAGTAGTACCTTGTCGCTAAACTGCTAAGTGATCGCTACAAGTAGACGTTTACACGTTGGTATTAGTAAAGTGGCACTACACCGCTCGAAATGGAACACCACCGCCGCAGCGCCGCCTTATTTTGAGTAGTGTTTTCAAATTCAAATATCATTTCAATGTATGTAAAAATAAATTTTATAAGATTATAAATTTTATTATGGGGATATTGTCAGTATATTAAATTCTAGGATAATAAAGAGAATTTTAATTCCTGGATGATTTATTTTGTTGTTTCGGAATTCCACCTTTCTGCAGTCATAATCACAAAATAAACTTAGCAATTGTCGCGTAAACAAAGAAAATCGTGTGTACACGTGTCATTTCAAACTGTCTGCAATACTTGCTGCGGCTGTTCACACGAGTCAGCAAGCGACAACTGCTTAAAAAATTGTAAAGTGGGAAGTTACTTGTCCCTTAGTAAATATGATCGGCTTCTATTCCCTAACACTGGCACTTTCACTAATACTAAGCGCAACAGCATGTTTACACGAAAGGTATTAGAGCAATGGACAAGTACTTCGTGGCCATCTTAGCAAGGGCTCCCTGTAATACAAAAATAAACAGAAGGGTCCATTAGCTGATCCGTAATGTAAAAACAAACAGAAAATTATACCTCCCTGGGGCACGCCAGCTACAATCAGTGTTCAACTCAAAAATTTGCCTTTAGCAGATAGATACTCGTTGCTCGTGGTTAGTTGAATAAGAGTGATAAATATATCATCCCTTCGTTTACTATTTACCGTTCTGTTCAACAAATGCATTGTTCGCCTACAATATGCATAGCATGGAACGGCTCGATTGAAACTGTCTTGCCGAGGTACACGAATATATTGGCTTGCGGCACGAATGTTCGACTTTGCATGCCGCGATTCGATCAAACATATTCTGATTCGGATTGCAGCGAATGCGGCAGGAAAATATATCGACCAAACGAGTCGAGCGTGCCACAGAATTCTAAATGAGCAATAGATTCACTAACATGCGCCTAGCTTAGATGTAAAATAGTGCTTATAAAGATATATTTTTTTGGATTTGCTATATATTCTAAAAAAACGGGATCATTTAATAATGTTAACATTTAAATTTTACAAAGAAAATCACGCTATACTCTTAAGAGCCCGTTCACATATTTTTTCCAGAAAGGCAAGAAAAGTGGATATTTGGCGTTCTAATTCCAAGAAATAAAGAGATTTCTACAAACTTTAATTAGTGAATTACCTGGACCATTTCTTGATGTTGACCATAGCGGCCTTTAATTTTAGATGTAACGAATATTATTTACTTATTCAGCCCATTTTCCGAAAGTCGTTATTCGTAAAACGCTCGGAAGGCAAACTTTGAGCTCCTTAATACAGTAATATCACTACAACGAAAACCGTATACTATTTTTTTTTATGTCCGTCATGTATTCTTGATGTACACTACGGCTTTATTTTGTCGTTTTTTGACCACATATCCAAGGTATACATTACTTACAATTACACAAAATTAAAAAAAATCTTCCTGTATCATTCTAATTTTCTCAGAAATAAAATAAGATTCTTATATAATACTTATACTATATTAAAGTTCACTCTTTTAGCAATACGACATAATATAAATTATTGTCATTAGAAAGGAGAAAATACTGCAAAAAACAATTAGAAATTGTGTATATATTTGCTTGCGCAAGAGAAGAGCGCTCAGTGCCGCGGTTTTTCTCCCAGGGTTGAATAGTTATTTATTTATTTATTTATTTATCCTATCTTTTATAGTTACATCCAAAAAAAAATGCGTTCATTTTTTCAACTCATTTTAAAAGAATACCTACGCTATTTTGTAATACAGCTCTTAACACGTTAAGGAGGAAAAGAAGAAGAAAAAGAAGAATGAGATTGAGCCTGGTTTAGACGGCCAAAAAAAACATGTCATTTATGTTTTTTTTTAAACTTTTAGTTGAGATGTATTTATGATTCTTTTACCTCTGGAATCGCTAATAGGTTCAGATTGTTGTAAGTGTATAAAAACCTACTACTTTTTTTATAAAGATAATTTAACGCGTTTTTCTCAAAACCGTATTTTTCTGTTTTGCGCCGGGTATAAAGAAACAACTCGACAGATCGAATTGTTAAAATAAAATATTGAAAGAATATTAAATTCTCTTCTATATCAACTAAAAAAAATAGGGAACAATGATTTTTATATATATTTTCAACTAGTTTAACAAAAAATTTTTTGTGCGAAAATCGATTTTATTTATTTAATAAATCCTTGAAAAATTTTAAAATCATAACTTTTGCATTTTTTTGTTACATCTAGAAAATATACATGTTAAAATTAATATATTAGTATTTTTTTTTGTTTCAAGCAAAATTACGCTCGCTATTACCGGCGCGAACAGATACCGTCATTTCTGCAGAGGTAGAAACATGTGGAATTCAATATCTCAAAAATGTTTTTCTTTTAGTATTGCAATACATATTTTTATTTTTCAAGTGTTATTCAATGTCAGATTCATGACCAGATTTAAACTTTAAGTATAAAAAAAATATCATGAAAAACATGTTGTTTTTGGCCTTCTAAACCAGACACTACCCCCTTAAGGACCATGGGTCCCCCTTATAGGTATGTCCAATAATTTCAAAATCATTTTATAAATTATGGAATACGAATAATTTATAAATTATACTTGTTTCCTGTTATTAAATCGGAGTCTTAATATCGCCAACCAACGATATAAATGACCAACGATGCTTTTAAATAACTGGTGATGTTAAATAAATAAATAAAATATTTAAGGCGACTTTGTTAATTTGTTTTTTTTAGTACGTCTTTCAGTAGGTACGTAAGATTTCTAAGATAAATAATAAAATAAAATGGTTTAATAACGAATCTTCCTCGTGAATTTGTAGCAGTCGACGTTTCGGCGATGTTGCAACCACCGTTGTCCAGGGTAGACTGGTGCTACAACAGTAAGTCTACCCAGAGCAATGGCCGTTGCAAAAACGCCGAATCGTCGGGTGTCACAAAATTCACACGTTTTACAATGTCAAACAACCGCGATAGTAGTCGATTTCAAATAATAATATTATAAAATTAGCATGCACAAGCACTCACAAGCACATTCGCACTACAGATACACACACCCACACACACATACATACACGCACACACACATACAAACACACACATACACACCCACACATACACGCTCTCCATCACACAAACACACACTAACATCCATACACTCGCACATAGCGATTTTAAAACTGTTACTTTTAAATTATTTTTGGTTTTCTTTATATTGTATTGTTTAGCATATTTTGTAATCCTTATATAGCAAATAATTTAAAACATCATTGGCTTTGTTACTGGTATATATTATGCTTATACGTATTTTTTGATGCTGTATGTTTTTTAACAAGAATAAAATAAAATAAAAATATTTTTTTTTGGAATAAGTTGTAGCTTTGCATCTTTCTGCACCAATGGATAACGAAATCTATAAAGATGTCCATCTTTATGGACAACACTTATATCCACTCAATTTATACAAAATTTATTGAACGAATTTTCACAAAACTTGAAATACATATTGGGCTCGATTGCTTTTCTTCGTGAACTAAAATAGAAACTTAATTCAACCGCACGAGACAGAGCAATACGTTAGAAAGGAATATGAAATGAACTGTCGTCGATTGTCCCGCACCAAAGCTACCTGTCGATCTTATAGATGCCCAAATACGTTTTAACACAATTCGTGTGGTGTTAGATTTAGCTGCTTTAGCTTCGGTAGGTAGTTTTAATGCGGAAAAATGACAACCGTTCATTTCACATTCCGCTCTGACGTATAGCATTGTCTCGTTCACACGAACTAATTTCCGATTTTAGTTCACGAAGAAACGCAATAGAACCCAATATTAAGCTCGATTGCGTTAGTTTGTGAACTAAAACTGAAATTAGTTCAAGCGAACGGGATAGAGCAATACCTTTGAGCGGAATAGGAAACGATCGATCGTTGATATAAACTACCTGTCTCGTTCACACGAACTAATTTCCAATTTTAGTTTAAGAGAAACGCGATCGAGCCCATTATTTACATTTAAGTACCAAAAATTTCCATACTCTACCGCAAAGCTTACGGTCCTCAAAGGGTTAAAAATGGAATCGATGACAATTTGCTGAGATGGCATATATTTTCAATCGAACCCAACTGGTAAATGTAGCATTTGTACGATATGATGCGGCTGATTTTTTTTTAGATTTCTTTAAACTCTGTCGTTGGGTACTATGTACAGAGGAGTCCATATTATTTCGTCAAATTTTATTTCTATTTTTCAGTCACGCCACTTATAATGATGTTTCAGTGTGATAATATGTTGAGGTATAATACAATGGTGTTACTGTCATATCATTGCGTAGAATTGTGTAATGTCTAATTGAAAATTGTATACATGTGTCTTTCTGTCGTTATCGAGGCGTAGCACACGGATTTAATTGTATAATACAATTAGTTTAGAAATTTCCATTGCATCATTGCATTTCGTCGAATCGACAAAGGTTAGCTACCCTTGATGGCTAACATTTGAATGACGAGTATTAATTTTTTTTGGGGTATTTTCATTCACTATTCCCATTGAGCGGACTCTGCAGAACCATCCAGTACGCATTTATCCTATAAAGTCTACCCTTTTAGGGATTATTCTTTCTATTATATTATTTATCTTTCTTTCTATTATAGTATTATTCGTATGGCGTAGTTACACCCCCTCCAGATCTCGCCTGCTGAAAAATGATATTATGCCTCGCCTCTATTTTTTTTTACAACTCATACATAGGTGAGTGCAAAAATGGTTTTAAAAAATCAGCAAAAAATCGTACGAGATCTGGAGATCCACAGGAATTTTTAAAAAGGGTTCTGTCACCCTAAGACTATCCCTCAGACAGACAAGCCCCTCCCTTGCACTCCGAAAACCCTCCAACATCCCCCCCCCAACACCCCCCCCCCCTGCCAACTCCCCCCCCCACTATAGTGATTGTGATCGCAAAAATAGTCTATTTGTAGTATTTCCGTAGTAGTATAATGGCTATTTTCTAATATAATGTAGTATTTTGTTAATTACGGCGAAATTTTATTATAATCTGTGTCGTTTGTATATAAGATATTCCAACCAAAATTTAAATCACTAAGTCCAATATTTCGAGAATGAAGTTTGAATAGTGGGCCCCATCTGGTGGACCGATGTCAACCCCAATGCAAAAACCATGGAGTTCTTGCCATGGTCAAATGGTGCCTGCATGCCAAATTTCAGCGCAAACGGATGAAGCGTCTGGGCGATATCGTGGAGGAACACACACACCGACACACACACTCACACAGACAGAATTTAATATGGAAATGGTAATATTTCCGTCTTCATCTGAAAGTCATTACGAGATGATAAATACTCAGATGAAGACGATACTGTGGTGTGGTGGATTGTGGTGTGTGGTGATTTTAATGTTAATATCCTAGGAAACTCAGGCAATAGCAATAAGCTAAGAGACTCTTTTACATCATGTGGCTTTACAATGGCATTTAATACTCCAACCAGGATTAATGGACTCAGTGCGACCTGCATCGATAACATATTTTATAGAACGGCAAATTTTTGCTCTATTAATAATGTAATTGTACCCTTTTCTGACCATAATGCTCAGATGATCTACTTAGAATCAAATTTGACGAACCCAAATTTTAAGCATGTGTGGAAAAGACAATTCGGCTTTAACGCTATTAACTCATTTATTAGACTATTAACTAAAGAATGCTTTACTACTGATTCATCAGACCCAAATTCTGACTATGAAAATTTTTAATCGTCATTTTGAAGCTTGCTTTCCCTCGAAATACAGACTAGTGTCAACAAAGGGCGGTACGCCTTCTCGGATTGATAATGAGCTTAGAAACGACCTAGGAAAACTTCAAATTCTACAGGATAATTTAAATCAAAACACAAATTCATTACTTAAGGACTATTATACGAACTGTAAACAAAAATATGACAATGCAGTAGTAGCGGCTAAGAAAAATACTATAGAAGAAGAGATTAAGCAGTCGAATAACAAAACCAAAACTATGTGGAGTATCATCAATAGACAGGGGAGAAATACTTCAAGTAAGGCAAATGAACCTATTCAATTACTTCACAATGATTCTAAAGTCTCTGATCCTACAGAAACGGCAAATATACTCAATGAATATTTTATAATCGCTGTTAAACGCATGACAAATTCTCCTAGTTTACCCTCTTCAACAATTGTAGGTGAGATACCTACCAGCATCAATACTGCTGCATCCTATAACTTCCATTGAATTTGATACGGCCTTTAATGGCATCAAAAGAAAAACATCAATGGATATCTGGGCACACTCGATTTCCAACACCTTGAGGTCTAATTTTAATAATTGTATGAAACAAGGTGTGTTCCCAAATCTAATGAAAATAGCAAAGATAGTACCAGTTTTTAAAAAAGGGAACAAAACTGATCCTGAAAATTACAGGCCAATCTCACTGCTTCCAGCTTTCTCTAAAATTTTCGACAAAATTTTATATAACAGGCTATATCTATTCGCAAATAAATTCGATATACTAAATAAATATCAATATGGTTTTAGGAAGAATATGTCCACCACCTCGGCGATTTCGGAGATGGTAAATTTCGTTACCTACACTTTTGAAAATTCTTCCCAAACCGTGGCAGTTTTTTGTGATCTATCCAAAGCGTTTGATTCGGTTGACCACGAAATACTGCTCAATAAATTAAACAGTTATGGGATTCGGGGAAAGCCAATAATAATTATGATGAAATCCTATTTAACAGGCAGGTCACAGGTAGTAGAAATAGATGGATTTATATCTACACCTCAACCGATATCCTGCGGAGTTCCCCAGGGATCGATTCTTGGTCCATTATTATTTTTATTTTTTATTAATGATATAGGAAATTGCTTGCCCGCCTACACCAAAACCTTGCTCTATGCGGATGATACAAGTTTCCTGTTTCACGATAACAATCTTAACGACCTAATGACGAATGCCAATCATGCGTTAAACCTAGCAAGTTCATGGTTCACAGAGATCTCTTGCTCAATGCAAAAAAAACCGTAACTATGCACTTCTCCTCAAAATATAAATCGTCTGCTATACCATTCAATATAACTCTAAACAACAGTACTCTAGAATTAAGCAAATCGACAAAGTTCCTAGGTATCATGATCGATCATCATCTTAGCTGGAACATCCATAATAATGAACTGTGTAGTGCGCTTTTTTCGGCAATATATGCTATAAAAAGATTAAATTCTTAGCTGGTGAAATCGCTGCAATAACTGCGTATCATGCCTGTTTCCATTCTTAAATGACTTATGGTATACTGATATGGGGGAATGGCACAGACAGTTCTAGGGTTTTCATTTTACAGAAAAGTGCACTGAGAGTAATTGCAGGAGTATCCCGTGACACGCACTGCGAACCATATTTTCTTAAGTACAAAATACTGACTTTTACGTCTGAATATATTTTACAATGTCGATTATATGCTAAATCAAATATTAACGAACAAGCGGTAAACGGGAATATGCACTCCCACAATACACGCAGACGTGATGACGTTATCTTGCCTAAAGTACGCCTTACACAGACACAAAAGTCCTTTGGATATTTGAGCTATAAGCTCTTTAACCAGCTACCACTCTCCACAAGAAAGATGGAAACAAAGGCCTTTAAAAGATTTATTAAACAAAAGCTGCAATCCACACATGCTTTCTATAAGCTGGGTGATTTTTTTGAGCATGCCAATTCTTTCAAATGGGAATAACATTAATATGTAACTTTCAGGTACCTCATTTTAGTTCTTATTGTTTAATAATAATATTATGAATTTAATATTTAATATGTAGATTACAATGTGTACTGTAACATACCTGATCATATACATACTTTGTTTTTTTCCAATTTTGTTTAGATACTTCCTACTGTGTGATTATTTTTTGTATAAAGTGCTTGATGACTATTAATATTCTTATAATAATTATCTATTTTGTATGTATACCCATGTACATGGTTTCAGCTCTATTATTTTTTTTTTAAATTTTATAGGTCTGCCGTGTAAAGCCGACTTTAGTCAACGCTATTGTCGAATTAATATTTATCTACATATAAACTGACGAATTCTAATATGCGATAATTAGCTTTAATTCATACTTCATGCTTTTATTGTATATTCTGAATGAATAAATTGAATACTGAATACTAAAAATACTGAATACTGAATACTATTCGGAATAAACATTCTAGATGATTATGGGACTTTTTGATTATTTGCAATTCCGAATTCCTCGAGACTGATAAAGCTCATTGCAAGATTATGAATACTCAGATGTAGAGGATGCTATTGGGAATAAACATTCTAGATTATAAAGTGGACTTTGTGATTTGTTGAAATTCAGATATTATAATAATAAAGTAGTACGCTTGTAAAGTACTTGAGACTCTTGGCGACTTTGTGCCGACATTGTGACTATTATATAGAAAGCATGTGTGGATGCCAAGTTTTTTATTATGAAGCTCTCGAATATATACGAACATTTCTTGATAATATTTGTATGTATGTGTGTATGGATGTATGTATATGTATATATGTGTAGATGTTTATGTATGTAATATTACAACGGTCAGCTGTAAGAAATCGCAAAACGATAAACCCGCCATTTGTGCTAAGTTAAAATAGAATTTAAGTTTTCTTTACCAATGTTAGTAGTTCTTTTTACCCACTGGCTGGATTGTCTCAAATTACCAAGTTGATTTGATTCGGTTCTAGGTTTACGTCAAGTATGTCAAAAAGTAATGTGTACTTGTTATGTTCTAGATTGTAAACGTGTTGTTTTTCTAAAAATGAAAAAAAAAAACACTTTAGGAAGAATAAGAAAAACTGTCCATCATCCCGACCCGATTACGCAAAGATGATGCGTCAAATTTCATTGTGTGTCTTTCTAAGGGTGATGGCTTTATGTCACTTAACCTAACAATATTTATTAAAATCCATTAAAAATCATATTTTTAGGTGGCTCTGGCGATTTAAAATGTTACAGATTGAAAATAAAAATGCGAGTGAGACGTCGACGCTGTTGCCTTCCAGTGTCAAGAGAAATAGAAGACAGTCGACAGACTCGAAAGACTCGCATCGATAATGAATGACATATACTAAATTGGTAGAAAGGGGCCGCACAGTGGTCCAATTTACAAGTGGTCCAACATACGTACGCGCCGTCACATAACTAACGATAAACCAACAGACAGGTAGGAATCAACGCATTAAAACTGACAGCACACTTAACTTACTTCTGAGTGCAGCAACGACATACTTATAGGTATCGACTTCAACGGGCGAACCTTGTAGGTATCGAATACAACGGGCGAAACTTCCTCAGGAAGTTTTAACGATAATGATAGTTCTGACTCCCGTGAGGTGAGCGTAGAAGACTTTGGGACGAAACAGTCCACTGTCTAGTTACGCCACTCGCCGTAAGAAGCCAACACCTCACAGTGAGACACCGGATGTTCAACCAGCGGGTCGACCTCCCGCCCTTACTTAGAGTTTCGACCATATTTCTTTCAAATTTTCAGTCATCGTGGTTCTGATGAAGTTTGGATCCAAATCAGTTCTAGGATAGAATGGAAAGGGCTCCTGTCACAGCTTTTCCACAAAATTCGCGAATCCAATAAAAATGTTTTATTTCACAATAATTCTTATTTTAATTTATAATTTAAGTGCAGGTATGGGAGACTGGAGTCAGTTGAGACATTTTTTACTTTACGAGTAAAGTACAAAAGTTAGATAAAATGTATTTAGGGGGAAGAACCTTAACTCCGGACGACACCTAGCGTCAGACACTAAAAGTATCTCAACAAGTCGCGGCGCCATCGATGAAAAGACGTAGGAAAAGGAAAATCGTACGCTTCCCCGCACCCTTTACACCCGTCTTTGCATTGATCCCGCCGCGACTTGTCGAGATTATTTTAGTGTCCGACGCTAGGTGCCGTCCGGCGTTAGGGGACTTCCCCCTATATATACCAGCTAAAGCCTTTATTCGGCTATAAATGCTACCTTTTCAATATCGATGAAGGTATTATGGTTTGAGAGTTATCGACCAAAACAAGGGTAGGCTGAATTCGTCTTAAACAACCCCATGTTGTTTTAGACGTGATGTCGTCGTTTAAGACGATTTTTCTACATTTAAAAACGAACAAATCTTCCTCAGATAACAGATTTGTTTAGAATAAACATACTAAAAGTATTGTTATTTCTGGTGCTTTCGCATAAATAGCCAAATTAGTAAACCCCCTTCTGAATTTTGAACTATTAGACAAACAAGCAGATTATGAAAGAAATCTTCGTAACTTTTAATCATTACTTCATACATGTCACAAGAATAAAGTCCCTGCAAATACGCCGGTACATATTTGTCGGTAACTATTACGCAACGGTCTAATGTGCCGCGCAATATAATGGACATCATTTTTGTGACATGTATGGAGTAATGCTGACGCCACGCATTCTATTGTTAAGCAATAAAGGTATTTGTTTCGAGTTCTGTATTGCATCCAATGTCTGGGAGCTAACGGGCCCATGATGTGGTGGCCACGATGACCCATGTGTTCAGGGTCGGTCACACTCACGGGTCAACACCCATCCGATGGCCTCCACGCATGGGGTGCGAACCTGGGTAGGACACTGGGTCAACCAGTCTCCCCTGGGAATCAAACCTCTGGCGCTCCTATACGGTCTGCGCACCGAGCGGCGCAATCCAAACGATTGTGCTCTCCGACTAACAGTCGGTGGAGTCTGGGAACTGTACTGTTTCCTATAGAGCGGGGGTGGTTGCCTACCTTACGGCGACTGCTCTTGAAATGACCATTGGCCATCCGACCCCGGTTCAGAGTCGGGCAAAGGACGCCTTGGTCCGCGATAGATTCGGTGCACACCGTTTCACCGCTTCGTAAGGGAGAGGACCGCGCAAGCGACCTCGAACTCGGAACCAATCGAGAGACCGGAGAAATCTGGTCACAATTGGAAGCAAGGGCGCGAGGGTCGGCCCGCCAGGTAACACTGGCTATCTCGCGGTAAGGCGTTGGTTTCTTGCGGGTTGTGGCGTAGCTAGACGTTGGATTGTTCTGTCCAAAGTCTTCTACATTCACTGCAGGGCGACAGAACGAAAAAATCGTTAAAACGTCCTGTGGTGACGGGCTCGCCCGTTGTAGTTGACACCGCAAGTTGCATCCAATGTCTACTAATGAATTTTTAGCTTTTCCAAAACACTTTGGGGGTACTAGTTAAAATTACACCTTTCCTAGTATGCCAGCGCCAGGTGTCCCGGAATCTGGCCTGCTGACTGTGCACCGGGATTCTACGGCCAAAATTCTGTCTGATCTAAAAGGTTTTACAAAACTCATGCACTATTTTGTCGCTGCCTCTTGGCTATTATGATATTGGAAATATATCGACCCAATTTAATTATTTTTGTTTTTTTACACATGTTTTTAGTAGCACAGAAATTTACTTTTGGTAGGTATGGAACGATATAAAGGGCTCTCTAGACGATCAAGCACGCTGGTCAAGCTTCGCGTCGCGGGCTGGGAGGGGACCGTAAACCGCAGGAAATATGCATTTTTTAAAAACTAAAAATGCCTAATTTTGTACCGAATTTTGTAGTCAATCATCAATCAATCATCAATCATTCATCAATCAATCATCAATAATTCATCAATCAATCACCAATAAATCAATCACCAATCAATCAATCATCAATAAATTAATTATCAACGTCTAATTAACGTGACTCTCTGGTATAAAACTACAAAATTAGGCATTTTTGGTAAATATTATTAAAAAATATTTGCATATTTCCTGCAGTTTACGATTCCTATCCCTCCCAGCCCGCGACATAAAGCTAGCTTAGCATGATTGATCGTCTAGAGAGCCCTTAAAACAAGTGTTATTTACCAGTACCTTTTCGAAACAATATTTTTATGTAACTGTGGCCTAATTGACCGCAGACGCAAATTGGGATGCGGCAAATCTGGATGACGAGAAATTCGATGCCGCGAATCCAGACGCTGTGTAATTATGTAGATGTGGCAAAACTGAGAGCGGCAAATCTGGAAAAGTCAGTCATCTGTCAAAATCGCCTTGCGGCGATTCTGGATTTGTCAAACTTGGTTTCCCCCACAGAATCGTACGGCGGAATTTTGCATTGCGCCTTAGGCTGACTTGTGTAATATTTTATAATGACATAAAACTTAAAACCGGCTATCGGTGGTTCATTTGCCAAGCACTTAGTATTGCAATTGATTATATAGGGTATTAGATTGCTCAATGCAATAACTAGGGTGGTCGACTACAGCGGGCGAGCCCGTCACCTCAGGAAGTTATAACGATTAGTCGTTCTATCTCCCTGGAGTGAGCGCAGAAGACTTGGACAAAACACTCCACCGTCTAGCTCCGCCACAAACCCGTAAAAGGCCAACGCCTTAACCGCGAGATAGCCAGGAGTGTTACCCGGCGGGCTTACACTCACGCCCTTACTCCCAATTGTGACCAGATTACTCCGGTCTCTCGATTGGTTACGAGTCACTTGCGCGGTCCTCTCCCATACGAAGCGGTGAAACGGTGTTTACCGAATCTATCGCGGACCACAGCGTCCTTTGCCCGGCTGTTCACCCAGGGTCGGATAGCCGATGGTCGTTTCAAGAGCAGTCGCCGTAAGGTCCGCAACCACCTCTGCTCTATAGGAAACAGTACTGCTTCCAGATTCCTCCGACTGTTAGTCAGAGTGCACGAAGGCTGACTCATAGGGGAAACTAACCCTAAGGCCAGAGTCCTGCCCGGGCTTTCACTCCATGCGTGTAGGCCACCGGATGGGTTGTGAGTGTAACCTGTGAGTGTGACCAACCCTGAATAAAAGTGGTCTTCGTGGCCAACTCAGCAAGGGCCCATTAGCTCTCTAAGTAAGATGGATGAACCGATTTATGACGAAGTCTCACCAAAATGTAAGCGTCAAGCGGAACCCTGACAAAATATAAGATACCCTATAAAGATCTACTGTACGCCGTATTTACATAGAGGCCGTGAGGCGTTAGAGAATCCATGGAATTCGAGAGAGAGAGAGAGAGAGACATCTACTCGTACTGCCTCTACATCACACTTCATTTTAATTTTTGATTTTGCTATCCTAACAACAGAGGTATAAGTGAAAATAATGCCATGATCAAAGAGTGCTCATAGTGTTTATGGTATTTTTATGGAAATGATAAGTGAAATTCTGCCAAACTTAGTACTATTTCCCTACTCTGTGAAAACACATAAACCATGTCGAACCACATGTATTTTTATTTTTATCCGACTGCCCAATATAAAAAGAATTTTATGTGTTTAAGGTTCATCTATGTATGTTTTCCGTTTCTTTATTCGACCACAACTTCTAAAAGCTCTAACTGACTTAGAAGTATGTGATATTATTAAAATTGTTACATCATCCCGAGTGTCATAGGGTTCCTTAACTATCCAAATATCAAGTAAATAGTGGTCTAAATGTCCTAATCTCCAAATTTCAATAAATAACCATAAACATAACGTGTTTCATGTCAAATCAAAGGTCTAGGAGAGTATATTCTGAAAATATATATGTATGTATATGGATAATTACATAAACCACAAATATTTCATAAAAGAACCGTAATAATAATAATTATAAATAGATTAGTTCACTTTTTGTAACGGCAGTCGTCTTTTTTATTCCTTTTAATATATTTACTTGTTTACACAACTGATTAACAAAAAAAGAAGAGTAATGTGTTCAAATGCCGCACTTAAAAAAAATATATACCTACATGTTTTGATTTTGATTTTTTAATTTTTTTTTGCCTTAAATACTCTAATAAAAGTTGTCTATTTGCTCGTACTGATTTACCCACTTCAATGATATCAGTAATTAAAAAGTCACCTTTTATATAAATCAAATAAAAAGTAATATGGCGGTTTTGGTATCAACATTAAAAAGAAGTATTATTAATAGGATTTAAGCCATTTTAATTACATTATGGTATTTTTAGTGATTATTGATTTATTGTGATATTTTTTAAATACCTAATTGCAATATAATTTTGAGACATCATTAGTGTGTTTCCAGTGCCTATAAAGTATGGTTTAAATATTTTTCCTATTCTCAGATTCGACAGCACAGCACAATAGAGCACTTAGCCGTCGTATAATGGAGATTGGAGAATAGGTAGAGAATAGAACTGTTCTCGAAAATTTGAATCAATAACAATCAACTATTGTATTCGGTAGAGGCGTAGAGGCAAAAGCACTCTCGGGTAACTAGTTAATTATTTTCATAGCAATTCACGCTGCCTCTAGAAAGGAAAATGACGTTACAAACTATTTGTCTTCCAATCCTATGGTTATATTTCCATATCAATTCATCTCACGATTGGGAAATTTATTTGACAATTTATTCCCAATATTTTTTTTTGTATATAATTAGATTGAACAATTTTATTCTGGTTTCTTGTTCACCGAGTTCGTTAAATTTATAATCACCCGGGCGGTCGCCAGTCGTCATTGGTCTTTGGTATCATCGAATAAATAAAGAGTAATTGTCTAATTCCATATTATTTGCTTCAAAGACTATGGAAGAGTATATAGACTGTCAAACACGAGGTACTAATGCGTGTCTACATGAGGTTGGAATTGATGGCAGGGATCTGAAGTTCATACAAAACCTCTATTGGAATCAGACCAGTACAGTGAGAGTCGACAGTGATAAAACCGAGGAAGTCGCTATTTATCGAGATGCTAAGCAAGGATGCATCCTGTCCCCGCTTCTATTATATTTGATTTCGGAAGCATATCATCTCCGATGAGCTGGAGTACCAAGAGTAGGGTATCACTATCAACGTACTAGTCGTGAATAACTTGTGATAAGCCGATAATATCGCCCTTGTGGCCTCTACATCTGTTGATCTACAAAAAATAGTTGATAGCGTATACGAGTACAGTCAGATAGTACCTCACTAAATCAAAGATTATGGTGGTTTCAAGGAACGAGAATTTAAACCCGACAATCACTGTGACATGGCCCAATTTGGGGAGAGTATCAAAATGTTTCATTTACCTCAACATTTTTTTATTTTTTTTATTTTGTTTGTCGAGTAAGGCTTTTCTAAGGTCTTTATGAGCCTTGTAACACTACGACCATTGCTGATCTATTGTGTTCGCCGCCTACTATAGTTCTGCGCTAGCCGATCGTGTCATTTAAGAACCGCTGCAGGCTTTTGGCGCCAGATTCTTTTACCTCCTCATGTTGAAGGTAATGACCACCCAGGTGGGTGTATCTTTTACGCATCAGCGGGCCACACTCGCACATGAGGGTCTGGGAAGTTTCCTCTGTTACTTGGCAGAACCTGCACATTTTTGTGTCTCTGAGCTTGAGGTTGAACATGTGTTTGTTCAGGCCACAATGCCCCGTGAGCGCCCTCACCAGTATGCGTAGATTGTTCCTATTTAGCGATAAGGCCTCACGGGCCGTCTTACGGTCGTAAGCCTTAATTAGCGCTTTGGAATGATTCAACCATCGCGTGTTGTTCCAGTGGTTAACGGATTGTTCTAAACACATTCAAATTACATTGCTTCAGTGTTATATCTGGCCAGTAGTTTTGTACGGCTGCAAAGCTTGGACCATCAAGGAAACAACCAGCAAGAAACTTAAAGCCTTTGATATGTGGTGTTACCGAATAATGTTGAGGATTAGCTGGGTCCATCGAGTCACGAATGTGGAAGTTCTACGACGCTTCAACCGATCCCGAGACCTCTTATTGACAATAACAAAAGAAGAAAACCAGTTACTTAGGACATGAGCTTCTATACAATCTATACCATTTTTTTCAAGTAATTATGATGGGCAAGATAAAGGGGGTAGAGACGCGCTGGAAGAAGAAAAAAGTCGTGGCTGAGGTACATCAGGGAATGGATTGGAATAGCCACCGTAGAAAACTTATTTAACTTGCCACAAAATTAAAACGCATATGGAGAGCTGACCACTAACCTCTAATAGTGGAGAGGCACTGAAAGACGAAGAATCCCATATTACGTTTCGTCAACCCTTTTGCGTCGGCGAAATACAGGTTCCAGAGATATTTATGTCGCCATAACACTGATAATTAATATTTTTGTTTTATAACGAACTCTTTATAGAAACCCAATATTTAACCAATGACAATAATAATAACATTACATTATTAGTGCTATATATTGCATTTTTATATGGAATGATTATATCACAGATATAATACTAAAAGATTAAATGCCATCTATTAGACTATTTTAAAAATAAAGAGCCTGATTATTATGAATAAAAACGTGTATAGCAAACTTAAAAATGACATACCTATTTATGTAAATAACATTAAAATAATAAGATCTGACAAAAAGTGACCTACTGAATATATAATTATTTTTTTTACGGTTTTTTAATGAAATATGTTTGGTTTATGTATTTATCCATATAGACACATGTATATTTTAGAAATATACTCAATCAAACCTTTCATTTGACACTATATATCCTTCTAGCCGTGTTCGGCCATAGCGACTGCATTGTAGATTCTAGTGACTTCTTTAGTCTTCTCAGAGTCCATTGTTCGCAAGCAGTCAAGTGCGCAGGCTATAATATAGTGCACAGGTGGGCGCGCGACCACGGGTGCACTCTCTCTTCCTCCCTCTTCTTTACCCGATGGAACGGAGACCGTTACGACCAGAGAAAAGCTTGGATGCAGATAAAATAAAATATCCATGGAATAAATGAGCTCATGTTTAACTTTAAAAGTACGGTTCCCTAAGTTAAATATGCTCTCCTGGAGATTCAGGAGAGAAATGGCCTTCAAGCCACTCGTACTTTTTCTCGAAATACGGTTTATTTCGAGAAAAGTTTTTCCATCTTGTATAGAAATGAGACCAAAATCGCTTGAAGACTTATTCTGTGACACTATCAAGTTTGTTGTCACTCATTTCGGGATAGCTATTTGACACTAAACAATATATAACTATGTTAATTTATTGACATTTGGAGATTTTGAGATTTAGACAACTATTTACTTAATATTTCGACATTTAATGTAGCCTATGCCACTCAGGATGACATGACGATTTTAATAATACTACACACTTCTAAATCGTTTTAAGGGTTTAGTAGTTATGGCGGAATAAAAACGGAAAATATACATACATACATGAACCCTGAACTCATTACACTGTTAGGCAGTCGTGTAAAAAGAAGGATCACACACCAATCGAATAGACACCCGAAACCATATAGGCGCTCGAGAACAGCAGGGACAGCTTGGGACAAGTAGTTTTAGATTGGTACCCGCCAGCAGGGGTACCAATCGTTTTAATGGCGGATGCCTGTGAGAATGGCCACCCTTCACTAGACTCCAATTGCTTGCGAGCGAAGGGTGGTTCTCAGCATGAAAGTTGCTCCGTAAATGAGAGTCGTAGATGTCCGTGTAGAAGAGTTTATTCAGAAGATTGAAGAGAAGTGAGTCGAAGTCGCCAGTTCTTAACGCCTTGAGTTGTGTTCGCCCCTTGTGTTGTAGTGTGGGCGCGAGGTGAAGCCGTGGCGGTGCGTGTGTAGTCGAGGAGTGAAGTGTGCAGCCGAGATATCTGTCCACTAAGGGGACGATGTGTAGAGCGTGGTAACTGTCTGCCGAAGTAATGATGTAGCACGTGGCAACTGTCTGCCAAAGGAATGATGCCGATCGAATGAAATGTACTGCGTTTTATAGGGTGAATGGTGATGCAATAGCTACGAGTGGGGCGACGCATGTGTCGCTAACCTGGGCAATATTTGCCAAATTTAGCTGGAAATTAACTGCAGCTGCTCGTGCACGTTTGAGCGAGTCTGCAGTTTTCTGTTCTGTGAAATTAACTTTTTTGTTGTAGGTATGTAGGGCCGTAGGCTCCTACATGCCTCAGGGACACATACAGGTGCATCGCTACACCAAAAAATCAACAAGTGCGCTCTATTGGGTTTTGAAAAATATTTATATGAATTAAAAAAATATGGATAATATTAAGAAGTGCTATAATTTAACTTTTATGGAGAAAATCTTTTATGAAGAACTTATCTTTTATGAAGAAAACATGTGGTTTATATAGTAACCATGAGAGCCTAAAGTAAATTTACAGTGCTAGTTACGTCACTTTTATAACAGCAAATTAACATCTGGCAAGTTTGGCATCCATTCAAATTAAAAAGAAAAAAATATTTTTGTAGTCTTTATACTTTAGGACTGACATAGGTGGTTCTTAAAAAAGTCTCATACAGTTGTTAATTAGTAAAGAAAGAATGGAAACTGAATGTATCCTCATGACATTTCAAAAATAGCAACACATTTACACACACACACACACACCCACACACACACACTTTACACACCCCCACATCTCTAACAATATAATTACCTATATGTAAACAAGAAGGTAATTACCATTTTATTTTCATAAAATATTATTATGTATTTGGATTTATTTTATATTATATCTTACTGCTTATATTTTTAATGATTATTTAGATTTTTATATAATTATTTTGCTCATTACATTTCATTTTTTTTTTGTAAATTTACTTTAACAATTTCTTACTATCTTTTTCATAAAACGCTTTTTTTTTTTTTAATGATTATCATTTAAAATTGGCGTTTTCCTTAGAACAGACACTGCCTAGTTAGGAGTGACGCAAAATCATTGTATAAAAGTAATTCATACATATATATTTTAAATAAATAAATAAATAAATAAATAAAACAAATAGGTAAATTAGTTGATGTGGTAATATATTATCTAGCGGCGACGCTTTGAAATACAAATACGAATAATGACATAAAACTGTCAGATTTTAAGTTATGTCACTTTTCAAGGCGACGTGCGATATGCTAGCGAAGTGTCAGCCGCTGTAAGAACAACAGTGACAGTGAGAATGCGAAATAAGGGATGTCTTGTCTTTCAAATTGAGTTCATTGGAAAAGGTTAAATTGAATTGCGAGTCGAGTCGTCAGATTGTCTAGATGCTCGGTTGTTAGAGGGATAATTTATTCACCAGCTAAATGACTCCGACGAAGGCTCCGAGCCGGATTCAACTGTTTTGACGTTCATTCAATTGTTAGGGCAGTGGGTCGTTTCGTAAATGAGTCGAGTTGACGTAGTTTTAAGATTTTCATTTATTTTCTATAATAATAAACTCATATATGTCACAAAAGAGCTCGATAAGTATAATATGTGGATTTATCGACCCATGCTAATGTTATTTGTGGTTTAAGTATTTATCCATATATGTAGATACATAAACTGTACTGTACTGCAGATACATCTTATATATAAAATTCTCGTGTCACAATGTTCGTTCCCGTACTCCTCCGAAACGGCTTGACCGATTCTCATGAAATTTTGTGAGCATATTGAGTAGGTCTGAGAATCGGCCAACATCTATTTTTTATACCCCTTAGTGATAAGGGTTGTCCACCCTTAACATTTTTCTTTAATTTTTAGACATTTTTTAAATTTCTTTATTTTTTTTATTATGTCGCATTAAAAAATACATACAACCCTAAATTTTTTACCCTTTTATCACCAACCCCTATTTTTTAATAGCCATTTTAGTAATTTAATCATTTTTCATCCCCGGTCGATAACTGATAAAATCGTCATTTAATTAGTTATCCCCGCCAGTTGTCTACAGGTGTCACTTCTGACCCAGTAAACAGTACACAGTTGTCGGCCATCATTATTGTTTATGCATCAAGTGTAGTAGTAACGTTGACAATTATTATTTTGCTATCTCAGTGTAACTCTCATATTAACTATTAATCATTCCTATTTTATTAATAATAATAAAATTATCAATTTAGAGTGTATTTTGCACGATTAGTTAATCAAGTGATTTTCATAACCTCAAAAGTACTCATCACGTGGCACGAGCTTCCACCAACAACGGCTTTTGTGTTGTAAGTATACTTTTTTTTATTTATATCGAAAATGTTGTTGGAAACGGTCAAAAAAGATTCGGTGGAATTTAATTTTTATTAAAATTGGGCAAACTTTTTTTTGTATTCATTTTTTTTTACCATTTCTAACCATATATTTTCGATATGATTATGAAAAATAAAAATTTTCGCTTTTGTAAAACAGTCTAATGTTTACATGAATATCTAAATGAATGTGTGTACAACCAAATATTAAATACATTATAACTAGGGCCAAGATTTTTGCCGTGATTTCATTTTAACATTTTACAATTAATGCTCTTAAGTTTTTGACATTACGGCAAATATATTTGATCTTATAAAAATGTAATTTTAATTTTATTTTATTAAAAAAATGTAATTGAACAATTAAGATTTTCATAGTTTCCAAAAATTTGAATCAATCGTTATGAATTTATTTTGAAATATCGATGGAAATATTGGTTGTATGAAAAAATTATAAGAGACAATTTTTTTCGTGAAATTTAATTTTTTACAACTTTTGTCTGAATTTTTTTTTCATAAAATTTATATTTTTGCTATAATTTCATAAATTCAAACTAATCATTTCAAAACTGCGGCAAAAATCCTGGCCCTAATTATACCTTTAACATTTTTCATGATTAAGTAATTTCATTAATTCTATTTATGTGTGTTTTGTACAGTGAGCAATGCCAAGAAAACGCAAAGGGACTGATTTGAGCCGTAATACAAGTAAATCTCGAAGCTTGGGAAATAGAAGATCCGAAAGAACCGAAGAACAAATCCAGCAACAAAATACTGATGCACGTGTCAGAATGGCGCAATTGCGTCAAGAAGAGTCAGAAGATACACGAGCTGAACGCAATGAAGTACGCCAAATCGAACTGCATCTGATTTAATGAATACTGAAATGAATCGTGAACTGCAGTACAGCACTGTAGAAATGGCAGCGATTGTTGCCCGCAATGTCCCACTAATGAATGAGGAACAAAGAACCATTTATGATCGCATTATGCTCGCAGTTTCAGCTGGACAAGGTGGGTTCTTCTTTTTGGATGCACCGGGTGGAACTGGCAAAACATTCGTTAATTCGCTAATTCTTGCTGAAATACGATCAAATAATGGCATCGCATTGGCCGTTGCATCATCGGGCATTGCAGCAACTTAATTGAATGGAGGCAGAACAGCTCATTCAGTATTTAAGCTGCCACTAAATATTCAGAATAACCCTGACGCAGTATGCAACATTAAGAAACAATCGTCCATGGCCACCGTGCTGAAACAGTGTAAAATTATCATCTGGGATGAATGTACTATGGCACACAAACATTCGCTTGAGGCGTTGAACAGGACATTGAAAGATATTAAAAACAACGACAAACTATTTGGCGGAAATCTGTTGGTCCTTTCAGGTGATTTCAGGCAAACACTTCCAGTCATTCCACGTTCAACATACGCTGATGAGATCAACGCTTGCTTAAAATCATCTCCATTGTGGCGTAATGTTGAAAAAGTACAGCTGAAAGTAAATATGCGCGTTCAAATGCTTCAAGATCCATCCACTGTAACATTTTCAAAACAACTCTTAGATATCGGTGATGGAAAAGTTGCTATAGATGAAACTGGATACGTAAAATTACCGACCGATTTCTGCACAATCGCTGATTCGCAAGATACTCTCATTGAACAAATATTTCCCGATGTACACACACAGTACATAAATCATGAGTGGCTTGCAGAAAGAGCAATTTTAGCGGCAAAAAATGTAGACGTTGACAATTTAAATCTGAAGATACAAATGTTGTTGCCAGGGAACTTGGTATCATATAAATCTATTGATACAGTTTGCGACGACATCGAAGCAGTAAATTTTCCCACAGAGTTTTTGAACTCACTGGATTTGCCAGGCATCCCACCGCATAATTTACAATTAAAGGTTGGATCTGCGATTATCTTGCTTCGTAATTTGAACCCGCCCCGGCTGTGCAACGGTACGCGATTAGTCATTCAAAAATTAATGAAAAACGTGATCGAAGCCAGCATTTTAAATGGCAAGTTCCGAGGTGAAAATATATTAATACCACGGATTCCTATTATACCTACAGATGTGCCAATTCAATTCAAACGTATTCAGTTTCCGATTAGATTGGCATTTGCAATGACAATCAACAAATCCCAAGGTCAAACGATGTCTATTTGTTGCTTAGATTTGAGAACAGCATGTTTTTCACACGGACAATTATACGTGGCATGCTCTCGAGTGGGTAAACCATCCAGTTTGTTTGTGTTAGCTAAAGATGGACTAACAAAAAATATTGTTCACGCTATAGCATTAAGAGATTGATATTGTTTGTTAGTGTTACTGTCGTAATTGATTAATTAATGATATATAATTTTAAGGAATAAATTATAATGACTTAAAAATAATGTTTGCCTTTTGTTATTTTTATATTCCCTCATCGTTCACAGTGCTCCATGCCTATTTCACGCATATACCACATTCTTACACACTTTTTTGTCTACACTAGAAATTACTTGAAAATTATTTATATGGCAAAACAACGTTTGCCGGGTCAGCTAGTAAACCTATATATTTTCGGAATGTACTAAACCTTTCAGACCTTTCATTTGACACTAAACACGAAATATTTATGTTTATTGACATTTTAAGATTTGGACATTTAAATAGCTATTTACTGGATATTTTTCAAAGTTACGATTGTTGACAGGAAAGTCTTGGGTTGACACAACCGATTTTTTTATAACTATGACTAAATAAAATCAAATCAAATCAAATAATTTATTATCCTAAAAACTAATACATAGTTGTTTAGACAGTTGTATTACATTTACATTTGGCCGTGATATGATTGAATTCTTCATTAATGATCAAATTCTTCTATTAATAATCAAAACATAAAAGGTTACTAGTAAGAATAAAGAAGGTATTGTTGTAGAATTAAATCGAGTCTCACCATATAGTTTACCAGATAAAAAACACAGAGTAATTAATTCTTTAATTTTAACTTTACTATTTCACGCACTCCTATTTTTAGTAATTATTAAAGCTTTTTATTTGTGATTTTGATTTTTTTACGTCTGTGCTCTTATTTTTTATTTCACTTTTAATTAACAAAGTATTAAATAAAAATTGCACGTAGCCATTTAGTTTTTTTTAAACAGTTTCCTTATTTTTCAATTAGTTTTTTACATATTTACATGTATTTATTTCTACGTATTCAACTACTCTATGTTTATGGAATGTCCGCCCAAGTATAAGCTTTGCTTAGTTGGGCTACATTGGACAAAGGGCATCAGTTAATTTTAATAATTGAGTCTGATTTCTTGCTGTGTTTTAATTATATGATATAATATATGATGTTTTTTAATTGTAACTTTTAATATTTTTGTGAATTACTTAAATAAATAAATAAATAAAATAAATGCATAAATACATACCTTCTGTCTAAAAAGTTCCGGGAATTTAGAATTTAAAAAGATTCTGGTAATGATTTCAAAAAAAAAGAAAAAATCTTAAGTTGGTAGAACTGTATTTATTTACTCTATGCCTAGATTGCGCGCGAACTGTCAGCCATTTTGACTAGAACAGCAATTGAATTGTACACCTTAGTAGTGCGTCACGATTTCCACAATGAACCAAAGTATTGAACAAAGAGTTTGCCTTAAATTTTGTGTTGCGAACGGATTTTCGTGTGCCAATTCCCTAAAAATGTTAGAAAAGGCTTATGGTGAATCAGTTCTATCCAAAACACGGATCTACGAGTGGTACAAAGCATTCAAGGAGGGCCGAGAGATCGTCGAAGACAATTCTCGTTCCGGGCGACCTTCGACCTCTTCAAAAGACGAAAATATCGAAAAAGTCAAGGAAATTGTGCTCCATAATCGCCATTCCAGCTTAAGAGAGATAGCACGTGACCTGAACCTGAAGTCTCATGAGTCCGTTTGCTTGATTTTGGTAGATAAATTGGGCATGAGACGCATCGCCGCTCGGATCGTTCCAAAGGAGTTGAATTTTCTACAACAACAGTACCGCAAACAAACTTCTTTAGACATGCTGGATCGCCTCGATTCTGATCCCACATTCATAGAACGCATTATAACTGGCGATGAGACATGGGTCTATGAATTTTATATGCAAACAAGTCAACAGGCATCAGAGTGGAGGACAAAAAACGAGCCAAAACCGAAAAAACCACGACAAAGTCGTTCAAAAGTCAAAGTGATGCTCATTGTTTTCTTTGATATTCGCGGTTTAGTCCATCACGAATTCATTCTAGAAGGACTAACGGTCAATAAGGAATATTATTTGGCCGTTTTGAAGCGTTTACGTGAGAAAATCCGTCAAAAACGGCCTGAATTGTGGATCAACAATTCTTGGATTTTCCACGACGATAATGCACCGTCGCATAGAGCAGCAATTGTGACCGAATTTAAGGCCAAAAACGCGACAAATACAATTGATCAACCACCGTATTCACCAGATTTGGGCCCGTCAGACTTCTTTCTGTTCCCAAAACTAAAATTGCCTCTTCGTGGTACCCGTTTTGTGTCCATAGAGTCCATTAAAGACAATTCGTGGAAGGAATCGAAGGCTATACCGAAAAACGCCTACAAAAAGTGTTTTGAAGATTGTAAAAAATGCTGGCGTATGTGTGTTGCATCAAATGGGGACTACTTTAAAAGTGATAAAATAAACATTGACGATTAAACGAAAATTACGTATTGTATATAATAATTCCCGGTACTTTTTAGACAGAGTAGTATATACTTTTTAGATACGTATTAAATATTACTATATAGATTTCAAAAATCGTGTCTCCTTTCTTCTCAACCCATAGTCAAAAGTGACTTAGTTATGTTTTTATACTCCGTGACTAGTCCTAGATTTCAGTCCTGCAGAAAAAAGACTATTGATCAAATTTTCGTAAACGCATACCATTATACCTTCAGAATACATACATTTTAGTATTGGACGGCAGTTGCAATAGAGCTACTATCTGATTTAATCAGTCTTTGTTACCAAATTTACATGTTTCATTTATATATTATATTGATTTAAAAAAACTTTGAAAAAGATTTTTTAAGAGATAAGACATATCCAAGAAGCCATGTCGTACGAACGTAGCCATATTGCACGGATGGTTATCATGAGCAACCTATTTATAATGATATTAATATATGTTCTCGCGTTGTGTATTTGTGAACAAACTCATTTCATGTTATAGAAATGAATTATATGTGTATTTCCTCTAAAGTGGTTTAGTTACGACAAAGTTACGTAATAACTCCGCGGCTTTGAGAGAAACTTCCTTTGGAGACAGAGCTCATTTGAATGGTAGAATTAGTAAATTCTATCTGTTAAATTAGAGCTCTATTCAAATTTGTATTAAAATCGACGAACAACTTGCCCACAATAATTATTCAACTAAATTATGGACGAGGTCTTATCTGGCAAGCCGAAACATTGCACAAAATAATTGTCGAAATCTCAGAACGATGGATTAAAATAGTCAATAGAATATGATTATATTAAACTTTACTCTTACTTACTATTTTCTTAATCCCCTCTTACTCTTTACTCATAAACTTTACTCATATTTACTATTTACTTAATCCCTTCTTACTATTTTACTTAAACATTACTTTGATTATTATTGATGGTTAAAAAAAAGTATTTTATTTAAAAAAAATATAAATGAAAAAAATATATATATAGGAATTAATTTTACGCAATGATTTTGCGTAAATCCTAGCTAGGCAGTGCTAATTTTATATGACATTATTTTAAATAAAATAAAAATACGTGTGGCACTCGGGGACTGCCGCGGTAAACCTATTGCATAGCATTTTTAACAACTTATGCAATTATAATTATTTATTTATTTTATTTTTTCTGATATCAGATAACTGCGCTCTATCGGAAAACGTTGAAATTATTCCGAATCATTTGCGGCTGCGGAATCAAATGATTCGGAATAATTTAAACGTCTTCCGATAGAGCGCCGCGCACGAATTTTTTATTCGATAAAGCAAAAAAACCGGATTATTCGAAAAAAATCGTAGATAAAAAGATAGATAATTGAATTATCTTTAAAATAGTGCAGGTTTCATAATAATACGCCAGATAGTATTTGCGTAATAGTCGTTTTTGTGTTCGGTTAGACCTAATTTCACAAATTAATTACACTATGTAATATAAATAAAATCTAAAATATTCAAAGCTAAGAATATTAGGAAAATGTTCTTGTTTAACATATATTTTTTTCGAATCGTAAGAGTACTCGTTTAGACGTAATTATCATTTTAAAATCATTATTTTCGTTAATAAAATTCTTCATTCGGTCGCCGCGCTGGCCTAGGCCCGCGATAAAAGATATGCAATAGCTTAAAAAAAAATGTTTTATGAAAAAGATGTTAGGAAATTGTTATAAAAATATTTAGGTTCATAAAAAATAAAATAAAATAAAATGCGCAAAATAATCATTCTGTTAAATACTTAATAATCTTACTGTTACAAAATAATCTTATAAAATAATAATCTTACAAAATAATCTTACTGTTAAATACCTGCATTACTTTATTGATAATTTTTATGACATTTTGTTTAGGCTTTTATGTAGGTAAGGTATTTTCTTATGTTAATTACGATTAAGTACGATAATATTTATTCAATATAACGATAATATTATAGATTTCTCAAGATGATTAAAATTAATTTAGATTATTGCGAATTGTAACTATTGTAAATTTGAAATTAATAAATATATTTGAATTTGAATTAGAACAAATAGGAACCTCCTAACATATTTACATTTTCATTAATTTTAATTTTATATGTAATTCACAATAATCAGCAGTAAAATGCAAATTATGTACAATTAAAATGTAATAGAGAAAAACCCGATAACAAAAATCTGATAACATGCCAAGCAATTTTAGTCACCTAACTACAACTACAGTCTGTTTTAAGGAGAATTTTTCAATTGTTGTAAATATTCGTATGCATTATGTACATAGTCTAAAGCCCTTGTGTTCATCCCATGGAAGAAAAGATGACAACAGTCGTGACGACAGACAACCTTTTATACTGGTTATGAGATTTGTTGTTTCAGCGCTTTCGCTTGTATAACCCTTGTTTCAGTAAACTTCGTAATATTAATTGTATATTTCATTTTGGAACGCATCTTAACCCCTAGAGCCCCAATTGGCCGATATCGGCCACAACACGATATGGCGTGGCGGCCCCGTTTTAATTTAATTTGTTTTATTTTATTATGTTTCATTATGTTAATATCTTTTATTTTAATTATGGGTACAGTGGTTTGGCAGTAATTAATGTTTTGGTGAGACAGTGTCATAATTCAATTTTTTTACTAATTTTTACAAAAATTTTTTGGGACATCAATTTGTCAATCGGCTGAGGGGCCGAGGCCTGAAGGGTTAAGTTGATTTTTGAACGCGTGCGTATTGTGTGTGATGTCTCTGCCAGGGAAATTTCCGTCGCGTCTAAAAAAAATCTTCCCTACAGACAGAATGTTACGGACTACGCGAGCGAAACCGAATGAATCCGAACGGCCGGCATCAAGCAACGGTCGATTTTTATGTGGTGAGTAATTCGCGTTGGTTTCTTTGTTAACAATTACTTTTTTAAACGTGTCACTGTAATTATTAGTTGTTGTGGTAATATATTATTTCGCGGAAACGAAAGCTCGACGTGTAAACCTGTAGCAAGATTAGATAATAAAAAAATATCTGGCACCTAATGACTGAATCTGTGTGAACACATAGGCTGCCCTGTGTGTTTTCTACTCTGGTTGTGTGTATTTTAGAATAATGCTTTTTAAAGATGAGTAATTAACCCTTTGGGTACATTTGACCGCTGACACTCGTCTTGCGCATTCTTTGGGGGTAGCAACAATAGACGAGTCTGACTCGTCATGACATTTGTATGTGTTACGGATACGCGCCTTTAATTTTACACATTTAAAAGTTATAATACAAATTGACATTATCGCGGATTATCATTTGAAAGAAGTCTGGCTACTTTTAGAAATCGCGGAATGCATCTGGCAGGATCTATACATTAGGCAAAAATACCAATTCATTGCTCTTATTCCCATGTATTATTATTTTTGCATGATAATTAATACTATAATTCCAAGAACATAAACACATATAACTGATGATCATAATAACTAAACCTTGCCAGATTCTCCTAAAATTCATCGCAATGAGCGCTCAATACGTTTTGTTTCGATTTCTTTATTTATTTAAATAAATTGGTACCCAAAGGGTTAAGCAATAGGTAATAAAGAGTGTAAATTTATTTAAGGGTTCTTCTTCCCTTCCATAAAAAAATTATACCAAGTATATTAGTTTCGTAGCGTAACAGCCCGTTCCTATTTGTCGGGTGTCGGGACCCGATTTTTAATCGAATGTCGGAGCCTCTGTTCCCACTTGTCGGGTATCGGACCCGATTTTTAATCGGATGTCGTCGCTCTATTCACACTTGTCGGGTGTCGGGTCCGATTTTTACTTTTCTGCCAAGGAAAGTGTCTGTCTGTGTGTATTCTCCGACGATAGCGCCGAAACGCTTTATCCGATTGAGCTGAATTTTGGCATGCATGCATCATTTGGTCATGGCATGAGCTGAAAAGATTGTGGTTGAAATATTTCCACCCTGGGTTGGCTCCTGATGAGGGAACTCCTCAACGGTCAACAGCAGAGACCCAAAATTTTGTATACGCATTCAATTATGATAGCCCCTTCTAAGTTTCACCGTGACATGGCTGATGAACCCTGGGTTGGCTTCCGATGAGGAAACTCCTCAACGGTCAACAGCAGAGACCCAAAATTTTGTATACGCATTAAATTATGATAGCCCTTTCCATATTCTACCATGACATGGCTGATAAACCCTGGGTTAGCTCCCGATAAGGGACTCCTCAACGGTCAACAGCAGAGACCTAAAAGTTTGTGTACGCATTCAATTATGAAAGCAACTTCTATGTTTCAACATTACATGGCTGATGTACCCTGGCTTGGCTCCCGATGAGGGGACTCCTCTACGGTTAACAGCAAAGACTCAACATTTTGTTGGAGTTCCCTCATCGGGAGCCAACCCAGGGTACATCAGCCATGTTATGGTGGAACTTGGAGGGGGCTATCATATTTGAATGCATATACAAAATTTTGGGTCTCTGCTGTTGACCATTGAGGAGTTCCCTCATCGGGAGACAACCAAGGATACATCAGCCATGTCATAATGGAACTTGGAAGGGGCTATCATAATTGAATGCATATACAAAAATTTTGGTCTCTGCTGTTAACCGTTTAGGAGTTCCCTCATCGCGTGCCAAGCCAGGGTTCATCAGCCATGTCATGGTGGAACATGGAAGGGGCTATCATAATTGAATGCCTATACAAAATTTTGAGTTCCTGCTCTTGATCGTTGAGGAGTTCCCTCGCCGGGAACCAACCCAGGGTACATCAACCATGTCATAGTGAAACTTGGAAGGAGCTATCATAATTAAATGAGTATACAAAATTGTGAGTCTCTGCTGTTGGCCGTTGAGGAGTTCCCTCGCCGGGAGCCTCCCCAGGATAGATCAACCATGTCATAGTGAAACTTGAAAGGAGCTATCATAATTAAATGAGTATACAAAATTTTGAGTCTCTGCTGTTGACCGTTGAGGAGTTCCCTCGTCGGGAGCTAACCCAGGGTACGTCAGTCATATCATGGTAAAACTTGAAAGTCGCTATCATAATTGAATGCGTACACAACATTTTGGGTCTCTGCTGTTGACCGTTGAGGAGTCTCCTCATAGGGAGCCAACCCAGGGTACATCAGCAATGTCATAGTGAAACTTGTAAGTTGCTATCATAAATGAATGCGTATACAAAATTGTGGGCCTCTGCTGTTGACCGTTAAGGCGTTCCCTTGTCGGGAGCCAATCCTGGGTGGACGGATTTCAACCACAACTTTTCAACTCATGCCATGATGAAATAATGCCCGCATGTCAAATTTTAGCTCAATCGGATGAAGCGTTTCGGCGCTATCGTTGGAGAATAGACACAGACAGAAAGTAATATTCGTGCGGATAGATAGTTTGTCGGGTCCGACATCCAACAAGTGTGAGCAGCGCCATGCATTTAAATGCATAAGCGGGCGAGATCCGATACGATTTTTATCGGGCGTGCGGCGGTCGCAAGCCGACCGAGAAAACTGACCGGTAGCCCAACTCACGAAAGGTAACACAAAAATTGTCCAACACCACCCAAGCTGCAGACCGTTTCCAGACCCCCTCCCCTGGTATATATATAATCCTAACCACCTACGACTGCAGGTAATAGCCGAAGGCAGAACTTGCAGCGGTCCTGACACATTAAGTCCCTCTTCGAGGACGCTATCGAATGGGTTAAACAGTGAGTTGGGCAGACCAAGGTTACTCAAAAATTACCCAACACCACCCTAGCTGCGCGGAACCATTAGTAAATAAACAATTATATCCTTCAAATAGAGCTGTCAACTACAACGGGCGAACCTGTCACCTAAGGGAGTTTTAACGATTGGTCGTTAGTGAACGCAGAAGAAGTGAACGCAGAAGACTTGGACAAAACAGTCCACCGTCAAGCTTCGCCACATGCCCGTAAGAGGCCAAGGGTTTATCCGCGAGATAACCAGGTAGGTTACCCAGCGGGCTTACATCTATCGCGGACCACTTTGCCCGGTTGTTCCTACCGGAATCGGGTAGCCAATGGTCGTTTCAAGAGCAGTCGCCGTAAGGTCAGCAACCACCCCCGCTATATAGGAAACAGTACTGCTTCCAGACTCCCCCGACTGTTACTCAGAATGCACAAACTGGCTTACGCCGCACGGTGCGCAGCCCGTCCAGGAGCGCCAGAAGATTGACTCCCAGGAGAAACTAGCCCCAAGGCCAGAGTTCTACCCGGGCTCGCTCTTCATGCGTGGAGGCCGCCGGATGGGTGTTGAATCGTGAATGTCACCAACCCTAAACAAGTGGGTCGGCGTGGCCAACTCAGTAAGGGCCCATTAGCTCCCAAGGCCAACTCAGCAAGGTCCCATTATATCCTTCAGTTTGGCGCAAGGTATTCGATGTTGATTGTCTATAAACGCCAATTTATTATTGCGAGACAAATTCCGCTATACCGATAAACATCGGCGGCAGCCATTGAAAATTCACAAATGAGAACATATAGTAAACGAGTTAGGATAAAAGTGAAAAATGTCGGCCTAAAGGCGAACAAATAATTCCGCATTGAGCTGAGAGACAATACGGAGAGCAATCTAATCCCCAGGGAAACATTCAATACGCTGTTTGTGAATACAATTCGGCAAAGTACGATATTACGGTAATAGAAACAAAACAAATATATTAAAAGGAATAAACAACAAGACTGCCATTACGAAAAGGTGTATTACGCATTTATGATTATTTTTATTACGGTTTTTTTGAAATATTTGTGGATTATGTATGTATCTATATACATATATATATTAGTAATGTACTCACTCAGACCTCTCATTTGTCATGAAACACGATATATTTATGTTATTTAAAGACACTTAGAGATTTTGATATTTAGACCACTATTAACTCAATATTTGAACAGTTAAGGTTCAGAACAGGTTGACACTTGGGATTACATAACGATTCTAATAGTACAACATACTTCTAAATCGGTTCGAGCGTATAGAAGTTATGGTGTAATAAGAAACGGAAAACATACATAGATGCACCCTTAACACATTACACGCCTTTTTTGTTGGGCAGTCGTGTAAACAGTCACTGACTGAAAAGTCTGTCAGGCAGAAATTCACCGCATATTCATACGTATAGCCGCATGGAGATACCCAGCAGGTAAACGCTGAGTGGAAAGGCCGATAGATATATAAAATATTGTTTTTATCGAGATCTGGTACAACAAGCTTACAAAAATATAGATGAATGGAAAGAAGTGCCAAAGCCAAAATATGTAAAACATTACAGTATGTATATAAAATGGATGAAACGAATACGGAAAGTAGCGAATTGGAATAGACAAAAGGATCAACGATACAAGAACATAACAAACAAAGGCAAGCATATTCGGGGTGCATTATTGAAAATTCTTGGACTAAAAATAGATGAGATTCAACTGGGAAGTTAGCATTCCTAACGTACGCAAGAGCTTTGGGCAAATAATTATAGAAACCTACCAACAAAACACAGCCTCAAATACAACCAGCTGAAAAGGCTCTATTTTTCCATAACCGAATCAATTATTGCTTACACTGAGAAAAATATAACGCTGTATTACATGGAAATACGCGTTTCATGTACTGTGGTTCTTACGTCGGGCAAAGGACGCCTTGGTCCGCGATAGATTCGGTTCACACCGTTTCACCGCTTCGTAAGGGAGAGGACCGCGCAAGTGACCTCGAACTCGGAACCAATCGAGAGACCGGAGAAATCTGGTCACAATTGGAAGCAAGGGCGCGAGGGTCGGCCCGCCAGGTAACACTGGCTATCTCGCGGTAAGGCGTTGGCTTCTTGCGGGTTGTGACGTAGCTGGATGTTGGATTTGTTCTGTCCAAAGTCTTCTACGTTCACTGCAGGGCGATAGAACGAGAAAATAGTTAAAACGTCCTGTGGTGACGGGCTCGCCCGTTGTAGTTGACACCGCAAGTTGTGGTTCTTACGTATGTATCAACATGACGCGTAATGGTGTAGTTACACCACCCCACATTCATTACGGCGCCCAACGAGGTCTTGCTTTTACTATCACAGAATGTTATTACATACGTAAGGTTATACTCAGTCACAAGAATTATATTGAAGCTAAATTACACCGCTATTTTCGTATTACCCGTACGGAGCATGGGAAAACATATAATGGAGTAATGGAGTTTCAACGAAATTTGTTGTAATTCAACAAAATTGGATTGGAACATCATTATTCTGTAAAAAACCGTAATAACAAAACGTTAATTTAGGAAGAAATCCAATATTTTTCTTACTGTACGGAATGACAACAAACGGCACTTCACTTCTTACTAATTTCAACACGACAACACTTCTTACTAATTTCAACACGACAACACTTCTTACTAATTTCAACACGACAACACTTCTTACTAATTTCGCATCACATCCCTACAATACCTTATGTTAAAAATAATCGTTCCAAACACTATTAGAATTAAATTCAGATACGACGAAACAGGACTTTACAAGACATATTACTATTACTTACTTTTACTTATTGTGACATTACTAACTAAATTATTATTTAATTATGGAATAATTGTACAAAATTTCGAGACTGACGAATTCAGAATTTATGTTCAACATAAATATAGCAAAATATAGAAACAAAATGAACGGCTTCTCTTCTCTGATTTTCGCAACGTTTATGTAAAAAATAGATTTATTCGTCGTTTATACAATGAAATTACTATATATAAACAGATCAGGTAGGCCTAGTAACGAAGACAAATATTTGGAATATTCATTTAGCAAATATAACAGATTTCTAAATAACCATTTTAAGTTTTTACGAATTTATTCCAATCCAACATTTTGAAAAAATATACAACTACGCAATTGTACTCGGAAAAAAACGGTATGTATTACTGATGAGACCCTGATTTTTTATTTTACCATAACTTCTAAATGCTCGTTAGGTCATCCTGACTGTCATAGGTTGTCCTAAAATGTCAAAATGACAAAAAAATCACTTTAATATATCGTGTTTAGTGTCAAATAAGAGGTCTGGTTGATTACATGCCGGAAATACACATCTATCTATATGGTTACATACATAAACCGCAAATATTTCATAAAAGAACCGTAATAAAAATAATTATAGATACAGTAGTTCACTTTCTGTAACGGCAATCGTGTTTTTTTATTATTTCCAATATATTAACTTGCTTTCTTAGTCAAGAAAATAATACGATGGCTAACGCGGTCAACCGCTTTCGCAATGTCAGTGGAGACGGCGTCTACTTACTTCCGTTTGTCCATCGCATTCACGGTAAAATATTTGGTTTTATTTTCGCACATACACATTCATTCATCCAATGAAAAATCGGTTGTGTTACCCCAAGACTTTCCCGGCAAGTAGCCAAGGACTGTATCATCTAAATATTATTACAAATCCCCTCCCCCGCGGCCGATAGTAAATGTGTTTTCATCCGAAACTTTGTATCTCCATAGTACCTCCTTAGGTAACCATTTAAGAACTATAGATAAAGCAAAGAAGTAGAATATTGAAAAAATAGAATATTTTCGTCCAAAACTTCATATATTCTTAGTATTTAGGTATAAATTAAATCACTCTAGATAAGGCGAGATAGGAGCCCACGGAAGAAAAATAATATCGGAAGAAGAAGAATAGTTTAGTCCGAAACTTTATGCATCCTGAGTAATTGGACTATCTTTTTCAAAGTTAAAGCATTCTAGATAAGGCGGGATAGGAACCCACGAAAGAAGAAGAATATCGGAAGAAAATGAATATTTTTGACCCCCCTCCCCCCCTCGACAGCAAATCTAGTATTTTTGTTGTATTTTCGTGGTATTAAAATGGGTATTTTCCCATAAGGTTTGTTTCTCGGATAGCCTCAGACGGCTGACGATATTATTTAATTAAAGTGTATATCGGTTTTTTTGCGCCGCTTGTATAATAGATATTTAAACCAAAATTTAACAATGTATTTTCGACCCTACGACGCATGTGTGTATCGAATTTCAAGTCTCCATATCTAGGTCCAATATTTCGAGATTGAAGAATGACTAGCGCGCCCCCTGGTCCAATGCCTGCATGCCAAATTTCAGATCAATCGGATGAAGCGTTTCGGCGCTATCGTGGAGAAATATACACAAGCAGACCACACACAGACACGCATAAGTGCGTTCACAACACTTTCCTTGCCAGGAAAAAAAAACAAAGGTTAAATAGCAAATACTGATGACATAACCTTTGTATAACTTGAAAATTCATCGTTTTAATGTTTCTTTTCAGTAAAAGTAAAATGTATAACTTCGTTTTACGCAACCTTCAATTAAAGTGAAGACACATCAATTATACTTACCTACATTTTAACCCTTCGGCTACGTAACAATCAAATTTGGTTGCACATCAGAACACCGTTGACTACGTAACGACCAATATTGGCGGCCTGCACCCGGGGCTCACAGTAATATTATTTTCTATTTCAAACGCATCCTTAAATCCATACAAAATATCTCATTCTTACCATAGATACATAGACGGGCGCTAGAATAATTTAGCTCGTCATTTCGCGGATATTTCTGGTAAAGTTCCATTGTCAAACATCATATTTTTTTTTTTTCGAGAAATCATAAAACAAAATTGTTGGTTTTTATTAGCTAATATCAAATTATTTTTGTATGTAAATAAGCATAACGAAATATACATTTGATAGAGAATCTATTAGAGATCACGATAGTATTTACAATTTCTAAATAGGGTTCCGTATTTTTCCGTATGACAAGTTTTTCACTTTTTTGATTTTCTCATATTTATTCATAATTATCAAACTGTTTTACAAAATGAGATTTAAATATTCTGTTTACAAAATTTCAATACGATCATTGCACAGTTATTCTTTTTATGATTGCTATAGTAGTTTCATAGTTATAGTACTTTTTGTCGAACGCGGCGATATTGCAAGAGATTCCAATAAATTGCCGCGGTCTGCCATGAAATTATGCCGCTACTCGAAGGGTTAAAGGCATATTTTCGCAAGGCGAATGAATTAACTCCGCGGAAGTAACCTTTTAAGCCCTATCTGGCGCGATGTGTTCCAACGAAATTGCGAGTTTAATTTGTCCCGTCCAAACATTTAAGTACGGCAACATTTCTTCCGGTTGCGCTGCCGCCGCGGGCCCTTTTCCATTTCCTTGGCTAATGTTTACATGACCGCAATAATTCCACCTGATAACACCAACTTCCTTACGCTTGAGGGTGTTTGCTTTACTTTGACATCGTATGTGCTATCAAATGAATACCTTAATAATGAGGAAGCTTGTGATATAATAAGTTATTAGTAAAAACACATTTTTAAAAACAAGCTTTTAATAAAATGCCCTGTCCCGATCTAACCCTGAGTGCAGCAGCCATTCCATAATAAAACACAGAACGGGCTATCATTATTGAATCCGTATACAAAATTTTGTTTCCGTGCTGTCGACCGTTGAGGTGTCCTCTCGTTGGAAGTCAACCCTGGCACAACAGCCTTGTTGCGATGAAACTTAGAATGGGCTAGCATAATTAAAACTTATATAAAATTTCATGCCTGTGTTGTTGACCGTTGAGGAGTCCATTCGTCGGTAGCTAGCCCTGGGTGAAGCAGCTATGTCATGGTGAAATTAGAGCGGGCTATCATAATTGAATGCGTATACAAAATCGTGTGTCTGTGCTGTTAGCCGTGGAACCGATCCTGGGTGTAGAATTAGGTCATGCTCACCATAAAACAGCATTGTCATCGAAATTGAACCAACTGGTGATATTTTAACCTAATAGGATAAAAGCTTGCAAGATTTGACCTAAACAAACTAACGTACAGACTAATAAACATTGCAAGATAAATAAAAGCTTTTAAAAAGTAACGAATATCATATATATGCAAATTGATTTTTTCTCTGATAATAGGTTACAGCAATTGAAGGGTTATTAGAAAGAACGGGAATATGCACTCCCACAATACATCCCACGCAGACGTGATGACGTTATCCTGCCTAAAGTACGCCTTACGAAGACACAAAAGTCCTTTGGATATTTGAGCTATAAGCTCTTTAACCAGCTACCACTCTCCACAAGAAAGATAGAAACAAAGGCGTTTAAAAGATTTATAAAACAAAAGATGCAATCCACACATGCTTCCTATAAGCTGGGTGATTTTTTTGAGCATGCCAATTCTTTGAAATGGGAATAACATTAATATGTAACTTTCAGGTACCTCATTTTAGTTTTTATTATTTAATTATTATATTATGAATTTAATATTTAATATGTAGATTACAATGTGTAGTGTAACATACCTGATCATATACATATACGTTGTTTTTTTTTCAATTTTGTTTTGATACTTCCTATTTTGTGATTATTTTTTGTATAAAGTGCTTGATGACTATTAATATTCTTATAATAAATATCTATTTTATATGTATACTCATGTACATGGATTCAGTTCTATATAAATATATATATATATATATATATATATATATATATATATATATATATATATATATATATATATATATATATATATATATATATATATATATATATATATATATATATATATATATATATATATATATATATATATATATATATATATATATATATATATATATATATATATATATATTTGATAAGGTTTGTAAAGAAATCCGTTTATAGGATGATGTTTTTATTTAAAATAAAATTAGTAAAAGCTACTTAAAAAGTAGCGAAGGAAATCCCAGCTTGTATTGAGAAATGCTTATGTTTGAATGAGATATACTTACATAAACTTACATTGCACCGTCGAAAGTCGTGCACATCCGTAAGTATATCTCATTCAAACATAAGCATTTCTCAATACAAGCTGGGATTTCCTTCGCTACTTTTTAAGTAGCTTTTACTAATTTTATTTTAAATAAAAACATCATATATATATATATATATATATATATATATATATATATATATATATATATATATATATATATATATATATATATATATATATATATATATATATATATTTCGGGTATATATGTATATATATATATATAATAAATAAATACAAAGGGAGCTGCCATGGAATTCACCGACCGGAGTCGGGCCCATCATAATACTATTTTTTTTTACACTTCTGGGGGGTGAGCAGTGGATTCCGGACTTACGAACCGGCTGTGGTAGGTTTAGGACAGCTGTCTTGCCACATGTGAGCGGTCACCTTACCACCCATTCACTCCCCCTTCGAAGCCATAGAATTTAAGATGCGCAAATCGCAGTTTTAGATAATTTTTCTAAGAAAGAGTTGATTATTTTTCTGGAAAGGCCAAGATCTTTAAAGAGGTAAAATAAAGATTTAGCTGGCAGGCTACGAGCGCCAACTTCCACCGCGTGAAGGTGAACAGTGAAGCCGTTCCGGGTTACGGCTTTTGCAAGATCATGGTATTTATTTAATTTGTACTCGTGGTCTTTTGGGATATTTGATTCCCATGGAACATTTAATTCAACAATAAGAGCCACCTTCCGAGATAGAGAGTAAAGAGTTATATCTGAACGGAGGGCTGTGCATCCGAGACTTTCAGGTAATTTTACTGCTTAGAGACCGAATCAACCTACAGAATCCAATCTGTAGCTTTCTCGATTATTGAGAAAGGTTTTGCAGTTAAATGTTTTTTGCCTTTAGAGCCATCCCGCACAAACTGTATTGGGGGTTTGGAGGATACTGTCAAACCCTTATTGGCACGAGCCATTGAGAGACTAATTACCTCGCGAATAACAGCGAGAACTTTGTCATGGCGGTAAGTGTACCGTCCTTGATCTAAGGCCACCTTGCAGCCAGCTAGAATGTGTTTAGCTGTGCAAGGGGTATTGCTACAGAGGGGACAAGAACTATATATATATGTATATATATATATATATATATATAAATATATATATATATATATATATATATATATATATATATATATATATATATATATATATATATATATATATATATATATATATATATATATATATATATATATATATATATATATATATATATATATATATATATATATATATATATATATATATATATATATATATATATATATATATATATATATATATATATATATATATATATATATATATATTTTTAAATTATTTTCAATAATATGTAAAATTAGATTATTAAAAAATAATATATATATATATATATATATATATATATATATATATATATATATATATATATATATATATATATATATATATATATATATATATATATATATATATATATATATATATATATATATATATATATATATATATATATATATATATATATATATATATATATATATATATATATATATATATATATATATATATATATTGATATTTTAAGGGTGTAATTTTTTTTAAATTATTTTCAATAATATGTAAAATTAGATTCATGAAAAGTTACTTATCTGGGGTCCTGGTGGACCAGAAACATTTAAACGATAGTTAATGTCCTCTTTAAATACAGCAGTACCTGTTTCCGCAATTGATAACTTATGATGTTCTTAGTTACTTGATGTTCTTAGCAGCCGAATTACTGTATGCCCTTGGATGTAATAAGTATAGGAGGATGGTTTCTGTAACAGAAATGGATGTTAGTAACTTATTTTAGAAGAAATTATATGACTGAGAATATTTCGACACTAGTCGTATTCATCTCTATGACATTTCTGATAGAACAATTTTTTCAAAATTTAAATTAAAAAAAAACTGAACATAGAGAAATGGGTTAGTAATATTTTGCAATATCGTTATAAATGCACTATAACCGACCTTGAAAAACATTATTAATAATGATTTTTAAATGAAAAATATTAATAAGCTTTTAATGAATATGTCTGAACAAATATAATTACTGTATTAATTTTGCCTATTCAGACCGGGACCCTTGCAAGCGCCTAAAATATTTATAAAAGCCAACTCCCAAGATTTAACGTCTCTTTCTTTAGCGTTATCGCCAAGGCACTTAATAATTTTTACTTTAAAACAATTATCAAAAGTTAAATTGTGTGCCTTAGCATGCAATGCTATTGGAAGTTGACTTTCATTGCCTACGCTGGCCCTGTGATTATTTAACCTAATGCTAAGAGGTGTAGTTGTTTCACCAATATAAAATGCATTGCAGGTCTGGCAAAGTAATTGATATACAATATTTTTTGAAATGCAACTACTATTAAAAGGAACTCTGTAACTGTTGGGAGTGTTAGGACTAGTAAAATAAATGCTTCGATCTAATAAAGGACATGTTTTACAACGTGATCGACCGCAAGGCTGTAGGCCCAAATTTTTGTTATTACTAAGATAATTTCGATTATTTTTATTAAGTATTGATTTTAAATTAGGAGGTTTTCGAAATGATAAAATTGGTGGTATATCTAATAAACCTTTGGTTGATGGGTCGTTAGCTATAATAGGGAATAAATCTGCTAAAATAGGTCGCAGTTTCTCAGTGCCAGGAAAATAAGTAGTACTTAGAAAGATTTTATTTTGATTTAAATTTGACACCAATTTAGGTTTAGGTGAAAATTTTGTTTCGGAATTTATTATATTTTTATCTAACAAAGAGGCAGGATAATTTCTTTCTATTAGTGATTTTTTAAGATTAGAAAGGTACTTATCTAAATTTTCTTTATTATTAATTAAACGGTGTCCGCGAATGGACATTGAATATGGAATTGACTTTTTGGTATGAAACGGATGACAGCTATGGAAATGTAGGTATTGCTCTTTGTTTGTAGGTTTTATATGAATTGCAGTTTTAATGGTGCCTATATATATATATATATATATATATATATATATATATATATATATATATATATATATATATATATATATATATATATATATATATATATATATATATATATATATATATAGATATATATATATATATATATATATATATATATATATATATATATATATATATATATATATATATATATATATATATATATATATATATATATATATATATATATATATATATATATATATATATATATATATATATATATATATATATATATATATATATATATATATATATATATATATATATATATATATATATATAGAATTGATCAATAAGATGATTATAAAGTAAATAATTATAAAAGCCACTTACATCGAGACGAAGGATTCCCTTGATCAGATTCGGGAATGTATTCGGAATCGATCAAGGGAATCCTTCGTTACGATGTAAGTGGCTTTTATAATTATTTACTTTATAATCATCTTATTGATCAATTCTAAAAAGAATATATACACCAAACTATCAAATATATATATATATATATATATATATATATATATATATATATATATATATATATATATATATATATATATATATATATATATATATATATATATATATATATATATATATATATATATATATATATATATGTATATTAAATTTTATTTATCTGCCGTGTAAAGCCGACTTTAGTCAACGCTATTGTCGAATTAATATTTATGCTTAATAGTTTTATATCTACATATAAACTGACGAAATCTAATATGCGATAATTAGCTTTAATTCCTAATACATGCTTTTATTGTATATTCTGATAAATAAATTGAATACTGAATACTGAACGATCAATGGCATTTTTTTGGTGAAAATGAGATACTAATGCCATCCTGTGGCTAGTTCCCAAACGAATCGAAGCATGAATCGATTTTCGGATTTTTGAATTGATATATGTATTCCCTGATGCCCGCGATTGCGCGAAGGCGCATTCTTCGGACTCGAGTAGAACCTGATAGATTTCTAAAAAATATTTTATTTACATTATCATCATTATCAAGCGCATCCAGCTCCCACTTCCAAACAGTCATAAACTCTAACTGAAGCTATTATTCGTGGTAAATGTTGAGGCCGCAGATAGGCGAATCGCAAAGTACGACGGGCGAGGCAATATTTCAAAAGCCGCTAGCGCAGCGCGCCGAGATAAAAAAAACTGGGAATTTTATTACGCAGAAATTTGTAACAACAAATATCCGGGTTATTTTCAGGCAACACGGCATTTTCGGCGGGCACACGGCCAACTAAACTGATCCATGGTTTTTGTGGAGGTAAATGGAATATTTGTCATAGTGGTAGGGGTAAAGTGTGCGATATCCAGTCTATACAGATTTTAACATTCAATCAATTTACCATTCAATAAATTTTTCATTTAGAGATAATTCAAATAATGACAATATTAAAACTAAAACGAATTGTGTGATCAAACGAATTAGTGAGCTTATTGTGTTGCAGCAATATTTTACAGCTAACTTTAACCTAATGGGACACAGATGTTTAGCTATAAAAATAAGATTAAAATATTTTTGAAATCTCTTACAAAGACAGTACGTATCAAATGTATGTGACATTCAATTCCATAGAAAATAAAACGTAAACCATTTTTTTAAAGCAATAAACCTTTCATGGCGCAGGAAAATGGGAGAAGAGTGCGTTTGAAGCAATTCACAAACTTGAGCGAATAAAAATTACAACTGACTGGGTATCAAGAGTAGTAGGTTGTCTTCAGATCTCAGAGGGTGGCCGTGAGCTGAGAGTATTGAACCTATTTATGAGTTAGTTTGGAGCGGCCCCCTCGAAATTCAAACTGTGGGCTCTTTTATTTCTGTTTCTTTGGTCGTCAGCCAGTGGAGTATCCATCTGTACTCTGTAATTTGGTCTTAATTTCTTAGGTCATAAATGAAGCGATTGCAGAGATTTTGCAGCCTTTCAACCGTGGTGGCTAGATCTTGCTTTAAATTAATAAAGGCGGAATCTGAGTAATTGAGGAGAGGGAGGAGAATATATCGGCAGATTATGATATTGCTGTCCTGAAAGAGAAAATTATTAAGTTTCTTTAGCACGTGAATGCCGCCAAATACCTTTCATATCTTCTATGCGCTGCTCTACGAAAGATTCTGGTCGAGGTATACTCCAAGATTTTTACTCCGAGGTATACTCCAAGGTATACTTCAAGACCTCATCCGCAACTATACCAATCATTTGTAAAGGTTCATGTCGATCCTAGAGATAATATAGCTGGTGCCGAAAGAGCTGCTAACTTTCATGGTCTATTTAAAATAATAACTTAATTTTAAAATCCATGTAACTTGATCGATAGCTATTGGATTATCACTGGACAACGATTCGAATGGACGTACATTTATTCCTGCAAGTCCTGGCCTCGCAGCATAAAGGCATCGCGGAAGAAATCATCAAAATTTCTAAAAAGGTTCCGTATTTTTCCGTAAGGCAAGTACAAGTAAGAAATGCCGAGTTTTTTTCACTTTTTCGACTTTCTCATATTTATTTATAATTATAAAATTGTTTTACATAATGAAATTTCAATATTTTATATATGAAATTTCAATGCGATTATTACACAGTTATTATTTTTATTATTGCTTTAGTAATTCCATAGTTATAGTACTTTTTGTCGAGCGCGGCGATATTGCAAGAAATTGTAATAAATTGCCGCGGTCTGCCATAAAATTATGCCGCTACTCTAAGGGTTAGAAGACATTTATTAACACCTGAATACCCATCCCCTCACAATTCTTCTAGCTTTTTCTTGTATTCTATTCTTCCCTTCGATATTGAGTTGACATAACACATTAATTTCTATTTTTAACCGACTTAAGTAAAAAAAAGCAGAATGTTATCAATTCGTTTGTATTTTTTTTAATGTTTGTTACCTCAGAACTCGGTCATATATGAACCCATTTAGATTTTTTTTATTATTTGAAAGGACGCACTTCCAGATTAGTCCAAATTGTTCATAATCCTGTTTTAATGATGGGATCTATGAGGAATTGAGGGAATTCCTCAAATATTATCATATGACGTTGAAAAAATACATGTTGGTTCAGTTCCGATGACAGTGTATTTATTAGGATGAGCATGACCTGATTCTACACCAAGGGTTGGCTCCCGAAGAGGGTACTCATCAACGATCAACAGAACAGACACGAAATATCGTATACGTATTAAGCTATGATAGCCCGTTCTAAGTTTCATCAAGACAGACCGGACTGCCGCAATCAGGGTTGTCTTCCAACGAGAGAACCCCTCAACGGTCAACAGCACAGACACGAATTTTGTATACGCATTCAATTATGATAGCCCCTTCTTCGTTTCGCCATGATATGGTTGCTGCATTTAAAAATAAGACGGTTTTTTCTTGTTTAAATTTTGTCAATTATCTTTATGATGTATATTATATAATTGTACTCATTTATTATGACAACAACTTTACAAAGATTAACCTTGTTATATATAGTATTTATATGCGAAGATAAACGTTTAATCACAATAAAGATATTGCTGTTTTATCTTAAGATATTGTTAGTTGGTCCACACTCTTTTGAGTTGGAAATAAAGGTGATTGGCGGAAAGGGGGGGGGGGTGATTTTGCGATGTTTAGAGGGGAGGGGGTGGCTGCTTGCCGGTAAAGTCTTGGGGTGATAAAACTCATTTTTTAATGTATTTATAGATGAGAGAAAGAGATCTAGTGATAAGTTCGTCATTTGTATGTATATGTAAATATATGTGCAATAAAATTTCAATATATCATTCATTCATTCAATATTAATTAGAATCAAAACTGGAAACTTCAGTCAAAGTAAACACAATATATTTTAAAGCACTGATGCGTATATCAAGAGCTGTCCAGGCCTTGGCACATCTGCTGCGCTCAGAGCTAAATCTTTCATATCTGTGCTACGGTGCTGATCCTGAGTATGGACACGTATCCTTATACATATGTACATTCACCTAATGAACCCGAGCCTGTATACCACTTTCTTCGTAGGATATGAGGGTAGACCTTAACGTTTTTGATAATAAAGGAAATAGGGAATGATTTCGCGAAACAGCTACGGTCAACCCGCCTAATGACACTATGATAGGTTACTCAGAAAGGTTTGAGAAAAATAATAATTCACTCTTTGTGAGAAGAAATATTCCTCCTACCTCAGAAATGGTAAATTAATTCTAAATGTATGTTACATATTTTTTAGAACACGATTAATATCCAATTAAATACGCAAGATATATGTAATATCAAGAAGTTAAACATTGCTATAAGGAAATCGTTTTCTGGACTCGTCTTTCGCATAGCTCGATTCACTAATCCACAACAAACAACGAACTCACACAACTGAGGGGCGCCATGCGTCATTTTGGAGAAAAGCTCCAAAATAGCAGAGCTCAGCTCCAAAATAGTATACAAGTAGTGCCTAGAAGTAATCGCAAACTGATGGATTGACGCCAGGAAAGAACCGGTCGTGCAGCAGACAATGAAACTGGAACGACAAATCAACATAGCCACCATCAAAGTAGCAGCTCAGCGCACCTATCAACTTACATCTTCAATGCCACATTTGCCTACTTCATTGTTTTCTGCTACAATTTTATTCAAAAAGTCGCTAAAGGAATTCCTGTTAGAAAATGCCTATTATTCGCTGTAAGACTTCGTTAATTTTAATAAGTACTAGCAGAAAAGTAATATCTACTATTACTGGAGTTTAACCCTTCCTATTTGAGTTAACCATTTTTGGTTAGACGCTTACAAATGCTAAAATTGTATCTAACCAATATTGGCTAGGGCGCTCCGCGCTGCGTAAAATGCCCACTTTTTAAATATTTATTCATTATTATCTTAATTGTTTGACGAGATAAGGTTATAATATTATAAATTTCAAATTTCAATGCGACCTTTTTACAGTTATTCTTTTTACGATCCGTATAGTAGTTTAAAAGTTATGGTCGTTTTTCTCAAGGCCATCGACTTCACGCGCAAAACTGTCCCGGGCAGAAGTGACGACTAAATTTTTACCCCGCGATAGGAGGGGTTAAACTAAGTAAAGATTGGTATCAAACTAAGTAAAATATGTTAGATATGTTTATACCGAATGTTATGTACATAGCAGTATTATTTTGTATTTCGGCCCTTTGAACATTTTTTTTATTTCAATTCGGACATAACTTATTCCGATTTTATTGTTATTTTTTGATAGTTTTTTCAGTATTTTTAATAATTTTATATTATAATGATTATTTTTATTCATATTTTTTTTATCATTTAGGCGAGTACCTTTTAATCATGTTTTTGGAGTAGCTAATATAAAAATTTGGTTAGGCTTCTTCTATAATATGCTAATTATTGGTGTCATATGGACTCGCCATACAAAAAACAAGATGTACCCACCTGTCTGTAAACGCCTTCTCTATATGTTTCTAACAAGTCGTATAGTTCTAGATTAAAAAAAACATGTCTTTGTACTTTTGTACTTTATTCGTTTGTACATGCTTTATTCGTAAGAAATGGCGAGATAATTGCCTGTAGGAAACATTTTAGAGCTTACCTTTAATATTTTATGAACATTGTTTGCGAGTAGATCTTAACCTATATAAAAAGCTTGAAAAATACAAAAAAAGATGGGAAAAAAATCATGTGCCAAACCAAACCAAAGTGCCAGACCAAAATAAACTCACTATTACATATAAATACGCAAAGGTTTAAAAAGGAGGGGAATGGGAAGGGAAGGGGATTTTTTGTGGAATATTTCAAATGTTCTCTTAGTCTGTTTTTAAAACATTTTTCTCTGTTTTATCTTGTTGCGGTTATTACATTTTTAATCAAAGCATTCTAAAGACGGACTCCATGCTCGGTGAAAGAGAACGAGAAAAAGTTAGCGCTTTGATTAGGGATAGAAATTAGCAGTTTATTTTTTGATCTCAGAGGGCGGTTATCTTTTGATCTCATTAGCCGATAGTGCAGTAAATCCGATTGGGAGCGACGCCCTCCAAGATTTTGAAAAGCAGACATATCTCATGTCTCTTTTCTTCTGGATGGACAGACAGTTAAGCTTCTCTCTGAACTTCGGGATATGGATAAATTTTCTGAGGCCATGGATATACCGAATGCGGACATTTTAGAGATGCTCAGCCTTGGTGGATAACTCCTCTGTGAGGTCGAGAAATGCGACATCGACATAATACAGAATCTGAAGGGATAGACTTTTTTCGAGCCAAACATGTTTTTTTTTTGCTGTCTTTATTCATATAGGATATAAAGCAGTTTAGCATATTATTCACTGGTAATTGTGTAATGTTCTAGGAGGTTGTCTATCATCAAAATTCTCTTTGCATTCTAAATAACGGTTGCCATCACTTTCCCAGCTTATTTCACAGCTTTATCTTTCTTTGGAGCCCTACATTTAGATTCTGTGCGCTGTTGTGATTATTTTTTTTATTCTGGTATATAATGTTAGACCCGTGCTTTATGTTGTTACTAATCGCCGCAAATAAAAATGTTCTATTTCCCTTAAAACGGTCCAAAAATTGTCGAGTGTACTGTTTTTTTTTTATTCAGAGTGTTTACTCTGAATCGTTTGTTTAAACGCGGCACCCAACGGGTTGATAGATTTTCATAATATGCATTTCTTTACTCAGAACGTGATATTCTCGTTATTTAGAGATGCCTACAATGTCAGCTATTTCAGATATTTTGAATCGTCTTGTGTCAAGACCATTATCATTAAATTTAGAGATCCTTTCCGTAGTCGTCACAGTTTTGGACGTCTGAGTCGGGGTTTATCTCGGAACCATATACGACCGCGTTTAATCCTAGTTCTTGACTGTAGAATAAGAGAGAGAGAGAGTGCATTCACCAAAATAATATTTTGTAACTCTACAAAAATATCTTCTTCCTTCAATCCCGTCACACTAAAAACTGTATCACAACTCTTTGCTAAGTTTTATGAATTTCGTTTTTTTTTTCTTTTATATAACATTTAAAAAAAAAATGTAATCACTCTATCGATTTCAAATTTACGACATGTTAAATACTCTCATTTTAAAAATCAAATAGACTTTTTTAACATCCCATCTGTTGAAGAGCCGGTCCACACGATGCGGTGCGGCGCCGCACCGCAAAAATTTCGACGAATGGGCGTACACACGTACAGTGCACGGTGCGGCTCCGCAACGTTACTACGATGCGGCAGTGGGCGAATAGTGTTGTAGTTAATTGTACGTAGAACTAGTGAAATGAGGTAGTCAATGAAAATATCTTCTTCGTTGATACTCATTTTAAACACTTGAACAACAAATGAAACAGGCAAGCATGCACCCTCCTTCGACTGCACTTAACGACTGAGCGGTGCCGCTCCGGCGCATATTATCGGTTTGCGTGCGGTACGGCGCCGGAACGCACCGTGTGACATACCATGGATATTTGTATGTAGGACGTCGCAGCGGCACCGCTCAGGCGCCGCGCCGCAGACGCACCGCATCGTGTGGCCTGGCCCTTAGTTTCTTAAAATCCCATCTGTAATATTTAGTAGATAACCAATTTCATCTTCTTTACTCCTAATTATTAATAACCACAATTACGAAAATTTTACAAATCAATGTAATAAATATTTTATCCGCAAAACTTTCTGAGTATCCCTAGCTCGGCATACGTCTCTGAAACGAGTGCGGTTTCGCAAGGGAACGTTAATGACGTGGAAGGGAAACGATCATTTATTTATTTATTTGAAGCGTTTCCCCATAACATTAAATGTACTTACATATAATGGATACACAATTTCAGATCGTATCCGTACCTAATGTATCCACATGAAAGTAATTTATTTATGTTTCGTTTGGGGAGAAATTTATTTATGTTCTTCAAAGAAATACATTTATTGTTGTAGTGTTGCATATTCAGAGAAGTGTATCATACATTATTTTAGATTTATGTGGGATTTAATAGATTACGATACATTATAATAATGGCCATTCTTTAGCGTTATTTCCATCAAGTGGCAACACAATACGTATATTACAGAGAGCAATAATTCTCCTAATGCATTCCCTTGTTATTTATACCTTGCTTTCGTAAGTTGCTTCAAAATTGTGAATCACCTCGTCCCCCCACCACTTCGCCATGAGTCCTTTTATATAGAAATCCTCTATCCCGAATATGAGCAACCGCAGGCAACTACACTGCCAATTTTATATGGGTAATCTCCCCCGCCTATTCACCGCTTTCACTCCAAAGTTGTGAGAAACAAACTTAAGTAATATTTGCCCCCATTTTATGTGGTCCCAGCGCAATAATCATCAATCCACTCAACTGAAGCATAAACCCTCTTATGCACACACGTGTTTTAGCCGTGAAAATCCACGGTTAATTCGCCGTGTCATCTGTGGGGTATGGATCACTATGGAAACTTATCCACGGACACAGCGGAAGCCCGACACAGCGCCACTGCCATATGCACCGTATTTATCCCTTGGCGAGACTTGTTTATTTACGGAGAAATTTGTACGAGTGTTGTATGGCGATGTATGAGAGCTTGTCCATGTTAACGGACGTTTTCATGGCGGATTACAAAATGTATGTACCTAAAGTGTCGTACGGCGAAAAAACCGTGCGGTGGGCAAGGATCACGTTTTCTTCTACGGCGCAGCTAACACACCGCGGCGCCGTACGTTAAAGAACACGTGTCGTGAACAAGAAGCCTGTAACGGACCTTAAGTACACTATCATCCACTAAATGATCAACAAATACATCGATTTCCAGTGAAAACCACTGACATAATTCAGCTATTATTTTGACTCGTGCAGCTATGAATCAGCACGATGAAACAATACTTTTACTCAGAATATTTCAAATTGCATCATTGCACGGCCTTTATAAACCGACCAAAAAGCAACCAAATTATCAGTCCCCGATTGATCACCTTCCCCCAAGGTTGCGACGGCATATCCGGTACCCCTCAACGAGGTCGCTCAACGGATCCGGCTCCTTGGTTTCCTTTCCTCACTATCCCTGAGTCTCGAAGCATCAATCTGTAATTCCAAAGACTCGAGCCGTGCCGAGTACAAGATACTAGGAGCACACATACAATCCTCATCCACTCTCCTACATAACCGCCGTCGTGCAACCCTCGCGTCTCGATAAAGTAATCCGGGCACTCGTTAATTCGGCAAGCGCTATAACTGGCAATATTCAATCAATTCAATCAATAAATATCTTCTACTTCATCAAAACCGCCTTTAAATACGGAGATTACTCGTAAATTGACACCACCACCTAACATCGAATAATTTGGAGTCTTGTGAGAGTCCCTCAAAAGCCCAAGACTTCTGCATGTATATATAGAGGCAGCTAAAGTACATGGAGTTGCAGCAATGTCGGATGACATAATATGGCTTTCATTAAAAAGTGATAATTGGTATGGTTGAGTTGATTTTAAACGAACCATCCGTTAAAATAATTATTTCTACTTTTTTACTATTACTTCAGAGACTGCTATCGTAGGACGACCCGAGCAAGGATTACCGTTAGTTGAAGTTATTCCACGCCTAAACTCAGCACACCTAGGTGCAACCGTAGAATATGGTGGAGCATCAACTCCTAATGTATCTCGTAAGTCTTGAAACACTCGCTCCATAGATATTTTTTCAAGCACAGGTATTTAATTACCGCGCGATCCGTTTTATACATTATTGCCAACACTCTTCTACTTGATGCAAACAATGCTTCTTTCTTGAAAAAAGCAAAAGAAAATAAGTTTCGGTTTCCGTAGAAAGTAATAACAGACGTATTTTTGTGCTTGCCAATATTTATTTTTATAAGGCACCAAAGAGTTTGTAACTCATCACTTTAATTGAAGGCTCTTCCTATTCAAATGTGCGACAGTAACTCCATCAGATCTTCCAGTGCATTTTATTGGTAATGTACCTATATTCAACTGGAGAAGTGCGTCGAAATTACGTTCTTTAACATTAATAAAAAGATGGTAGAACCTGTACGATCAAAATGGCATCGATCACAGCATGGCATTCCGCAGGAATCCTCCTCGGTTACCTGCTGTTTATTATACGGGGTGTTATTACTGAACGAGATTTTTTTTGTGGGTAAATCAGTACAACGAAGTAAGCAACTGTTAATAAGGATTTTTGAAAAAAACTGAAATATATATTTTTTTTCGAAAATTTGTCTTTTTTTTTTGTTTAAATGGTATGATCTGAACTATGATCATGATGCGCTACCTACCTAGCGGTTGGTAAAATGTCGCTTATATTCTTTATTTACGACTTATTACCTACCGCTAGATGGCGCAGCGCGCTCAAAATTTTCTGAAACCTTTATTTAACAGTCAACTTCTTCAAAATTTCAAATTAAAAATCAAACAAAACATATTTTTTATCCAGAAAAAATATTTTTTTATGATTTTTTCCATTTTTTTTTATCAAAAGTTGCTTACTACGTCGTACTGACTCACCCACAGAAAAAAATGCCCGTAGAGTAATAACACCCCGTATATGTAAATGAACTCCCTTTAGCGACGCAACAGAAAATCATATCATATTTGCCGACGACCTTTTATCTTAATTAGGGGTCAGACTAAAGCTGATGTCGAAAGTAGCGCAAATACAAGCTTTATATAAGTAACTGATTGGTTACGCACGAATAATGTAAGTGTTAATGCGGAAAAAAAAAACAAAATATATGCAGTTTCATTCCTATGAAACACAACAATACGAATTCGAAATAAAACATAATATAGAAAAGGAACAAAGAAAAGTGTATTCGGCTACAAACTGAGCAGGACTCGCAATATATAAAAAAAAACGCATTAGTATAGAATGAGTTTCTCTCAGGGAATCGGAACCTGGCACAGCAACGAAAGTGACGGTAGCTGCTGTTGACATATATAACTACTTGCGGAAATACGCTTCTCTCTATAATTTGTCTATAATCCTGTCGCAACGTTTGATGGTAAATCTATACGAGATCTACACAAAAAGGGAGGTTACTTTTGGAAATTTGAGGCAAGACATTTCTTCTTCTCAACTACGCAAATTTACTGGATTTTTCAGAAGAAGTAGTGCTACGGGTTAAGCTATCAGAGATGAATTCTCAGAATATTTTATCTCCCCGCAGGGTGAAGTAAGTTTTCAGCACAATAAGTGAATACCTACTCACGAATGCTGCCTAATATTAAAAAATAAAATGTACCTACTAACTTGAAAATAATAATAAAATAAATCTTGAAAATAAATATATGATTGTCAACAGACTGTGTGAAAAACCATATATCCAGTAATAAGACACAGGTTCTTTTAGATAGATCAGATCCAATCAGATATAAATTTCCAAACGACAAATATCAATCATAATTTAACATTATCCACCGTTTTAGTGGTTTATTCTTGTCGGCCAGAAACATTATAGCTTGATATGCGTACCATTTACGGTATACGATTGGTCAGCACAGGTTCCAGTTTTTGCTTTTGATTTCTTTCCTCCGGTTCCTCGGAAAATGGCTGTCCAAATTTTTGATTTTGCACACAACTTATCGCTTCTCAATACCAAATGAAACGGTAATTTTGATGAGAGATGTCCTGTCTCTGGTTTCTCTTTTATATGAGTTAGTTGCATTTTTAAATTTTTGTTTTAGCTGTGTTTCAATTTAAAATTTTATGTAAAACAATTCGGAATTAAAGAAAACCCAATCATTATACTCAATTGAAGAATGATTAACGCGCACTGTGGAAAATATAACCCTGTAATACACGGAAATAAGCATGTTATAAATGTAATTACATATATAACGTGGACTGTGGTTCGTGGATATGATTAATTATGACGCGTAACGGTGTAGTTACCATGTCACGTGCATGGTAACCACACTGCACATTCATTACGACACTCAACGAGATTTTACTTTTACCATGACAGCATATGCATTTGTATGTAACTAAAAGGAACTTGAACTTTTCCACGGGCGCGATACATTTCGAAGAAGTTCAAGGTGTGTTCGTCAGTCCACGCCATAGTTTAACTAAAGGCAACGAGGAAAGTTTAATTTAGTACTGTCACCAAGACAATAGCTAATGGCCCTATTGCAGTTAGGCCACTAAGAGCTATGTGTCGGCGAAACTCACGAGTCAACACCTATCTGGCAGCCTCCACACAGAGAACCGCATGCCAGATTCCTACCGCAGTGCAAGCCGGGGTAGGAATCTGCAATGCGGTTCAGTTTCCCCTAAGAATCAACCTTCGGACGCTCTTGGACGGTTTGAGCACAGTGCGGCGTCAGCCAGTCGATTGTGCATTCCGACTGATAGCCGGAGGAGTCTGGAAACGGCCTTGTTTCCTATAGAGCAGGGGTAGTTGGTAATCTTACGGCAACTGCCCTTGAAACGACCAATCGGCTACCCGACTCAGGGTGAACAGCCGGGCAAAGGATGCCGTGGTGGATTCGGTAGACACCGTATCACCGCTTCGTAAGGGTGAGGACTGCGCAATCGACCTCGAACCTGTAACAAGTCGGGAGACTGTGTTATCTGGTTGCTACTGGAAGTAAGGGCGCAAGTATCGGCCCGCTGAGTGATTAACCTGGTTATCTCGCTGTAAGGCGTTGGTCTCTTATGGGCGAGTGCCGTAACTAGAAAGTGGACTGTTTTCATCGCAAGTCTTCTACGTTCACCTCACGGGAGATATAACGATCAAATATCATTCAAACTTCCTTTCGTGACGGGTTTGCCCGTTGTTTGCCTGTTGACAGCTCCAGCTGTCACCAAGACAAAATACACGCGCACTTTCAAAAATCAAGAGAAGGTGACTGAAAGACGACTTACTGTCGACGGAGGCCAATCTGCGCGTCTTCACTTTCTCTCACTTCGGTTCGGTTCTCTTCGATCGGGACCGACCTGATAAGGGTTGGATTCGGCACGTTCGGGTTCCGTTGTCGGCACATCGACAAGTCTGATCCGACACATCTAGACTAATTCGATTCGGCCGAACGGCCCACGCCGAATGACGCCGATCGGCATATTGTGGACGTGCCTTAACGTTTAGTATCCACTTACAAGTAAATATATTAAAAAGAATAAAAAACACGACTGTCGTTACAGAAAGTGGACTATTGTATTTATAATTATTTTTATTACTGTTTTTATAAAACAGTATTGGTTTATGTATTTATCCATAAGATACATGTATATTTCCGCAATGTACTCAATGTACGCAATGTACGCAATGTACTCAATGTAATCAATGGAAAGAAATCAATCACCTGACAAATGCAAACTCTTTTGATAGCGCCTTGCCACCAAACTTCGATGCAGAGTCGTTAAATGTATATTTCTCTGACAACTCAAAATTTTTAAAAGCGGACGTAGATTCTATTCAGTATTACAATATGCATCCTAATTTACGCAACATCAATACCTTGCAGTTTAATAAGGTGTCTTACAGGGAAGTCACGAAATATATAAATGAAATTAGCTCAAATGCGATTGGGAATGATGGCATTTCTATCAAAATGTTAAAAATCTGTTTGCCATATATAATTGAGTACATTACCGCTATAATAAACAAGTGCATCGAAACCTGTCAAGTGCCACGTCAGTGGAAAATTTCACTGATTCGCCCGATTCCAAAGAAAACACCTGTTTCTAGTTTTAAAGATCTCCGCCCTATCAGTATTCTTCCTTGCTTTTCAAAAATCCTGGAGAAGGCTATTTATTCACAAATGATTCCTTTTATCGCGAAAAATAATCTGCTTCCTGATTACCAGTCTGGCTTTCGCCGCAATCATAGCACCTCTACTGCGCTGGCGCACGTCACAAATTTATGTCTATCCAACATGGATAATGGCAAAGCAACTGCCCTCATACTTTTAGATTACAGCAAGGCTTTTGATTCTCTGGATCACTCTCTTCTGGTGGCAAAACTTTTACATCTAGGCTTTTCTGGGTCAGCATGCGAATTGATACGTAGTTATCTGTCAGAGCGTTTTCAAAAAGTAATTTTGAAAGATGTATCTGGCCGTCAATCGATTTCCTCTCTTCGTGAAGTTAAAACAGGCGTACCACAGGGATCGATACTGGGCCCGGTCTTATTTGCACTATATACTTCTGACATAGCTGCAAATTTTGAAAACTGTCGCTATCATCTATATGCCGACGACACTCAATTAATGCATTCCATAGACACGAATTGTCCATTTTCAGCAGTCAGCCTAATCAATGGCGATCTTAAAAGGTTATCCGCTTGGTCCAATAAACATGGCTTACAAATCAACCCTTCGAAGTCATGTTTTATGATTATTGGGTCGAAACAGGGCAGGACTAAAATTGCTAACTATGGCTCTCTTCCTATAATGGTGGACAGTTTGCCAATACCACTGGTCACTACGGCTAAAAATCTGGGTATTCTATTTGATGGAAAATTACGGTTTGAGGAACATGTCAGCAAAAGCGTTGGGTGGGGTTTCTCACGTCTAAAGGCCTTATACAGAATTCGGGAGTACCTCAGCGTCAGAATCAGAATACTACTTGTAAATGCCCTTATATTGTCTATAATGGACTATGGCGATTGTGTGTACGGCCCCTGTCTATATAGGAAGACTGAGCGGAGACTTCAGAGACTGCAAAATGCCTGCGCAAGATTTTGCTTTAGGATTCCTCCACGTCATCATGTGTCACCATTCCTTGCGAAAGCTTCCATGTTGAATATGAGTAAAAGAAGGCAGCTCCATCTTGCGACCCTTGTACTCAAGGTAGTACGCAATAAACAGCCGCGATATCTTTACTCTATTATGACGTGGTCCCGTAACCGGCATGTCCATTCAACACGGGCACGTGAACAACTTGCTATAATACCCAAGCACAAAACTACACATTTCCAGTGCAGCTTTTCGTATTATTCTGCGGTTGTATGGAATCGGTTGGGAATGGCTTTGCGATCGAAATCAATTGCAGTATTTAAGGACCACTTTAAAAGTTTATTATTAAAGGAAGATATTTAGATGTCATAATTTGATTTTATTTTAAAATAACTATTGCTAATTGGATTATTACTATTTTCTTCGTTTATTTATTAATTTGTAACCTGATTATTTAATGTTAAATATTTTGATTTTGATTATTTTTGATTTATTATATGTAGATTATTAAATTTATGTAATTACGTTATTTTCTTTTAATATCATTTGATGTTAAATATCTTGATTTTGATTATTTCGATTTGTGTATTTATTTGATTATGATTATTTGGATTTTTTGTTTTAAGATTTATTTGATTTGGTTATTTTATTTTAAAAATCATATACCTATGTATCAATAATTAATAGGTGTGTCCTGAAAACCAGGATAAGAGATATCCTGAGGATACCCCTAATTTGCAGCGTTTGTAGCTTTATTTCATAGTCTTTGTCTATTTATAGTTTTAATTTTTAATCTGTGTGTTCTTGTTTTTTTTTGTATATGTTTTTTATAACAGCTGCAAATAAATAAATAAATAAATAAATAAATAAATTAGACCATTCATTTGATACTTAACGCTATATATTTATGTTAATTTATTGACATTTGGACAACTAATTTTTGATAATTTACGTAGTGGCGGAAGCGGTATGCGGCCTACCCGCGGAACAACGGATTGACGGCTCTTTCAGTCTATCCTAGACAACGGCGGCTGCAACGTCGCCGAAACGTCGGGTGCTACAAATTTCACGAGGTAAATTCGTTTTTTATCTTATTTATAACGCCTTTAATCTATCAGGTAATTTATTAAAAAGTGTAAGGTAATAAATAAAGACTTGTCACCTGAAACTTGGCCGTACGTGAACGAGATACCGAAAGGGAATCCGGAAAACCATATAATTATTACACGGATTTCGGATCCGGTTGTTTCGGCGAGGAGCGGCATTTCTGACGCCTTTCCGGCTGCAATTAATAATTGTGACACCGGGCGCTGCGTGGCTTCTGCGTATCTTGTAACCATTTTATGCGACACCTCTTCCTCGGCGCCAAATCCCTGACACTGAAATATTTATGGCGACACGCGAGGGAAACACAACCCTCGTCATAAATCCAATAGAGAATAGTGTCACGCTTGACGGCCATGGCCGCGATTGCCGACGACTCTGTTGCATTCAAATACAGCGGATTATGACGAGAGACTTTTGTTGTATGTGATTTTAAAACCCAAACGAACGTTTGGGGGGGGTTTCGCGCGAGCTAATCCGGGGGAAGTCGAGCGTTTCGGATAGACATTCGCGGGGCGCATAATTTCGATCGGATGAGCTTTTGCCGTACGACGCATCGTCGCGGAGATATGAGCGAAAAAGCGCGAAAATGTGTTCTCCCTCTCGAAGCTCTCTTCGGCGTATCGCGCGAGGGAATGCGGGGGTTAATCCCCGCTGCACGTACAAGATTTACCGCATGGTGATTTTGTTTTTGTATAAATAAGAAAAGTACGTAGAAACCTTAAGCTGAGCTTCGTGCTGAAGTCCAGAATTCCCCAATCGCTCAAGACGAAGGTGTTCAATCAGTGCGTTTTACCGGCTATTACGTATGCTCGTGAGACATGGACACTGACTGCTGGGATGATCCACGAGCTTAAGGTGGTGCAGCGTAACATGGAGCGAGTCATGCTCGGCATATCGTTGCGGGCTCGAATCCGAAACGAGCTTATCAGACAGCGCACGAAGGTGGTCGACGTGGGTCAAAGAGTGGCAAAGCTGAAATGGGCTCGGGCCGGCCACGTGGCCCGACGACACGACCAACGGTGGAGCAAGCGCGTTTTGGAGTGGAGACCCCGGTTAGGCAGAAGAAGTGTGGGACCACCGGCCCGATGATCTGATGACAGGACCAGTCTGGATGAGGGAAACGGACAACCGATCCGGTTGGAGAGTGATTGGAGAGGCGTATGCCCAACGGCGGGAGAATGCGCGCTGATGATGAAGAAGAAGAAGAAGCAATAATAAAAACATGAATACATACAACCCATGCGATTATTCTAAACCAATGATCATTCTAGACCATTTATATACCTACAACTGATGTTTTCTGACAAAGAAACTACTTCCAATATTATTACTAAAATTATATGATAAAATATTAGACAAAGATGAAGAAAACATATGTCCAATTAATAAATATAAAATAAACAAAATAATCAGTCATACATGAGTTACATACATAATACATATACATATACGTACATACATACATACATAAATACATATACACATGAGAAATACATTTATAATATTTTCGGTACATAGATATTGTAACATTTATTTCTTTATATGTATATATAGAAACCATAGAAACTATATAAAATGTAAAAAAGAAGAGAAAGTTTCAGAATTTCTTTATTATACGAAAGAAACGTTACGTTCTGCACAGAAGAAGTCTGTGCAGCTAAATACATAAAATGTAGATAAAAGTTAATTAAAATCAAATAATAAAAGAATATAAAAATCCTTTAAAGGAAAATCAAATGTAAAATATAATAAAATAGAACAATTTAAAAACGATGTAAAAACAATAATAAATAAAAGCGCTAGTCAGCGGAGAGGGGAGAACTCAGGGTCAGCTCTCCGTTCTTGTTCCAATTATAGATACAATTTACAACTAAAATGGTTAAAACATTAAAATACAATAAAATAATGGTTCAGGTAGGGGAAAGGTTTGAATCTCGCGCCAGGTAGTTCGCTGCTGTCCACAGGCTGCAGTTCCCACGCCGAATACCAGGGGCGCTGACGTCTGTTCCCGCTCGGCCCGCGGACGATACGATCCTCCGCAACTATCGTACTAGTGCGATACGAGGCTCGGATAGTATGGAGGAGCGGCAGGATCCAAATATCACGCCTGTCGACGGGGCGAGAAGGCGGACGTAGTACGAGGCGGCGGTAGGGGGGTAAGGAGTCATGCGGCGAGAAGTAGGCGTGCGATCACGAATATCGCAGTGAATGTCGCCGTGAATGTCACGAATGTCGCCGTGATTAAGGCCGTTTTCAATCCTCCGCGGAGATCCCTGCAGCCGTAGAAAGGCTTCATTACAATATTATCGCGCCAAGAACGAAAACGGATCATCGAAAGGAACAGCGACTATCGCCTCAGTCCAGTCGTTGATTTCCGATACATCGTCAAACGATCCAAATAAAAGTCACTTAATAGTTCTAACATCGAGCAAACTCACCAGGTAATAGTCCTAAATCACACACAGACTCCCCGGGATCTCGTTCGGAATCAAGTCGGATTCAAAATGACCCAAATTATCTTTTGGCTGGTAGACCGCCAAACTTTTGGCGGGCCCGGCAAGGAAACCCCTTATGCTATGCGCGCGAGTTTTTAAAAATCAAATTCGACATTTGAATTGCGTTATATTAAAATATTAAAATCATGTGATAATAAAATTGATTTTTATTTATAGTGAAAACTAGGATGAAATACCCATATTGCACTATCCTTAATTTAAAATCCGGAATCCAAAATCGTAAAGGAACCAACGACCTTCGACTGCTGTCAATCTACATTCCACAATTCCATCGGAGAATAATTAAAATATTCTGAATGTAAATTTATGAGCTAACAAAATAATTAGGAATTATGACCAAAAGACTAATCAAAAACTATAACTAAATAATTAACCACTTTTGGGCGATATTCCGAACATCGTACAGTCTCCTTTGTTTCTGGCAACGATTCTCAGCGAATCATCGCAGACGTCACTATGCGCGTCTGATTGGTCAGCTACGCGAAAAGTCGGAACTGTCAAAAAATGAACACGACGCGCCATCGATCGCTGAAGTGAATGAATATTGTGGAAGGAAATTGTGGAAAAGCAAATCGGAAAACGCGAAGTGCGTTACAATATATATAAACATACATTCGTTATACATGACGGTAGTTTTTATAATACTCGTACATTAGGAGTTTTATATTATTAGCAATTCATCTTACCATTTTAGGTTTTATAAAAAACATACCCGTACGCTAATAAATAACACAATGAATAATGTCAAAAACCGTATAAATCTTCGATTAACACTATTTAGCCCCGGTAGTTATTATTACTCCGGGGTAATTGTATTAAGGTTCTTGGAAATATAGTTAATATTTATAGGTCTAAAGATACAAAATATATATAGCAAAATATCAGATTGTCGACACAGGACGTCGAATCAGTCCATAGCGCAATTTACAACAAGCGACAACTGTCACTGTATCAGTCGTCACGCCAACTTGGTGAAGCGATTTTCACACCGTGAAGACGACATTGAGAACCCTCAATGGGGTTCAGCTCATTCCTATCTGCTGCAGGAATAGTAACCGAGTAGACAACGACGGACTTCATCGTCATAGCCATCCTGGTAACAGCAGGCAGCATCAACATGATAATAAAGTACTGGGAATAATACGGGGCTTGCTAAGCAAACACACCGCCACAAGAGCAAGTCAACCACATATGATGAGCACCATCTCCGATCTCAGAAGCCCTCCAGTGCAGTAAAGTGTACCAATCGCTTAAAGCTAGCAAAAGAAAAACGTGTTAAAAATGTAAAAGTGTTTTTACATTTTCACACTCACTATGCCGACACCATTTTATTTATTGAAAATGTCCCCATTCCTGGGTGGGGGGAGGGGGGGGAGGGTAAAATAACGAGACGTTATCGCATTATACCATAAATCATACAATATGCAATAGCGTCTATCCATGTACTGAATGGCTATTATATCACAATGGAAATGCAGTTGAGATGACGTTATAATGTAGTGCAATCCAGCATGCCACCTGTACTACAATTTAATGCACTGGATTTGAGAATACAAACGTTTCGCTTTTGAATATCTCCCGCTGCCCCCAATCCTTTGTATGTGACAATGAACGATTTCGATGGTACATTAATAATAGAGGCGCCCAAAGTATTTATCAGCATCGACGACAAGATGTAAATAAGTAAATATATTAAAATTCGTGCAGCGTCTCAGGCCTCACAGCTGATTGACTGGTTTCTCCTGGCGGGATTTGCGCACCGTTCGGCGACGCCAATCGGTTGTGCACTCTGACTAATAATTGCTGTATGTAAAGGGAGTTAATGGGAGTTTTGGGAGTTTATGGGCCCATGCTGAGTTGGCCACGAAGACCCATTCTGTTCAGTGTTGGTCACACTCACGGGTCAACACCTATCCGACGGCCTCCACGCATGAAGTGCGAGCCTGGGTAGGACTCTGGCCTTATGGTTAGTTTCCCCTGGGCGGCCTGCGCACCGTGCGGCATAAGCCAATCGATTGCGCACTCTGACTAACAGTCGGTGGAGTCTCGAAGCAGTACTGTTTCCTATAGAGCGGGGGTGGTTGCGGACCTTACGGCGACTGCTCTTGAAACGACCATCGGCTACCCGATCCTGGATGAACAGCCGGGCAAAGGATGCCGTGGTCCGCGATAGATTCGGTATACACCGTTTCACCGCTTCGTAAGGGAGAGGACCGTGCAAGCGACCTCGAACTCGTAACCAGTCTAGAGACTGGAGTAATCTGGCCGCAATTGGAAGTAAGGGCGTGAGTGTAAGCCCGCTGGGTAACACTCCTGGCTATCTCGCGGTAAAGCATTGGCCTCTTACAAGTTTGTGGCGGAGCTAGACGGTGGACTGTTTTTGTCCTAAGTCTTCTGGGCTCACTCCAGGGAGATAGAACGACTAATCGTTAAAACTTCCTGCGGTGACGGGCTCGCTCGCTGTAGTCGACAACTCTAGTTGCTGTCTCTGTAAAGGAGTCTGGAGACTATGGAAATAAACTGTCTTCTAAGTAGCGGGGGTGGAGGTTTACCTGTTGTCATGCCACTCTTGAAATGACCTTGAGCCATCCGATCCCATGTGGCACTACAGGCAAAGGACGACCAGGTTCGTGATAAATTAAAATTGAATTACCGCTGTAATACAGCTTGTAGAGGCCGCGTAAGCGACTTCGGACCCGCAACCAGTGGGCAGGACGGAGGCCTTCCTACAAAAACTGGTAGTTTTGGTAGGAAGGCTGGGGACGAGGCTGCCCGCTGGATAACTCTTCCGGTGCCTCGTCGTAAGGCGTTGGCCTCTAACGTGCTTGTTGACGGAGCCAGGCAGTAGATTGTCTTGTCTCTAAGTTTTCTACGTTCATCCCACGGCTGATAGAACGACCACATTTCGTTATACCAGCCTGGGGTGACGGGTTCGTCCGTTGAAGTCGACGCCGCCTTACTGTCCAGCTCCCTCCACTCGTGATCCGCACTGGGATTGACGACCTTGAGCCATGATCGCCAGATTGTCTTGTTGGTCGATCCGACTCGTGAATAAGCTTCTTCGAAATGTAGTTTTTTATTTTCAGTCGTTAATTTGTAGTTCCAGCAGTAATTGTTTGCCATAATCCACAGTGTATTCGGCGTGGCGTAGGTTGATTAAATTATTTCAAACTATACCAAATTCATTCATGTAAGCTGATATCCACTGTAAGCCCCATAAACCGAGACGACTGAGATCATTTTAGACGCATAAAACTCAAAGTTCACACGATTTTTCTTTTATATTGCGTCATTTGTAGCCATAAAAGTGATTGAGGGGTGCGTCAGGTTGAGCGAAGTGCTTTGCGGGTTTAACACACTGCAGAGCGAGTCGGGTCATTGCTTAGCAATCGAACAAAGCGATATGAGAACCGTAATCAATAAGTAAATCGTAAATTGGCATAATTTTTATTTATTTTATTTTATTTATTACAACTGTAACATATACAATATACATTACTGCAGCATTTCAAAAATTAAACATCTTTGGACCAGTAACGAAAAATAATTAGGGATATTCTCATGATACCTCTTATCCATTATACGAATTGCTGCCATTACAGGACCGTTGGATATTCATTACAAATTGCCTGCATTTTCTCTATGGATGTATTCCTAGGTTCCTACGGATGCTTCCGCTCTGTTCGACTTTTGCAGCTTCATTTGCGCTAATAATATTGGCTAGGCGGTAATAAGGCCTCTGATGAGTATTTAAAGTACATAACACGATCTTCCATCCACTAATGGAGATTCTGCCTGAGTGAAGGCAAATTTTCCTCACCTTTGTTGCATATTTTACTTCCGCAGTTGAGTACAACTAGCACAAAATACACAAATAAAAAATATACTAGGGTTTTGATTATTTTGTTGTTTATCTCTTTTCACACTCAGCTGAATAACAATATATGTTGCACTAGAATATTGATATATGAAATGATAAAAATATATATTCGCAGCTGTTATACAGGGTGACGCACGGAAGATGGACGGTTTTTAATTAAGTAATAGCCAATTTTAAAATCAATGCATGTTTATTGACATTCAAGTTTTCAAGACAGACCTATTATTGGTACAACAAGATATGGAATACATACGGGTGGATATGCGGGAATCTTAATTCTCATAGTGATAATTGATAATAATTAGAAAACTAGTATTTTCAAAAAGTAGGAATAGGTTTTTTTTTTATTTGTTTAGTGGGGCTTTTCTAAGGTCTTTATGAGCCTTGTAACACTGCGACCATTGCTGATCTATTGTGTTCGCCACCAACTTTAGTTCTGCGCTAAGCCTCGTGTCATTTAAGAACCGCAGCAGGCTTTTGGTGCTAGATTGTTTTACCTCCTCAGGTTGGAGGTAATGACCACCCAGGTGGTTGTATCTTTTACGCATCAGCAGGAATAGGTTGAATATAAAACTTCTAAAATGTTGAAGGTAACAAAAAATCACGCTACGATTTATTAAAATATCGGTTGTGTCACTAAAAAACTTTCCCGATAAGTAGCCAAGGACTTATGGATGGATTTTGAGCGTGATGTCCCTTCGGGAAGAAGGCTGACATGACGACCGCGGATAGAGGGAATGCAACGCTTTAAACACGTTCGATTCAATCGTTTACACAAATATACTGCTCGGCGAATTCATTGCGAATTCGGCCCAACAAGGCATCTTTTGATACAGAATTTCATGTCTAATACGTTAATATTTTGAGATTCAAATATGACTCGTTCTCCCCTGGTGAACCAATTTCAACCACAACCTTTTGAACCCTTGCCGTTACTAAATGATGCCTGCATGCCAAAAGAGAATGGGCATTTTGGACCCACTTTTCTAATAGCTGTAATTCATTTACCAATATAAAAAATCTAATATTTTAAAACATGTATTGCTAGAATGACTTGCCTGTCTGTGCGATACAAAAATACACGTACCTATTTCAATTATAAGCCGTTTCTGAGATATATCCTATTGCATAATGGCTAATTACCTATATCCCCTAGGGCACCTAACACATCCAGGTATTTTATTTCTAATATCTATAACGCAAACCGACGCAGAATACAAAAAAGGATAAAGTACATCCTGTGTGTAAGTAAAAATTATATATTCTTAAGAATGCTCGACTTTGTCAGCTGTATATGGAGGTGAAATAATGAGATATGTCGCTTGAACTCTGTAATGTGTCTCATGATTTCATTGCCGCTCTATTTACTGATGAATGTAATATTGTTAACCTAAAGCCAGCTGTTCCACATGGTTGGCAAAGTGACCGTACATAATAATACAATATCTTTTATAGATCTTCCCTGCAAATAATATATTTTTAATAAATAATTTTCATGAGGGTTTTCGTGTAATTTATGGCCATATTTAAGAAGATTCCGTACTTCGAAACTCCGAAACGGCTCATAATTCAGGTAAGTTGTAGGAATCATATTCTTTATATATAAATAGATCTTTCCAATGGTAAATACGTTATTTTTATTGGAGAGGTAGGGACCCATACAGCTTTGCCCATTGTCCTTTCAGCTTAATCGGATTAAGCGTTTGGGTGTTATCGTAAAGGAATACATGGACACACAGACAGACTTCCATCTGGAAATGGTATTAATCGTCTCAGAATGGCTTTAAATATATACGTCCTCTTCACCTCGAAAAAATGTTTTTCGTGATCACAAACCTTTCCATCCTCGTTTGTTAGTGGGCCGGTAAAGTAAAAATCTCGCTTAACGTATTTTATTTTATTTTATTTTATTTTTATTTTAAACCAGTTGATAGGAGTTCCTACACTTGGTTATGTCAAAAGTAATAAAAATAACAAATATAATATCAAAAAATCTACGAGACGCGCAAGCTAACTGACGTATTACTTACGGTAGTCTCCGTTTTTTGTGATTTAAAAATAGTTACAGTGTTTTGATTAGAAAAAAAATCACCATACACATACAGTGAAGTGAACTCAAGCAAACAGTGTTAAAAAACCAAAAATCTATCACGTATGTACTTTACTCAAATATATAAAAGTATTTCAAGCAAAACAGACAAAGTGTACCCCATTCGTGTCCGAATATTCGTGTTCATCGTCGTTTTGACATAAATTCACATATCAACAGATACATATGTAGCTAATAATAGTCGCAGCGAAGGAGTCACCGCTTGGCCGATTGGCTTAGTTCACTGCTTTTGCACAGAGGCCCTGAGTTCGATCCCAGCTCGGGTATCAAAATTCTGCTTTTTTTTCTCGGATTGAAATTGGAAAGTGACCGCCCTCTGTTGATTCTGAGCGAAAACTGATCGATATAAAACAAAAAATAAAATAAAAAAAGTAGAAATATTATTATCTAAACTAGGCCTTCTTTCGACACTTCTTACAACTAAAAGAAGAACCGTTTCGGCACTGCCCTCTATGAGCGAATAGTCAAAGCATCAATCGTACAGGAAATTTCAATCATCGTATAGTCCGTATCAGAAAAATTGGAATTTCGTATAGTCCGTATCAGAGAAATAGCAAGACCGTATATATCCATATTATTATCTGAATAAAAACATTACCGTCGACTTCGGTTAATATGGCTGATTCTCCTAATGCATTCGATTGCAAGAAATGCAAAAAAATAATCACAGATCCGGATGAAATTTTAAGGTGTTGTAACTGCAAAGTACGTACTCATAATGGGTGCTCAATGAGAAAAGTTAACAAGGTAGGGATTAAGACCTGGAATTGCGCCAATTGCATTGAGAAACCTCGGAAGAAATCTCCTCAACCTCTAACGTTTAGCGCTTCCAACGAATGCCGCAGCGACCCAGATTTATCCAGCCGTCCTACCATTCGCAAGCAGATTGAAATCACAGGAACTCCGCAATCACCAGCATTTGTAAGCAGAGAGGACCTTCGACAGATGCTCGCCGAATTTAAAATTAACATCGCTGGCATAATGGAGGATAAACTTTTAGAAAAGTACTCCGAGTTAGCCTCTCAAAACAACGAGATTCTGCAAGCCATACAAGCGATCTCCATGAAGTACGATGAAATTCTCGAACGTGTAAATGTGGTTGAGGAAAAATGTGCTTCTTTCACGAAAATTAAAGAAACTAATGTAGCCCTCTCTAAGCGCGTCTCATATCTTGAGGAAAAACTGGATGCTCTGGAGAACCATGGGACTGCTACTGAAGTTGAAATCCGTGGACTTCCAGAGCTACGCCAGGAAAACCTCTCACAAATATTTGGCGATATCCACAATACCATCAAGAGCACAGTGGACTTGAAGGAAGTCATCGCGATCAATCGGAAAACTCAAGTGCAGCCGGGTGCAGGTGGACCCAAGCCAGTAATAGCTAAATTCACTACTCAACATCATCGCGATAGCTTCATTTTTTCTCTAAAAGTATTTAATAAAAACTGTAAAAGTAATAGTGAGAAGCTAAACACGGCCCACATAGCAATTCCGGGACAACCAAAGCCAATCTATGTATCGGAGAACTTGACACGACGTACAAAATATCTCTTTATGGCCGCTAAAAAGTTCGCTAAAGAAAGGCGCTTCTCCTTCTGCTGGTGCAAAGGGGGCTGCGTCTTTCTGAGGAGGCAAGAGGGTTCAAAGTTATTTCGTGTGCGAAGCGAAGACACGTTTGCCCAAATTGACTAACCGTTGCCCTTCTTCGACTAAGGCCATACTCTATCTGTTTTTTTATTCGATTCGATCAAAACTAGTTCATGTTGTATTTGTTATTATAGTAAATTTCGTAAGTTGTATGTATCTTTTGCTATATTTAATATTCCATTTATTTATTATTATATCTATATATACGATACGTAATATTATTTATCTATTATTATATTATACCTCAGTGGAAGTTTTATGTTGTAATATGTTTTCCTCAAAATGACTGAGGTGCTAAACTCCTTGGATGACTTTAAACAAATTACCTGCGAGGAATTTGATTGCCTGAATAGTTGTAAAAGCTATATAATGGCAACCGACGGTATTAATATTTTGACATTAAATATACGCAGTATAAATAAAAATTTCGATAATTTTATGACGCTTCTACATCGTTTCGATAACTTATTCGATATTTTAATCTTAACAGAATGTTGGATCAGTGATTCGTATTTGCCAAAAACAATAAATGGGTTCATTTGTTACAATACCAAATGCGTTAGGCTGCAAAATGACGGGATAGTCGTTTACATTAAAAGTGAGCTAGGAGGAATAGTTTCGGAAAAACTTGTAGATGATGCCAACTGTCTCTCCTTATCGCTGGAAGGTAAAAATAATATTAATATTCTAGCAATATACAGATCTCCTAGCAAGTCAAATATAACGCCTTTTTTGGAGTCCCTGGATAAGCTATTGTGTAATTATTCTACAGTGTCTAATTTAATTTTAACAGGTGACCTAAATATTAATATCATTAATGAGAAACATCGTCAGGTGGATGACTACCTGAATATGCTAGCTCATCATGGTCTAAATGCAGCCATAGAGAAGCCAACCAGAATTGCTGACAATTATGCAAGCTGCATCGATCATTTTATGATCAAGGCTAAACTGTCAATTAAATCTTTTGTATATGAGGCTTGTATTACGGATCATTTTGCAATAGGTATTTGTATATCAAAGACCAAATCGAAACCATGTAGTCGAAATACCACAAAGACAATCATCGACAAAGATTTATTTACGGATATAATTAAAACTACTGATTGGAGTCACATTCTTGCAACATCCGACACTAATCTGGCAGCGGAATACTTCCTAAATAAAGTCACTTGCGCCATTAAACATGCTTCCAAGGAAAAACATATTAAAATTAGTAGAGCAAAATTAAAAATCAAACCATGGATATCAGACGGTCTTTTATCAAGTCTAAGAAAACGCGACAAAATCCACAAAAGCGTGAAAAAAAATCCTAATGATTTACAGCTACTCGCCTATTATAAAACCTATCGCAATACGTGCAAAAGGCTCATAAAACAAACTAAATATGACTACTACAAAAACTTGCTTAATGAAGTCAATGGAGACAAAAAAAGGACATGGGAAATAATAAAAAACATAGCTTTCGGAAAAAAAGAAAATTCAAAAATTAAGGCTGTTAAAATCGGTCAAGAAATCACAAATGTCGATCAGTATCCGCAAGTCACATTAAATTTTATAAAACAGTATTTTGCTACTGTAGGAGAAAAACTGGCAAAGCATATACTCCGGGATATTGATTCGACGGAGGATATTTTATCGAACTCATTAAATAGCGAGAAAAAAAGTACATTATCATTCCACTTCACTCCTACTGATACAAGCGAGGTTAGGAAAACAATTAGGAACTTAAAAAAATGTGCCCCCGGCTGTGATGAAATTCCTAGTGACCTGCTGAAATATGCGGAGGACTGGATTGCAGAGCCTATCGTTCACATAATTAATCTAAGTTTTAAAACTGGAGTTTTTCCCCAATGCTTTAAGAGGGCAAAAGTTATACCAATCTTTAAGTCTGGTAGTAGTGATGAAATTAGCAACTATCGGCCTATCTCCTTGCTTAGCGTGTTTTCAAAAATCATCGAAAAAATTGCTAAGTCACGGCTTGTTAAATTCTTTGACTCAGAGGGACTTTTCTCTGATCATCAATACGGCTTTAGACAAGGTCGAGGGACAAATGATGCCATTAATTTCGTTACTCAATCCGTAGCTAAGAGTATTGACCAAGGGAAAAAAGCCATGGCAATTTTCCTCGATCTGTCTAAAGCATTTGATACTGTTTCACATGCGATACTTAAAAAAAAGCTCTTTGGATATGGTATACAGGGATGCGCGAATAAATGGATAGAAAGTTATTTGAAGGACAGGTCACAGATTTTAGTGATTGACGGCAAAGAAAGTGACAGTGCCGAAATATCCTTTGGTGTACCTCAAGGCAGCGTACTTGGCCCTATTCTCTTTCTGATGTACGTCAATGATTTGTGTGAATTGCCTCTTGGCGATTATGCAAGAATTGTCTCCTTTGCTGATGACACGGTTATCCTCGTTGAAGCAGAAACATGGGCTGAGGTACTAGTAAAGGCACAAAATAGCCTGGACAGTGTGAAAGCATGGCTTGATAGACATGTCCTAACTCTGAATGCCTCAAAAAGCAATTTCATTGTGTTTGGATTACGTCCTGTAGTCATCACACCTCCTCCATCATTGACAATCCACTCTAGCCACTGTAATAGGCAACCATCCTGCGCTTGTTACCATATCCAAGAAAAAACCGAAGTCAAGTATCTGGGTGTCCTAATAGACTCTAAATTGAGCTGGGATAACCAATTATTACAACTCTCTTCGAGGTCTCGGAAACTAGTTTTCGTCTTTAGAGAATTACGCAACGTCCTTTCTAAGAACTCCCTAAATATGGTTTATATGGCCCTGTGTCAGGGTTTATGGGTACACGGAATAATAGCTTGGGGAGCATGTGTAAAATCTGTCTTGGATCCTCTAGTGAAAGCCCAAAAGCTTTTGTTGAGGGTAATCAATAGAAGGCCCCCACGATATGACTCCAACATGCTATTCAAAGAAAGTAATGTGTTAGACATACGCCAGCTGTTTGTGAAACAGTCACTCATGTTCTTCCATCGAACCTCAGATAAACGACTACGAAGCCAGCAACACCGAACTACAAGAGCATCTGCAGGTCTGAATTATGCCGTTCCCCGAGTTAATTCTTCATTTGCCCAAAGACAATTCAACTATATAGCACCTAAAATATTCAACCGCCTTGATGACAAAATAAAGGAAATAGAAAATACCATTTTATTCAAAAAAAATATAAAAAAATGGCTTGACGACATAGGTCGTTCAAGGACAGAGAAAGAACTGCTGCAAGTCATATCTTAAAAAATATATATATATTTCTGCATAACTTTATTATTATACTATATAATATGATATAAGATATTAAACAAAATGTACTATATTGTAATATAATGCAAAAGAATAATACTATAATATATTTAGATCGTTATATTTATATATTTGTGTATGTATGTATATGTATGTGTGTATGTGTATATGTATCTATATGAGTACCTACGTCAGTTAGGCTTCTCCACCTAAGTCAGAAAGTAAGTCGTATGCCCAGATACAGGCTATATTTGGCCTAGTTGGGTATACGCTGAGCATGGTCATGTGAATGTGGGCCGTTGTTTCTTCGCACCATTACTTGTTATGACCATTTTTATGCGTTTTATAAATATGTTTGATACAAATAAATAAATAAATAAATATAAATACCTATTAAGGTATCAGCTATGAACGTCGGTATTGCAAGGTATGAACGTTGAACATCCAAGCGCAGATTTTCTAGGTTTTTTATGTAGAGGAAACAACATTTTCCAATATTTTCAATCAAAATTCTTAAGTAATTTCGTAAAATTTTCTATCTAATTTTCTATATAATCCTAAGTACTAAATAATCAAACAAATATTGGATAATTTCACAAATTATCATACGGGAAGATGTTTTAAAGAAAAAACACAAATACAAAGAAATCAGTAATAATAATTATAGTCAATAAATAGTTAGAAGACAAAAAAAACGCAATTGTAAAATAGTCAATAATAGAAAGAATAAGGAATAATAATAGTCAAGTAGGTCAATAGAGCTGCGAAAAATTGATATTGTCGAAATCCTCAATGTTATAAATGGGGTTTTTAGTCAAAATACCCTGTACCTTTTTCTTAAAGTGAACCTCCCCAAGGCCCCTGATGTGTAATGGAAGTTTGTTGTAGAATAAGTAAGATTGGCAGAGAAAGCTATTCCGAACCTTACTCAGACGCACCTTAAAATGACGCAAGTCCTCTTTATTTCGCGTATTATGCGAATGAATATTTGAGTTAGTTGAGGTAGTCTCGATATTTTTTCTCGTATACATGATGTTTTGGTATATATACGCGGCGTACAAAGTCATGATACCAGATTCGATGAAGTACTGCTTGCAAGATGTTAGCGAAGATATTGAGAACAGATTTCTAATCGCTCGTTTTTGTAGGCGAAAGATCCTTATAACATTTGCCGCCATTCCCCAGAACATGAGGCCATAACTTAATAGGGAATGGAAATAGGCAAAGTAGACAGATTTGGAAGCTTCAAAGCCACATAACAATTTGATTTTTTTTATGGCAAATGTGGCATTACTTAATTTTTTGCTCAGTTCTTCTAGGTGAGTCGACCATTGCAGATTGCTATCAATATGAATGCCTAGAAATTTCGTATGATCAACATTTTCTAATACTTTATCACCATATCTAATACTGAAGATATTATTTTGGGACGGCCGAAGAGAGAAATTGATGGAGTTTGATTTAGATGCATTAAGAGACAACTGATTTAATTGGAACCAAGTACCAAGTTTTTCCATGGTAAATTCAATTCGCTTAACTAGTTGTTCATGATTTGCATCGCTGAAAATTAGTGAGGTATCATCTGCGTACAGTACAATTTCATCGTTATCAGATAACACGCATTCTGGTATATCATTGATGTATACAAGAAAAAGAAATGGTCCCAGAATGGAAACTTGAGGTACCCCTTTAGTAGTTTTTTGGTGATCGCTCAAGCTGTTTTGGACTTTAATGACTTGCGTCCGTCCTTGTAGGTAGGATTGTATTAGGCTTAGAACTGTATCTCTAATGCCGTAGTGCTCGAGCTTCTGAAGCAAAATAAGGTGATCGACGCAATCAAAGGCCTTGGATAGGTCACTATAGGATTGGGCCTTGGTAGGTATAATATTACAGTGATTGGAATAAAATAAATCAGTATCTCTACATTCCGCGAAACCCTCAAGAAATCTCACAAAGAGGAAAGACAGTTTAAAAGAAGCGCTGATGCTTTTTCGACGGAGGACTTCGGTGTGGAAATTTTCCACCCGGAAAAATTAAGAGTAATGCCGAAGCTCTCTCTCTCTCTCTCTGATCTAGCTCGGTGACATTATTCACGTCTAGGGCGGTAGTATTTCAAGTTGGTCGTAATAGAATTAGAGATTGTATAGTCGAGATGCGACCGCGGCCGGGCGGCTTTTTACCTAATGAGAAGGCGACGCAGAGGCGACTTTCCAAAATTTTGCTCTCTGAAGGGGAAATTATGGCAAAGCCGGAAAACTCCGCCGCAGGACAACGCGATTATCTGCATTACAGATGCGAGGTTCGCTTAATTAATAGCGAGTAAATAAATTACTATAATATCATTAGTCGTGAAACGAAAGCGTAAAAGGGTGATAGACAAAGGGATGTAGCTATTTATTTAATTAATTATTTCATATCATAACAAATCAATCCAGTAAGAACAATCCGTCGATATGTAATATAAACATAAATATATGTAAATATTAAAGCTATTGTAATAAAATATACAATATTTTTAAAATAAGTATTAAATGTGCAAGTACAGGCATTAAGAATAGGAAAAAAACAGAATATATAGAGTAAAAACCATACTAATACTAGAATAGACCGCGGGAGTACGAAGGTGGACTGTGAGTGAATGCGACAGCGGAATACAAAGATATAGCTGCACATGACCTCCCTCTTTTCTTGTCTAGTCGCGTATGCGCATTTATCATATTTTAATTGAGTATAATAAGTGTGCACTCTGAATATATTTACGCGTGTCCTGCGTATGCGCGACTAAACAAGGATAGAACGGGACCATATGCAGCTTCCTCTTACTATTCCTGTATCGATTTCTCAGGCTGGTCGCATGGTCTATTTTAGTATGGCTGTGGTAAAAACATTCTATCTTATTCTGACAAAAAACAAGTAGCTCAATGCCGATACCTTGAAGATATGATGGTTCGCTGTAAAAATATTCAGGTCTGACGCTGTCGAATTTAGCGCATATATGTGTCGCAAGCGGCAAGGCACGCCTGAGCCACAGTATACCAGACAGTAGCTTCTCTTAGAACAAAATTAAAATCAAAGCGAATACGTCACGAGTCGTAAGGGCTCGGATATGGTCGCCAGATGTTTTGCTACTCGGCCTACGCAGATATCCGAACACTTGAAAAGCTCGGCAGCCATTACCTGCCCGTAATGCGTATCGTTCGCGTTCGTCGTGACGAACCCCTCTGCGCACATGCCTCGAACCCTCTTTCCGCATTGCCTTGTAGCTCGAGAGTAAAGCTACTGGGTGGTATACTGTGCCTGGGCAGAGGCCATCGACTTAGATTGGTTCCCGAGGTCTGTTATAATTATCCGGAACAAAGAGACAAACCTTCGCTGCCATACTAGGGTTATCAACTCTTCCCCGGATCAATTTATAAACGTAGGCCATGGTCAGAATTTCTCTAAGCAACTTCAAAAATATAGTAGGATATAAATAGGGATAATATTCTTATGACATACTTAAAATATATGAAAATTAACAAGCATTTTTTTTCCAACACAGTCATATAAAGATCCTCATGCCGATTCCATATGAATGTATTCGCTTTCAGTGTACTTTCACAATTGAATTATATTAGCTATTACCTTGTTCTTGTCAATATCCTGAACCTCAGGTGGTTCACTGTATTTTGAGAATGAAAAAGAAGGGCTGGTAAATAGATGGACAGCCAAATGTAGATTAAGACAGGAGATCGAAATGAAGTAATTTTAACATATTTTTAACATATTTAAAAACCATTTCTTCCTTTCCTTTCTTGGCTGCTCAGCTGATGGGTAGCTACCACAGACGCCGGTGCAGGTCCTGATGATGCTTCCCGAAGTACGCGGCACTCGCGAGAAAGACTTTATTACATTTTCTCAGCCACGGACAAGGCGAGAAATCACAGGGTGTTGCGAACACGCACGCATTACCGACTGAATTTTGACCGTATATATTATTCTTACACTAATAAATAGTTTACTCAGGTGCGCACTTAATAAATGAAGGGAATGAAACATAGTAGAATAGAATTAAAGGAATTAAGAAGGGATAGGACATGGTCTATCACTCGTTTAAAGAGCCCAGGCGGAATGAATACATTACTTAAAATGCATGAAGGTGACAGTTTCTGGGGCTCAATAGTATATCTGCCATTTTCTAATTAAAACTTCGATTACAGAGCAAATACGTTTTCTAAAATTCTGAAAAAAAATACGAAACTAATGAAGAGTGACTTTATGATCAGTGTTAGTGAATATATCGTGAATATGCCTCGAGCGCTATTGTACCTGGAACCACTTAGATTTAAATCCATCCAAATGTAGTGTGGTCACTTTTACTCGAAAGCGAAATATTGTATTACACGACTATGTCCTAAAAGGTACCAAGTTACAAAGGGACTCATTCGTGACCTCGGTGTGTACCACGACTCCAAGCTGCTCTTCGACACTCATGTAGACAAAATAGTTAAAAAGGCTTCCAGAGCTCTTGGATTCGTTATGCGCAGTACCAATGATTTTATATCCATTAAAACTCTTAAAATTCTTTACTCTACTCTGGTACGTAGCAACCTGGAATATGCATCTCAAATATGGAACCCTATGTACTTTAAATACTCCAATCGCATCGAGGGCATCCAAAGGAAGTTCCTTAAATACTTATGTTTCCGTACCAAAGACAAATACAGTTTAGACGACTATGTCAAATTATGTAAAAAACACCACCTGCTTCCACTGGCAAAACGGCGAGAAATCGGTGACCTCACTTTTTTGCAAAAAATTGCCCAAGGTTCTTTAGATTGTACCGAACTTTTATCATACCTATCTTTTAATGCCCCGGTTAAATCCATGAGACACACCATCCCAATTCGGCTACCTGTTGTTACATCTAATTACATGCAAAACACCTATATGTGGCGTGCGAGTAACAACCTCAATAAACTGATTTGCGGCGACGTTGATATCGATCTATTTAGCACTAGTGTTGTATCAGCGAGACGTATCCTCAGCAACAATTTCTTTTAGTACCTACTCTTCTGCTTTTCTTTATTGTTATTATTGTTTTGTATTCGATTTCTCGATATTGTTTTTTTGCCTTCTTGTCCCTTTTGTTTTTGCTTAATTTTTATTTGCGTTTTGTAAATTTATAGTACCGGACCCTGCCAAGCGTTTTTGCTGGCAATTCCATATTCTCTAAACTGTTTCTATATGTGAGAACCTGTTATTGGCTATCATTTATTATTTAAGTTGTTATTTAATATTTTATATGGCTGTTGGTTTTCCTTAAAATAAATAAATAAATAAATAAATAAATATCAAAATACTATTATATTCGAAAAAAATCTAAGTTGTAAAGGCTCCCTTCCGATTTGACGCCACTAAAAATTTAGGTATTTTTGAAATGCCACGCGCCCGCCCGCTTTCGATATATACATAAAGATGTATAGGTATACCGCGGCGACAAGTGAATACGTCCCACCGTTGGCAGTGGCCAATTACGAATGACGATTTCGGTTTCGCGCGTCGTCTAATAAAGTCGATTTGGCTTTTCAATTATAATATAATTATAATATAATATAATGAATAGTTTTTTATAAAGTAAAAAATAGATTACAATAATAAAATAACTCAAGATCACTGTGTTATTTTTTATATCACTCAAAAGTATCTTTAAAAAATAGAAAAAAATAATGTTTGGCCATAACATTTCTGGAAATTACGTAATTTCAAACATTTTTTTCTTATATTTTTTGTATGGAAGTTCCAAAAACTGTCTTGGTACTATGCAAATAGACCATACGCTGGTGTAAATAGTATTTTTTAATATTGAGAATAATCTCTAGGTTTTTCAAAAAATGAAGACAGATCTCGCTCGTTTTTATTTTTTTGGAAAACAGTAACAGAATAAAGAAAATTTACAATCAATATGGAAATAATTTACCAATTTCGTTTAGGCGAAATGATAGTTTAAGGACCGGGTTTTTAAAATCCGGTTTAACTGTATTAAAATTCTTTTTCGTGTTCTCACAACCAGGTCACAAAGTTATGCTTCATATAGCTTTTGGCTGCCACGGCCGCCACGGCCTCTTAAACTGACATCAAAAATAGGAATCAAAATTTGTCTATAGTATCGAATTTTGCAAGTTGATGAATAGGAAATCTTTGAGCGGTGTTTACCTTTGTTTTTTGATTATTTATTTAATTTAATCAATTCATGGTAAATCACAGTATGTAACTTTATTAATTGCGTGTAATGGAATCGGGCCTTAACACTAATACCGTTTACAATTTACACTATTCCAATAAAAAAACTTGAGTGAGTAAAAATTTTAAAATAAATAATAAATATTTTTAAAAAATACTACGACTTTTAAATATTTTTTAAATAATCTAAGAGGGTATAAAATAATTACAATATAAAATATTCATTTCCATAGAGTCTCTATACACTATTTAATTTAATCGAACTGCTGTTTTGAATCTGCTTTTAGTGCAGCTGAAAATATGCTGATTAGCGAATTTCACGTTATAGGCACGAGGCAATCTGTGCGATACGAAAATACTGGTGTAATTCGCTCGGCGTCTCGGTTGGTCAAATAGCTGGGTGGCTCGAGTCACTCGCTGAGGCACCCTTGACGGACACTTGCAACCAGATACGGTCCATTGACGGTATCATGCAGCAGCGCCATATGAGAGACGACAAGCCGATCCTCGAGAGACAATATACCTATGTAGGCGGTGCAACGTATCTTCGTAAGACTCGTAAGCGATATATATGTTCACGAGGCTCGATGGCGATATGTTTATATTGTGTTTCTATAGCCGGTAGAATCTCTACGACATCTTACGGAACTTTGGCCCAACTTCTTTAAGCCTTCCTATTTAAAAATCAAAGGTAATTACGAAATCCTGGGGATTGTTAAGCTATTGCATAGCTTTTATCGCGGGCCTGGCCAGCGCGGCGACCGAATGAAGACATTTCTTAACGAAAATTAATGATTTTAAACTGATAATTACGTCTAAAAGAGTACTGCTTACGATTCGAAAAAAATATATCTTGAACAAGAACATTTTCCTAATATTCTTAGCCTTGAATATTTTAGATTTTGTTTATATTAATTTTTTTTCGAATGATGATGATGTCCTCCTCGTCGTGATCCGACGACGGCGACCTCTTCGTTGACAGGACTTCTTCGAATATGCGCGCGAAAGTGACTCGTGAATCCCAGTTTGTTTTTGAAGAAGTCACGACCCCACCACCAGTGCACTATCGCCGCAGATCTTGGGTACAAGTCCGGTCCGATATTCAAAAACTAGAGGTCATCTGCGCGTGAATGATTTATAGTGAGTAAGCGGTTGCGCTGGTGCAGACTCACTCTCTCGTCCTGCAATCCGTGCGCCAATGGAGCGGAGATCCGCCACGATTGGAGGAAAGAGGGATGCAGTTTCTGGCCGCCGGTTTTTAGCCCTCAACCGGACGCCCTAGGCCTTCCACGATGCCGTGCTGTCCCGCCGCTTCCGCCAACATCCGTCGCTTATCAGCTGTCGAGTTGCCTTCTTCGCCGGGCCAGTCTTCGTACACTATGCAGGAGGTATCCGCAATCAGACCTGTCCGCCGAAGCGTGCAGGCCCCCCTCGACCAGGTTTAGTCCACGAGCCGACGTGGTTTACCGTGGTGTGGCTGCTGCGTGTACAACAGCTATTTTGAGCCACTGGTGAGAGATTTGTAGAGCTTTTTTGAGTTTGAAAATTTAAAATTCCGGCTGGAGTAACCTGGTTTGTCGAAAACTTGTGCTTTTTCGTGTTTGAAAATTTGAAATTCGAATAGTCAAAGAATAATATCCGTTTTTTGCTTTATAGAATAAAATTCGTGCACGGCGCTCTATCGGAAGACGTTTAAATTATTCTGAATCATTTACTACCGCAACCGCAAATGATTCGGAATAATTTCAATGTTTTCCGATAGAGAAAAAATAAAATAAATAAATAATTATAATTGCATAAGTTGTTAAAAATGCTATGCAATAGCTTTAGCGCGGCAGTCCCCGAGTGCCACATGTATTTTTTTTTAATTTTTTTTTATTTTTATTTCTGGAAACATACAGCGCATACAATATACATACATGTGCATAAACATATTGTAGAAGAAAAAAAAAAAAACATTACGCCGATAATCGTTTCCTACGAAAGTAACATATTGAACAGATTTCAGCATATTCACTTAAAAATTAATTATAAAATAAACTAAATTTACATTAAATATAAAATTAATATAGAAAATCGACGGGAGAGGTAGGGAATTGAAAATGATTAGGAAGAAGAAGTTAGGCGATGGTATATGTCTATGTATATAGATATAAATATAAATATAGATAGGTCGTATAGTGGATATACAGATACATATATTTATTGATGTTGTAACAAAAACCGCATATTTTGTTGTTTGTTTTCGCGCCTGTGCGAAGATTATGTTCGCCGAACCTGTTTTTCATGGTTTCCCGGTGTTTTTTAATGTTTCCTGGTGGTTTTTCGATGTTTTCCGTGCATTTTTCCCATAACATAAAATTGAAGACTATCGCGGTTGTTTGACATTATAAATAGGATAGAAACGAATTTACCGCGTGAAATTTGTAGAACCCGACGTTTCGGTGACGTTGCAGCCGCCGTTGTCTAGGGTAGACTGAAGAGCTGTCAGTCCGTTGTTTTGCGGATAGGCCGCAAACCGCTGCCGCCACTGCGTAGGTTATAACGGTAGTGGCGGGCCGGGCTCGGAGCGCGGGAATTTTAAAAATCCGTCTTGCACACAACACTCACTGTATCCTGTTTTACGTCTTTGCGTTCGGCGTTCGGCGGCGGGAACATTTTAAGAAGAGAGTTCCACGTAGAAGAGAGTTTGTAGCCGTCATCTCTATTGAAGTTCGGAGTTCTTCTTATTTCAATGGCTTCCCGGATCATGCGAGGAAAGTAGAATTGTTCCTTGGATAGAACAATGGGATTTTGAAACTGCATCCAGTGGTTACTTCCGCTATCCAATATATGTTCGCAGATCGCCGATTTTTCTAGCTGAACGTTTTTAACAGCTTTGATGTGTTCTGTCAGTCGCGTGGCTATGGGCCGTTTCGTTTGTCCAACGTAGGCTAGACCGCAGCTGCATTCGACTTTATACACACCCGGGGTTTGCAGTGGTATTACATCCTTTACAGGCCTCAAAAATCGAGCTATATTTTGGGTCGGTTTGAAGATCGTTTTTATATCGAATCTGTTTAGCATCTTACTTATTCGATCAGTCACGCCCTTGACGTATGGTAAGAATGCTCTTGATCTGCTCGGTTTTTGAGTTTCGTCCGTATTAGATCGTGTGCGTGTCTCGTGATATTTTCCGTATCCATTTTTCCTAAGGACATCATTGACATGTTCCATCTCCTTCGGATAATGCTCAGTGTCGCATAGATCGCGTGCTCGATTCACGAGCGACGTTTGCACTGAACGTAGATGGTAGGGATGATGGTGTGAGCTTGCATGCAAATATCTGTCCGTATGTGTGGGCTTCCGATATACCGTATGTCCGAGAGTATTGTCACTTCTCCTCGTTACTTTGACATCCAAAAATGGTAAGGAGCCGTCCTTCTCTACTTCATAGGTGAAACTGATTTTTGGGTGTATGGAGTTTAGATGACCCAGGAATTCTTTCACCGTTTGAATGTTGCCTTTCAGGATGCAGAAGGTATCATCCACGTAGCGAAGCCAGAGAATGGGTTTAATTTTGGAGGTTTTCTTGGCTAATTCCTCAAAATCACCGCTGCAACGTCACCGAAACGTCGGGTCCTACAAATTTCACGCGGTAAATTCGTTTTCTATCCTATTTATAATATTTTTCCCATATTTTGACAATCGTTTATACCATGTTCGCGAATTTTCGTAAATGTCAAATTTTGACAGATAGACTTGCACAGTTATCATTCAATATTGCCAGGAGTCGCTCTTTGGTTTAATAGCGGCGACACCTCACTAACCCTACCCTTTATGGGCGACACAGCAGCTGTCAAAATTTCAATGTGGGAGGCAGTGAAGGCGGCGTTTAGCCAGCCGTTTTTTTTAAATGTTGTAATGCCGAGTTGAAGGAGTTTTTTTTTAATGTAGGCTATTAATTTGAATTCTGGTAAGCATTTTTCTTTCATTTGGGGATATTGTCGGAAGCGGATGGGTGTGATTTTCACAGATTTCTTTCGTTTGCTTCAGATAGTGGCACCTTTGTTTGACCTCCGTTTTTGCTTTTAATTACTGCAAAGGTTCAGTAAATTATCACGGAATGTGAGTGACTAACCTCAACCTTCAATTTTACGTTGATGTTTGCCTACATTGGAAGGAAATTAACCCCCCCCCCCCCCCCAATCTGTGGCGGAACACGTTAGCGTTCGGTGAGTTGGAATTTAAGTATGCCTTCAGGTGTATTAAACGTGAACTTTTTTTTATATGCGTGTGTTTCTTTTTGGATTTTTCTGGGGGAAAAAGGATTTTCTGTGGGCCAAATCCAATGAAAACCAACGTAGCCCACACTCTGAGATTGATTTTTTTAGGGTATCTGATGTAGTTTTTTTTTTGTTGTATTTTTTTTTTGGTATTATTTTTTAAAAAATTAGTTTCCGTCTTTTCCTATCACTTCTTTTTAGCGTATATATATAATATACCTTGCACTTTTTCTATCGATAATTTTAATAACGAACAGCAAAGAAATTGCATAATAAAAACAGATGAAAGCCATTGCTACAACACAGTTTTGTGAAAATGTCAGTGACGTTGGAAACATAATTTAATTACGATCGCTATCATAGAGCTTTCAGCGGGAGTTTCGATTCGGCTTTATTCCAAACTCCGCGTCAGAAGGTCGTCGAAAATGGAAAATGATTACAGTCCGACAGCGTACAAAGTTTACCTGCCAGAAAAAGTCTCCCGGAGAACTGTGACAAAAGCGCGAACACTGGCGCGCACAATGCCGTTTCAAGTAGTGGTGTGTCTGAATTAATAAATCCAGCCAATCCCAGCTCGAATGTGCAGTTTCCGCCATTTAAGTTCATGTATGAAGTTAGTTATAAAATTGTGTCATATTTTATAATTAAATAACCTTTCAGCTACGTACCAAATTCGGTTGCACTTCAGAACACCGTTGACTACGTAACGACCAATATTGGCGGCTTGCTCCCGGAGCGCACAGTAATATTATTTTCTAATTCGAACGCATCCTAAAATTCATACCAAATATCTCATTATTACCATAGATACATAAACGGTTGCCAGAATAATTTCGCGAATCATTTCGCGGATATTTCTGTTAAAATTCCATTGTCAAAATTCTGTTAAAATTCCATCATAATTTTTTTTCGAGAAATCATCAAAAATTTTATTGGTTTTTATGAGCTAATATCTAAATATTTTTGTACGTAAATAAGCAAAACGAAATATTACTTTTGATAGAAAATCTAATAAAGATCACTACAGTATTCACAATTTCTAAATAGGTTTCCATATTTGTCCGTAAGACAAATATGGAAGAGTTTTTTTTTCACTTTTTCGAATTTCTCATATTTATTCATAATTACCTAATTGTTTAACAAAATGAGATTTCAATATTCTATATACAAACTTTCAATGCGATTATTGTACAGTTATTATTTTTGTGATTGCTATAGTAGTTCAATAGTTATAGTACTTTTTGTCAAGCGCAGCGATATTGCAAGAAATTCCAATAAATTGCCACGGTCTGCCATAAAATTATGCCGCTACTCTAAGGGTCAAAAGACGCCACGGCGATAAAAATACACAGAAAAATACGACGACACTAATATTTTACGCGATTCTAAACCAAAAAATAGAAGATACTATTTTTTAAACCCTGATTGTCAGGATGAAATTTCCGGTAAATGACGATTCCTATATTTTTCGCGTTGAATGAAGCCTACAACGTCGGGCTATTACAGGCTCGGATCTACGTCTTGTTTCTGGGGGGGGGGGGGCAGACAGTGGGGTGGGTTTCTGTCTATAGATAGTTAAAATAAATTATAGTGTGAATTTAGGACATCCAATATGCTGAATAAAGATAGGTAATTAAGTAACTAAGGATTATAAAAAGGGAAAAGAAATAATGAATTCACTCGTACGTTTTTATTTTACTTCTAAATGTACAATGAACGAAATTAAATGATACATAATAGTGCATAAAACAGAATTAAATTACAAATTGCAGTTTCCGGTGTTGTTTCTCTGCAAATATTTCAATTATCTTCTCTTTGTCTATTGGTATATCAAAATAAATATGCAGGAGCCAACCCTGTTAACCTATCCTCTACCATCGTGGATCGTAGCCAGGTTTTTAGTCGCCTCAGAGTTGAAAAACTTCTTTCGGCAGTCGCCACACTTACGGGCAAGAAGACCATGATAAGGATGAGGCGATGTATGCCGGGGTAGATGAATTGGTCGTCCAGATCTAGAACATCTAGAATATTTTTTGGTTCCGAATAAGCGGGTTTATTTCTCTTTTCCCTTCTATAACTTTCTTTCCAGATCTTGTATTCTCCCAGAACTCATACTATTAAAAACCTTTAAGGTTTCGGTGGCAGTCGATTTTTGAGGTCGTTTATGACATTATCCAGTAGCGGGATATTTTTTTTCAAACCTCGTTAGGGGGGCGGTCGCCCCCTTCGCCCCCCCATAGATTCGCGCCTGGGCTATTACCGCTCTCTTTCTACGCGTATAAAACGAGTGAGAGAAAAGGCGATCGCACCCATTCAAATCTCGGCTGCTATTTCCACTTACCATAGATAATTATATCATAAACAAAAGATATTTTTTTATTTGAACAGAGATATTCTTGGGTAAAACGTCAAGAATGTCACCCTATTTTTATTGATCATTTGATTTTATGAAACAACAAAATGTCGCTATAAAATGAAAGATATTGCCCGTAAAATTTGAATAAGCGTTGATTCATAAGCGATTGAAATCGGTAACAGTCTATAATTTCTACGATCTCACATGTTTACTGTAGTTTATAAACTTTATAATGTGAGAATTGCTAAATACGTATTTCTGATATATGTACTACTAAACAGTAGACCGACTTAAATGTATTATTTTCTTTTTATTATAGGGAAAATTAGTACTAACAGTTTTATTAAAGTCGCTTTTTTATAAAAAAAATTGCTCTTAATTAACTACATTTTCTTGATTAGGTCTCGAAAACCTATGTATAAAAATAATTGATATATAAACAAATCGATTTCTCATTATCGTTTTCTAGGTAGGATTTACAAAAAAATGTATGTAATTGCTTTAGGTCCCGAGATATTAAATTTGGAAATTTTGGATATGGAATTTTCTTCTCCGAATTTTGTATAATACATAATATAAGGAAAAAACCAATCGAAATCAATGCAGAGGTTCTCGATAAATAACACACAAATAGACATTGAGGGTTGTCGATTACAACGGGCGACGCTTCTTCCTGACGTTAGCGGTAATTAGGACCAAGGCGCCCTTTGCCGTCAATTTCACACGAGATCGGGTGGCCAACGGATCGTTCCTAAGGATAGATGACGTCAGGTCGACAACTACCCTCGCTGCATAGGAAACGAACGTTCCCAGACCCCCTTTTTTATTCGCCGGAGTGCACGTCCATTGGCTTATGCCACACGATGCGCAAACCGCCCAGCAGCGCCCGACGTCTTCCCTCGGGGGATCCTATCTATCTGTCCACGACACAATCGAGACAGGATTAACAGAGTCATTTCCAGGTTCGTCCCTCGTCGAGGAGTAGATAGACAAAGACAAACACATATAGACAGACAGATAGACGCTGTTACAATATATAGGTATGTTGAAAAAAAATAATATAAAAGTTTCCTTATAATAACTATACTTAAACCCATTAAATATTTGTATTTTTGTAAATACTTCAATGACAAGATATTTTTCCAGAATTTCAACGATTTTCTACTATCTGTCTCAATTTCGTATAATTAGTTATGTGTCTCATTATGTATCCCAGGTGCGTCAAATTAATGAACTCTCCTAACCAGACATATCAAAGATTTTTATAGAATGAATAACTCAGTTTCCCTTTTCTTTCTTTAGCTAAGAAAGGGATATTATATCATTATTATCCACTTCAATTATAATCATTATCGAAAAATTTCTATAGGTATTTGTTATTTCTCTTTAGACATGCCCCATTTCAAGATTAGCCGCCAATGGAAAGTTTCAACAAAAGTTTTAGATTTAAAATGTGGGAAACTAGATAAGTAATATATATATATATATATATATATATATATATATATATATATATATATATATATATATATATATATATATATATATATATATATATATATATATATATATATATATATATATATATATATATATATATATATATATATATATATATATATATATATATAAATTATTTTCAATAATATATAAAATTAGATTCATGAAAAGTTACTTATCTGGGGTCCTGGTGGACCAGAAACATTTTACCGATAGTTAATGTCCTCTTTAAATAATAATATATATAATAGATTTTACATACACTATATCAGAAAATCAAATTACATTCTTAGACGTTGATCTAACTCTATCCGAAGGCACCATTAAAACTGCAATTCATATAAAACCTACAAACAAAGAGCAATACCTACATTTCGATAGCTGTCATCCGTTTCATACCAAAAAGTCAATTCCATATTCAATGTCCATTCGCGGACACCGTTTAATTAATAATAAAGAAAATCTAGATAAGTACCTTTCTAATCTTAAAAAATCACTAATAGAAAGAAATTATCCTGCCTCTTTGTTAGATAAAAATATAATAAATTCCGAAACAAAATTTTCACCTAAACCTAAATTGGTGTCAAATTTAAATCAAAATAAAATCTTTCTAAGTACTACTTATTTTCCTGGCACTGAGAAACTGCGACCAATTTTAGCAGATTTATTCCCTATTATAGCTAACGACCCATCAACCAAAGGTTTATTAGATATACCACCAATTTTATCATTTCGAAAACCTCCTAATTTAAAATCAATACTTAATAAAAATAATCGAAATTATCTTAGTACTAACAAAAATTTGGGCCTACAGCCTTGCGGTCGATCACGTTGTAAAACATGTCCTTTATTAGATCGAAGCATTTATTTTACTAGTCCTAACACTCCCAACAGTTACAGAGTTCCTTTTAATAGTAGTTGCATTTCAAAAAATATTGTATATCAATTACTTTGCCAGACCTGCAATGCATTTTATATTGGGGAAACAACTACACCTCTTAGCATTAGGTTAAATAATCACAGGGCCAGCGTAGGCAATGAAAGTCAACTTCCAATAGCATTGCATGCTAAGGCACACAATTTAACTTTTGATAATTGTTTTAAAGTAAAAATTATTAAGTGCCTTGGCGATAACGCTAAAGAAAGAGACGTTAAATCTTGGGAGTTGGCTTTTATAAATATTTTAGGCGCTTGCAAGGGTCCCGGTCTGAATAGGCAAAATTAATACAGTAATTATATTTGTTCAGACATATTCATTAAAAGCTTATTAATATTTTTCATTTAAAAATCATTATTAATAATGTTTTTCAAGGTCGGTTATAGTGCATTTATAACGATATTGCAAAATATTATTAACCCATTTCTCTATGTTCAGTTTTTTTTAAATTTAAATTTTGAAAAAATTGTTCTATCAGAAATGTCATAGAGATGAATACGACTAGTGTCGAAATATTCTCAGTCATATAATTTCTTCTAAAATAAGTTACTAACATCCATTTCTGTTACAGAAACCATCCTCCTATACTCATTACATCCAAGGGCATACAATAATTCGGCTGCAGAGAGCAATAACTAAGAACATATTGCGGAAACAGGTGCTGCTGCCCTAAGTATTTAAAGAGGACATTAACTATCGGTAAAATGTTTCTGGTCCACCAGGACCCCAGATAAGTAACTTTTCATGAATCTAATTTTATATATTATTGAAAATAATTTAAAAAAATTTACACACTTAAAATATCAAAATATAAACAATTTTACACTTTTTACTTACTTATTTTGCTATCACATGTATCACTATGAACGAATATAATTATTGGTTAAATCAGGTTAATTATCATTCTCGTAAAGCATCACAATTTACAGGACATGTAGAATATCTGTCAAAATGTCTAAATAATCATATATGTCCCAAAGGGTTAATACCTAAATTTCCTTTCTCAGCTATAAGTCCAGAAATCCAATATAATTTCCACACTTTAAGGTTTAATTATGCAATGGAGATTACATTTGTTTTACACAATGAATACAAAGTTTTGGTAGATAAACATTTAAGGTCTCTTATATATTATGTTGATTTGATAGAAATGTATTCTCCAATGCATTATATATATGCTAGTGAAATAGTTAGCAGTTCTGTAATTGATTTAAACAATATTAGGCTAAAACACGAAAATAAGTTTCATAATTTACAAATTTTTCACAAAATCAACAACTCTACACAACAAAATTATACAAGATATAATTCAAATCCTGTTTCAAATTATAACAATAACGAAAACATTCCCTTATATTCATCACAAAACAAATTCTCAGCTAATCGTCATTTTATAAACAATTATTCTCATGCAGATATGCATCCCGAACCTACACAAGTTCCTTTAGAAATCCCAATTATTGAAAATTTGATATCATCAGTTACAAATTCTAATGCTGCACAGGTTCCTATAAATACCGATAGACTTGTCGTAAAAAACTTGTCCTCAAAAATTATAAACCATAATGAATATTCAGTTTTATCTAAAGGGCTAAATTTCACACCAACTCCCAAAGTTGACCATTTCAGTTTTGGAAATGATATAGCAAAATTTTGTCGTAATTTGAGATGGCGTGAGTTTTGGCATTCAAGGGACAAAAATGGTAATAATAGTAAATTACATGACGCACTGGCAAAATTTCGACAATATTCTAATAAAGAGCCACCCTCTCTTCCAAAAAATCATCCTGTAGAAATATTTATTACAGTTTTAATGAACAAAGTTACACAACCAACATTTTTAAACAGCCTCAAACCTACACCTAACTTAACATCTGATGAACTTTCAGCTCTTAACAATCTAAGCAAAGATACCAATATCATCATTTTGCCAGCTGATAAAGGTTCAACTACAGTCATCCTTAATAAAACAGACTATGTAGCTGAAGGTTTGAGGCAACTCAGAGACGAAACTTCCTATAAAAAATTATATAATGATCCGAATCAAAATTTTGCTAATACAATAAAAAAATATATTGAACAACAAAAAACCATTGAAAAATTATCAGATGAAGATATTAACACTTTAATTCCTAACCCTATCAGAACACCAAATTTTTACTTATTGCCAAAAATTCATAAACCTAATAATCCAGGAAGACCGATAGTAGCTAGTTTTAACTCACCCACAGAAAGAATTTCAGCTTTTGTCGATTACTTTCTACAGCCATTTGTAAAAAATCTAAAGTCACACATTAAAGATAGTTACCATTTCATCGAGATTCTAAAAAATACCACAATTCCTAAGACTGACAACTTATTACTTGTTACAATTGACGCTGTCTCTCTTTATACTAATATTCCCCATGATTTAGGCTTAGAAGCGATTTCCCATTACCTTAATCAAAGGCCCAGCCCCCAAATTCCTTCTACAAATTTTCTTTGTAAGTTGGCTGAATTCGTCCTCACTAAGAATGCTTTTTCTTTTGAGGATGAATTTTATCTCCAAATTAAAGGTACAGCAATGGGAACAAGAATGGCTCCTTCTTATGCGAATCTTTTCATGGGGTTATTAGAAAATAAATTTCTTCTTACTCAAAATTTACAACCACTAATGTGGTATAGGTTTATTGATGATATTATATTGTTTTGGCCACATGGACATGACACACTCACTGACTTCCTTACAGATTTAAATAATTTCGGACCGTTAGATTTTACATACACTATATCAGAAAATCAAATTACATTCTTAGACGTTGATCTAACTCTATCCGAAGGCACCATTAAAACTGCAATTCATATAAAACCTACAAACAAAGAGCAATACCTACATTTCGATAGCTGTCATCCGTTTCATACCAAAAAGTCAATTCCATATTCAATGTCCATTCGCGGACACCGTTTAATTAATAATAAAGAAAATCTAGATAAGTACCTTTCTAATCTTAAAAAATCACTAATAGAAAGAAATTATCCTGCCTCTTTGTTAGATAAAAATATAATAAATTCCGAAACAAAATTTTCACCTAAACCTAAATTGGTGTCAAATTTAAATCAAAATAAAATCTTTCTAAGTACTACTTATTTTCCTGGCACTGAGAAACTGCGACCAATTTTAGCAGATTTATTCCCTATTATAGCTAACGACCCATCAACCAAAGGTTTATTAGATATACCACCAATTTTATCATTTCGAAAACCTCCTAATTTAAAATCAATACTTAATAAAAATAATCGAAATTATCTTAGTACTAACAAAAATTTGGGCCTACAGCCTTGCGGTCGATCACGTTGTAAAACATGTCCTTTATTAGATCGAAGCATTTATTTTACTAGTCCTAACACTCCCAACAGTTACAGAGTTCCTTTTAATAGTAGTTGCATTTCAAAAAATATTGTATATCAATTACTTTGCCAGACCTGCAATGCATTTTATATTGGGGAAACAACTACACCTCTTAGCATTAGGTTAAATAATCACAGGGCCAGCGTAGGCAATGAAAGTCAACTTCCAATAGCATTGCATGCTAAGGCACACAATTTAACTTTTGATAATTGTTTTAAAGTAAAAATTATTAAGTGCCTTGGCGATAACGCTAAAGAAAGAGACGTTAAATCTTGGGAGTTGGCTTTTATAAATATTTTAGGCGCTTGCAAGGGTCCCGGTCTGAATAGGCAAAATTAATACAGTAATTATATTTGTTCAGACATATTCATTAAAAGCTTATTAATATTTTTCATTTAAAAATCATTATTAATAATGTTTTTCAAGGTCGGTTATAGTGCATTTATAACGATATTGCAAAATATTATTAACCCATTTCTCTATGTTCAGTTTTTTTTAAATTTAAATTTTGAAAAAATTGTTCTATCAGAAATGTCATAGAGATGAATACGACTAGTGTCGAAATATTCTCAGTCATATAATTTCTTCTAAAATAAGTTACTAACATCCATTTCTGTTACAGAAACCATCCTCCTATACTCATTACATCCAAGGGCATACAATAATTCGGCTGCAGAGAGCAATAACTAAGAACATATTGCGGAAACAGGTGCTGCTGCCCTAAGTATTTAAAGAGGACATTAACTATCGGTAAAATGTTTCTGGTCCACCAGGACCCCAGATAAGTAACTTTTCATGAATCTAATTTTATATATTATTGAAAATAATTTAAAAAAAAATTTACACACTTAAAATATCAAAATATAAACAATTTTACACTTTTTACTTACTTATTTTGCTATCACATGTATCACTATGAACGAATATAATTATTGGTTAAATCAGGTTAATTATCATTCTCGTAAAGCATCACAATTTACAGGACATGTAGAATATCTGTCAAAATGTCTAAATAATCATATATGTCCCAAAGGGTTAATACCTAAATTTCCTTTCTCAGCTATAAGTCCAGAAATCCAATATAATTTCCACACTTTAAGGTTTAATTATGCAATGGAGATTACATTTGTTTTACACAATGAATACAAAGTTTTGGTAGATAAACATTTAAGGTCTCTTATATATTATGTTGATTTGATAGAAATGTATTCTCCAATGCATTATATATATGCTAGTGAAATAGTTAGCAGTTCTGTAATTGATTTAAACAATATTAGGCTAAAACACGAAAATAAGTTTCATAATTTACAAATTTTTCACAAAATCAACAACTCTACACAACAAAATTATACAAGATATAATTCAAATCCTGTTTCAAATTATAACAATAACGAAAACATTCCCTTATATTCATCACAAAACAAATTCTCAGCTAATCGTCATTTTATAAACAATTATTCTCATGCAGATATGCATCCCGAACCTACACAAGTTCCTTTAGAAATCCCAATTATTGAAAATTTGATATCATCAGTTACAAATTCTAATGCTGCACAGGTTCCTATAAATACCGATAGACTTGTCGTAAAAAACTTGTCCTCAAAAATTATAAACCATAATGAATATTCAGTTTTATCTAAAGGGCTAAATTTCACACCAACTCCCAAAGTTGACCATTTCAGTTTTGGAAATGATATAGCAAAATTTTGTCGTAATTTGAGATGGCGTGAGTTTTGGCATTCAAGGGACAAAAATGGTAATAATAGTAAATTACATGACGCACTGGCAAAATTTCGACAATATTCTAATAAAGAGCCACCCTCTCTTCCAAAAAATCATCCTGTAGAAATATTTATTACAGTTTTAATGAACAAAGTTACACAACCAACATTTTTAAACAGCCTCAAACCTACACCTAACTTAACATCTGATGAACTTTCAGCTCTTAACAATCTAAGCAAAGATACCAATATCATCATTTTGCCAGCTGATAAAGGTTCAACTACAGTCATCCTTAATAAAACAGACTATGTAGCTGAAGGTTTGAGGCAACTCAGAGACGAAACTTCCTATAAAAAATTATATAATGATCCGAATCAAAATTTTGCTAATACAATAAAAAAATATATTGAACAACAAAAAACCATTGAAAAATTATCAGATGAAGATATTAACACTTTAATTCCTAACCCTATCAGAACACCAAATTTTTACTTATTGCCAAAAATTCATAAACCTAATAATCCAGGAAGACCGATAGTAGCTAGTTTTAACTCACCCACAGAAAGAATTTCAGCTTTTGTCGATTACTTTCTACAGCCATTTGTAAAAAATCTAAAGTCACACATTAAAGATAGTTACCATTTCATCGAGATTCTAAAAAATACCACAATTCCTAAGACTGACAACTTATTACTTGTTACAATTGACGCTGTCTCTCTTTATACTAATATTCCCCATGATTTAGGCTTAGAAGCGATTTCCCATTACCTTAATCAAAGGCCCAGCCCCCAAATTCCTTCTACAAATTTTCTTTGTAAGTTGGCTGAATTCGTCCTCACTAAGAATGCTTTTTCTTTTGAGGATGAATTTTATCTCCAAATTAAAGGTACAGCAATGGGAACAAGAATGGCTCCTTCTTATGCGAATCTTTTCATGGGGTTATTAGAAAATAAATTTCTTCTTACTCAAAATTTACAACCACTAATGTGGTATAGGTTTATTGATGATATTATATTGTTTTGGCCACATGGACATGACACACTCACTGACTTCCTTACAGATTTAAATAATTTCGGACCGTTAGATTTTACATACACTATATCAGAAAATCAAATTACATTCTTAGACGTTGATCTAACTCTATCCGAAGGCACCATTAAAACTGCAATTCATATAAAACCTACAAACAAAGAGCAATACCTACATTTCGATAGCTGTCATCCGTTTCATACCAAAAAGTCAATTCCATATTCAATGTCCATTCGCGGACACCGTTTAATTAATAATAAAGAAAATCTAGATAAGTACCTTTCTAATCTTAAAAAATCACTAATAGAAAGAAATTATCCTGCCTCTTTGTTAGATAAAAATATAATAAATTCCGAAACAAAATTTTCACCTAAACCTAAATTGGTGTCAAATTTAAATCAAAATAAAATCTTTCTAAGTACTACTTATTTTCCTGGCACTGAGAAACTGCGACCAATTTTAGCAGATTTATTCCCTATTATAGCTAACGACCCATCAACCAAAGGTTTATTAGATATACCACCAATTTTATCATTTCGAAAACCTCCTAATTTAAAATCAATACTTAATAAAAATAATCGAAATTATCTTAGTACTAACAAAAATTTGGGCCTACAGCCTTGCGGTCGATCACGTTGTAAAACATGTCCTTTATTAGATCGAAGCATTTATTTTACTAGTCCTAACACTCCCAACAGTTACAGAGTTCCTTTTAATAGTAGTTGCATTTCAAAAAATATTGTATATCAATTACTTTGCCAGACCTGCAATGCATTTTATATTGGGGAAACAACTACACCTCTTAGCATTAGGTTAAATAATCACAGGGCCAGCGTAGGCAATGAAAGTCAACTTCCAATAGCATTGCATGCTAAGGCACACAATTTAACTTTTGATAATTGTTTTAAAGTAAAAATTATTAAGTGCCTTGGCGATAACGCTAAAGAAAGAGACGTTAAATCTTGGGAGTTGGCTTTTATAAATATTTTAGGCGCTTGCAAGGGTCCCGGTCTGAATAGGCAAAATTAATACAGTAATTATATTTGTTCAGACATATTCATTAAAAGCTTATTAATATTTTTCATTTAAAAATCATTATTAATAATGTTTTTCAAGGTCGGTTATAGTGCATTTATAACGATATTGCAAAATATTATTAACCCATTTCTCTATGTTCAGTTTTTTTTAAATTTAAATTTTGAAAAAATTGTTCTATCAGAAATGTCATAGAGATGAATACGACTAGTGTCGAAATATTCTCAGTCATATAATTTCTTCTAAAATAAGTTACTAACATCCATTTCTGTTACAGAAACCATCCTCCTATACTCATTACATCCAAGGGCATACAATAATTCGGCTGCAGAGAGCAATAACTAAGAACATATTGCGGAAACAGGTGCTGCTGCCCTAAGTATTTAAAGAGGACATTAACTATCGGTAAAATGTTTCTGGTCCACCAGGACCCCAGATAAGTAACTTTTCATGAATCTAATTTTATATATTATTGAAAATAATTTAAAAAAATTTACACACTTAAAATATCAAAATATAAACAATTTTACACTTTTTACTTACTTATTTTGCTATCACATGTATCACTATGAACGAATATAATTATTGGTTAAATCAGGTTAATTATCATTCTCGTAAAGCATCACAATTTACAGGACATGTAGAATATCTGTCAAAATGTCTAAATAATCATATATGTCCCAAAGGGTTAATACCTAAATTTCCTTTCTCAGCTATAAGTCCAGAAATCCAATATAATTTCCACACTTTAAGGTTTAATTATGCAATGGAGATTACATTTGTTTTACACAATGAATACAAAGTTTTGGTAGATAAACATTTAAGGTCTCTTATATATTATGTTGATTTGATAGAAATGTATTCTCCAATGCATTATATATATGCTAGTGAAATAGTTAGCAGTTCTGTAATTGATTTAAACAATATTAGGCTAAAACACGAAAATAAGTTTCATAATTTACAAATTTTTCACAAAATCAACAACTCTACACAACAAAATTATACAAGATATAATTCAAATCCTGTTTCAAATTATAACAATAACGAAAACATTCCCTTATATTCATCACAAAACAAATTCTCAGCTAATCGTCATTTTATAAACAATTATTCTCATGCAGATATGCATCCCGAACCTACACAAGTTCCTTTAGAAATCCCAATTATTGAAAATTTGATATCATCAGTTACAAATTCTAATGCTGCACAGGTTCCTATAAATACCGATAGACTTGTCGTAAAAAACTTGTCCTCAAAAATTATAAACCATAATGAATATTCAGTTTTATCTAAAGGGCTAAATTTCACACCAACTCCCAAAGTTGACCATTTCAGTTTTGGAAATGATATAGCAAAATTTTGTCGTAATTTGAGATGGCGTGAGTTTTGGCATTCAAGGGACAAAAATGGTAATAATAGTAAATTACATGACGCACTGGCAAAATTTCGACAATATTCTAATAAAGAGCCACCCTCTCTTCCAAAAAATCATCCTGTAGAAATATTTATTACAGTTTTAATGAACAAAGTTACACAACCAACATTTTTAAACAGCCTCAAACCTACACCTAACTTAACATCTGATGAACTTTCAGCTCTTAACAATCTAAGCAAAGATACCAATATCATCATTTTGCCAGCTGATAAAGGTTCAACTACAGTCATCCTTAATAAAACAGACTATGTAGCTGAAGGTTTGAGGCAACTCAGAGACGAAACTTCCTATAAAAAATTATATAATGATCCGAATCAAAATTTTGCTAATACAATAAAAAAATATATTGAACAACAAAAAACCATTGAAAAATTATCAGATGAAGATATTAACACTTTAATTCCTAACCCTATCAGAACACCAAATTTTTACTTATTGCCAAAAATTCATAAACCTAATAATCCAGGAAGACCGATAGTAGCTAGTTTTAACTCACCCACAGAAAGAATTTCAGCTTTTGTCGATTACTTTCTACAGCCATTTGTAAAAAATCTAAAGTCACACATTAAAGATAGTTACCATTTCATCGAGATTCTAAAAAATACCACAATTCCTAAGACTGACAACTTATTACTTGTTACAATTGACGCTGTCTCTCTTTATACTAATATTCCCCATGATTTAGGCTTAGAAGCGATTTCCCATTACCTTAATCAAAGGCCCAGCCCCCAAATTCCTTCTACAAATTTTCTTTGTAAGTTGGCTGAATTCGTCCTCACTAAGAATGCTTTTTCTTTTGAGGATGAATTTTATCTCCAAATTAAAGGTACAGCAATGGGAACAAGAATGGCTCCTTCTTATGCGAATCTTTTCATGGGGTTATTAGAAAATAAATTTCTTCTTACTCAAAATTTACAACCACTAATGTGGTATAGGTTTATTGATGATATTATATTGTTTTGGCCACATGGACATGACACACTCACTGACTTCCTTACAGATTTAAATAATTTCGGACCGTTAGATTTTACATACACTATATCAGAAAATCAAATTACATTCTTAGACGTTGATCTAACTCTATCCGAAGGCACCATTAAAACTGCAATTCATATAAAACCTACAAACAAAGAGCAATACCTACATTTCGATAGCTGTCATCCGTTTCATACCAAAAAGTCAATTCCATATTCAATGTCCATTCGCGGACACCGTTTAATTAATAATAAAGAAAATCTAGATAAGTACCTTTCTAATCTTAAAAAATCACTAATAGAAAGAAATTATCCTGCCTCTTTGTTAGATAAAAATATAATAAATTCCGAAACAAAATTTTCACCTAAACCTAAATTGGTGTCAAATTTAAATCAAAATAAAATCTTTCTAAGTACTACTTATTTTCCTGGCACTGAGAAACTGCGACCAATTTTAGCAGATTTATTCCCTATTATAGCTAACGACCCATCAACCAAAGGTTTATTAGATATACCACCAATTTTATCATTTCGAAAACCTCCTAATTTAAAATCAATACTTAATAAAAATAATCGAAATTATCTTAGTACTAACAAAAATTTGGGCCTACAGCCTTGCGGTCGATCACGTTGTAAAACATGTCCTTTATTAGATCGAAGCATTTATTTTACTAGTCCTAACACTCCCAACAGTTACAGAGTTCCTTTTAATAGTAGTTGCATTTCAAAAAATATTGTATATCAATTACTTTGCCAGACCTGCAATGCATTTTATATTGGGGAAACAACTACACCTCTTAGCATTAGGTTAAATAATCACAGGGCCAGCGTAGGCAATGAAAGTCAACTTCCAATAGCATTGCATGCTAAGGCACACAATTTAACTTTTGATAATTGTTTTAAAGTAAAAATTATTAAGTGCCTTGGCGATAACGCTAAAGAAAGAGACGTTAAATCTTGGGAGTTGGCTTTTATAAATATTTTAGGCGCTTGCAAGGGTCCCGGTCTGAATAGGCAAAATTAATACAGTAATTATATTTGTTCAGACATATTCATTAAAAGCTTATTAATATTTTTCATTTAAAAATCATTATTAATAATGTTTTTCAAGGTCGGTTATAGTGCATTTATAACGATATTGCAAAATATTATTAACCCATTTCTCTATGTTCAGTTTTTTTTAAATTTAAATTTTGAAAAAATTGTTCTATCAGAAATGTCATAGAGATGAATACGACTAGTGTCGAAATATTCTCAGTCATATAATTTCTTCTAAAATAAGTTACTAACATCCATTTCTGTTACAGAAACCATCCTCCTATACTCATTACATCCAAGGGCATACAATAATTCGGCTGCAGAGAGCAATAACTAAGAACATATTGCGGAAACAGGTGCTGCTGCCCTAAGTATTTAAAGAGGACATTAACTATCGGTAAAATGTTTCTGGTCCACCAGGACCCCAGATAAGTAACTTTTCATGAATCTAATTTTATATATTATTGAAAATAATTTAAAAAAATTTACACACTTAAAATATCAAAATATAAACAATTTTACACTTTTTACTTACTTATTTTGCTATCACATGTATCACTATGAACGAATATAATTATTGGTTAAATCAGGTTAATTATCATTCTCGTAAAGCATCACAATTTACAGGACATGTAGAATATCTGTCAAAATGTCTAAATAATCATATATGTCCCAAAGGGTTAATACCTAAATTTCCTTTCTCAGCTATAAGTCCAGAAATCCAATATAATTTCCACACTTTAAGGTTTAATTATGCAATGGAGATTACATTTGTTTTACACAATGAATACAAAGTTTTGGTAGATAAACATTTAAGGTCTCTTATATATTATGTTGATTTGATAGAAATGTATTCTCCAATGCATTATATATATGCTAGTGAAATAGTTAGCAGTTCTGTAATTGATTTAAACAATATTAGGCTAAAACACGAAAATAAGTTTCATAATTTACAAATTTTTCACAAAATCAACAACTCTACACAACAAAATTATACAAGATATAATTCAAATCCTGTTTCAAATTATAACAATAACGAAAACATTCCCTTATATTCATCACAAAACAAATTCTCAGCTAATCGTCATTTTATAAACAATTATTCTCATGCAGATATGCATCCCGAACCTACACAAGTTCCTTTAGAAATCCCAATTATTGAAAATTTGATATCATCAGTTACAAATTCTAATACTGCACAGGTTCCTATAAATACCGATAGACTTGTCGTAAAAAACTTGTCCTCAAAAATTATAAACCATAATGAATATTCAGTTTTATCTAAAGGGCTAAATTTCACACCAACTCCCAAAGTTGACCATTTCAGTTTTGGAAATGATATAGCAAAATTTTGTCGTAATTTGAGATGGCGTGAGTTTTGGCATTCAAGGGACAAAAATGGTAATAATAGTAAATTACATGACGCACTGGCAAAATTTCGACAATATTCTAATAAAGAGCCACCCTCTCTTCCAAAAAATCATCCTGTAGAAATATTTATTACAGTTTTAATGAACAAAGTTACACAACCAACATTTTTAAACAGCCTCAAACCTACACCTAACTTAACATCTGATGAACTTTCAGCTCTTAACAATCTAAGCAAAGATACCAATATCATCATTTTGCCAGCTGATAAAGGTTCAACTACAGTCATCCTTAATAAAACAGACTATGTAGCTGAAGGTTTGAGGCAACTCAGAGACGAAACTTCCTATAAAAAATTATATAATGATCCGAATCAAAATTTTGCTAATACAATAAAAAAATATATTGAACAACAAAAAACCATTGAAAAATTATCAGATGAAGATATTAACACTTTAATTCCTAACCCTATCAGAACACCAAATTTTTACTTATTGCCAAAAATTCATAAACCTAATAATCCAGGAAGACCGATAGTAGCTAGTTTTAACTCACCCACAGAAAGAATTTCAGCTTTTGTCGATTACTTTCTACAGCCATTTGTAAAAAATCTAAAGTCACACATTAAAGATAGTTACCATTTCATCGAGATTCTAAAAAATACCACAATTCCTAAGACTGACAACTTATTACTTGTTACAATTGACGCTGTCTCTCTTTATACTAATATTCCCCATGATTTAGGCTTAGAAGCGATTTCCCATTACCTTAATCAAAGGCCCAGCCCCCAAATTCCTTCTACAAATTTTCTTTGTAAGTTGGCTGAATTCGTCCTCACTAAGAATGCTTTTTCTTTTGAGGATGAATTTTATCTCCAAATTAAAGGTACAGCAATGGGAACAAGAATGGCTCCTTCTTATGCGAATCTTTTCATGGGGTTATTAGAAAATAAATTTCTTCTTACTCAAAATTTACAACCACTAATGTGGTATAGGTTTATTGATGATATTATATTGTTTTGGCCACATGGACATGACACACTCACTGACTTCCTTACAGATTTAAATAATTTCGGACCGTTAGATTTTACATACACTATATCAGAAAATCAAATTACATTCTTAGACGTTGATCTAACTCTATCCGAAGGCACCATTAAAACTGCAATTCATATAAAACCTACAAACAAAGAGCAATACCTACATTTCGATAGCTGTCATCCGTTTCATACCAAAAAGTCAATTCCATATTCAATGTCCATTCGCGGACACCGTTTAATTAATAATAAAGAAAATCTAGATAAGTACCTTTCTAATCTTAAAAAATCACTAATAGAAAGAAATTATCCTGCCTCTTTGTTAGATAAAAATATAATAAATTCCGAAACAAAATTTTCACCTAAACCTAAATTGGTGTCAAATTTAAATCAAAATAAAATCTTTCTAAGTACTACTTATTTTCCTGGCACTGAGAAACTGCGACCAATTTTAGCAGATTTATTCCCTATTATAGCTAACGACCCATCAACCAAAGGTTTATTAGATATACCACCAATTTTATCATTTCGAAAACCTCCTAATTTAAAATCAATACTTAATAAAAATAATCGAAATTATCTTAGTACTAACAAAAATTTGGGCCTACAGCCTTGCGGTCGATCACGTTGTAAAACATGTCCTTTATTAGATCGAAGCATTTATTTTACTAGTCCTAACACTCCCAACAGTTACAGAGTTCCTTTTAATAGTAGTTGCATTTCAAAAAATATTGTATATCAATTACTTTGCCAGACCTGCAATGCATTTTATATTGGGGAAACAACTACACCTCTTAGCATTAGGTTAAATAATCACAGGGCCAGCGTAGGCAATGAAAGTCAACTTCCAATAGCATTGCATGCTAAGGCACACAATTTAACTTTTGATAATTGTTTTAAAGTAAAAATTATTAAGTGCCTTGGCGATAACGCTAAAGAAAGAGACGTTAAATCTTGGGAGTTGGCTTTTATAAATATTTTAGGCGCTTGCAAGGGTCCCGGTCTGAATAGGCAAAATTAATACAGTAATTATATTTGTTCAGACATATTCATTAAAAGCTTATTAATATTTTTCATTTAAAAATCATTATTAATAATGTTTTTCAAGGTCGGTTATAGTGCATTTATAACGATATTGCAAAATATTATTAACCCATTTCTCTATGTTCAGTTTTTTTTAAATTTAAATTTTGAAAAAATTGTTCTATCAGAAATGTCATAGAGATGAATACGACTAGTGTCGAAATATTCTCAGTCATATAATTTCTTCTAAAATAAGTTACTAACATCCATTTCTGTTACAGAAACCATCCTCCTATACTCATTACATCCAAGGGCATACAATAATTCGGCTGCAGAGAGCAATAACTAAGAACATATTGCGGAAACAGGTGCTGCTGCCCTAAGTATTTAAAGAGGACATTAACTATCGGTAAAATGTTTCTGGTCCACCAGGACCCCAGATAAGTAACTTTTCATGAATCTAATTTTATATATTATTGAAAATAATTTAAAAAAATTTACACACTTAAAATATCAATATATATATATATATATATATATATATATATATATATATATATATATATATATATATATATATTCCATTAACACCCGTTATTGCGTTGGTAAAATTAAGAAAAAATTGCAATTCGTGGTAACCCATTGAGGAACATAAGCTTTGACGTATATATAGAGTGTGGAAGTGTTTGATACATAACACTCTTAAAGGGACGATGTAAATTATAAGTACATATGTCAAGTTTTGTGGTAATGGGTATAAGATTGTATATCCGTTATATTGTATATATATATATATATATATAATGGATATAAGATTGTATAAGAAGTTATAAGTTTTGTGGTAATGGGTATAAGGTAATGGGTATAGATTGTGTATACGTTTATAGGCCATAAGTGAGTGTCCCTTTGGTCTATAAAAATAAACTTTTACAAAAAAAAAGATATTTTAGAAATCATACGTACTGAAAGAAAAAATCAACTTCATGAAGTTGCCATAAATATTTTATTTATTTATTTAATATCACCAAAATTGGTTGCCGATTTGCGATATTTTGAAAACAAAAATAAGGTATATTTTTAAACAATCCTTATTTTTGATAATGTTAAGATTCTGATGTCTCAATAATATATAAAAAATATAATTTATAAATTATTCGTATTCGATAACATATGAAATATTTTTCAATTTATGGGACACATGTCTCATGGTCCTTAAAGAGTTAACAAAATAATTAAAAAACAAAGATCTACGCCAAGAGTTTCGTATTCTTTGACCCTAAGTAATTATAATTGCAAAATCTTCTGTACTCTGGCCAAACTTTGATTTCCCATTTTACTCCGAGCATTTAAATATTTCACCTTTTTTTACTGCGAATAATTTTTGTACCTTTTCTTACTGCTATAGAAGCTTTTTCGTCATTACAGCATACGCAGATCCCGCTGAAGTTAGTTAGGGATATACAATACTAGATTAACCAAAACGAAAAAGTTACCGAGGCTTCCCCAGACGTGTTTCAAATTAGGAGATATTCGGACGATAAGCAGTTTCATGTGAAACTACCCCATTAAATTAATTTCCACGAAGCTCTATTGCAAACAATCATAAATTTATCCTGCTTGAAACTGCGAAATGCAATGGTGGATGAAATTAATCAAATTAATATATGCTTTGTAGAGGAGATTGGCGGAAATTCAGCTCGTTTGAGAAAACTTGTCTTGCTTGCTGTCGGCGTAACTTGGAAACTTGGTCAAGTATGGATCCAGACAGATAACCAGACAGGGGTTGTCAAAGTAGAAATGCGCTATAAGAGGAGGGCACAGGCAAGGCTGCAAATTATATCATTCCATTTACGTAACATCTACTTACTTGCTCTAGTAGTTAATCCGGAAATCTATTAAAGGGCTGGCGGGAGAAGTTTGGGGGAGGGGGGTTTGAGTTTGGTGGTTGTGGGGGTTTAGAGGGGAGGAGTTGTAGGGAGGGGAGTTGAAGGGATGGGAGGGGGAGGGTGATGGGAGGGGGGTGGTTAGAAGGGGGATGTATCCTAACCACAACCCCCCCTCCAACCATTCCCCCTTGACTACTTCTAGCAGCCCCCCCCCCCGCCCGCCGATACCCTCTCCTACGATACCCTATCCGACTGAGCTGAAATTTGGCATGCAGGCATTATTCGATCATGGCAAGAGTTGAAAAGATTGTAGTTGAAATCGGTCTACCAGAGGGCACGCTAGTCATACTTCAATATCGAAATATTGCAGTTAGAGACTTGAAACACAGATGCCTTGTTAAACCGAAATCACGCTGTGAAATTTTGGTTGGAATATCTTATATACCAGCGTATTTAAGAAAATACTGCATAATTTTAGAAAAATACTATTTTAATATTAAGGTAATACTACTAAAACATGCGACGCTCGAATGGTGTGTATTTTTCCATATGTATTGCGGAATTCCTTTTTCAGAAAAAAACGATAGTTACTTAAGTATGAATTTCGAGAAAGCATATCCTCTTAGGCATCTTTATACATATATGGGGCCAACGAATGATTTTGAAGTCCAAAAATTATTAAAAACCTTAAAAATCACTCTGCCGCTGGTAGTGGTGGTTTGAGTCCGGGAAGCTGCTTAAACGTACCGATTAGTCATATAATAAATATAAGTTTGAGAAGTGGTGTATTTCCTGATGATTTAAAATATGCTACGCTTATCCCATTTTTTAAGTGAAGTGATTCACTCGATCTCAATAACTATAGACCAATTTCGTTATTAAATACTATGTCCAAGATAATCGAAAATATAGTTAGGGCGAGGGTAATTATTTTTTTAGTAGATAATAACAAATTTTCCGATAACCAATTTGGTTTCAGAGAAGGCTTAGGGACCTCGAACGCTATTTCTGCTCTGAGAAACTTTGTAGTACAAGCTATAGAAAAAGGTGAAAAATGTCTCAAGGTTTTTTTTAGATTTGGCCAAGGCGTTTGATTCAGTTCCTCACAAGAATCTGTTAACAAAAATGTAAAGTATTGGTATTGTGTCCAATAGTCTAAAGTGGTTTCAGAACTATCTTGAAAACATAACACAAATGGTTTCCATACAAGGTCAAAGTAGTGAATATCCGTCGGTATAATATGTTGTACAACAGGGAAGCGTTTTGGGAACCATTTTATTCCTCGAATATTTAAATCAATTATGTCAGTTGTCAACAGCAAAAAATCTATATTATGCTCACGATACTGATAGAATAGAATAGAATAACTTTATTGTGCTATACAAACATAACTTAATGAATATTACGCTGGTTTTATAAAAAAGACAATTTATGCACAAATGGCGGACTTTTTATCAAATGCGATATCGCTATAGCGATATCTTACAGTCAACCATTTGATAAAAAAAAAAACCTAATTTTCACCGTACAATACACAAAGAAAAAGTAAAGTTAAGTTTAATATAAACTTATACAGATACATGTCAGAAACTTATGCTAAGGTTACCCAGGGAAGGATAAAGGAGAGGACAAGGTGAGGTATTTGGTTAGTGGCTGTGTAAAAATAAATGTTTCTTTAACAATTTTTTGAAAGTATGCAGAGAAGTATGCCTGATAGAGTGAGGGAGCTGATTCCATAAACGAGCAGAATGGACTGTAAAAGAGAACGTGTAAACAGAAGAATGATGTATTGGAATGGCGAGTGTGTTATCCCGGCTTGATCGAAGTGGAAGACCGTGGCCTCCCAAAGGGTGGAAATTCCCCTTTAGATAGGAGGGTGAAGTGTAGTTATTGAGTATGTTGTAGAGTAGCGACAACGTATGCAAATTTCTTCGATCGCGAATAGGAAGCCAATGAAGTTGCTCACGAAAGCAGCTAACGTGGTCGAACTTTCGCAAATTAAAAACATACCTGAGTAAGATATTTTGCAGACGCTCCAGCTTATTCAAAATTATCTCACTGGCATCTATATAACAAACATCACCGTAGTCAAGTATAGGCGTTAAGAGTGTGGACACAATCATTTCTTTATGTGACATGGGGAGAAATCTTTGAAGCCGCCGGAGACTATCAAAACCATGGAAAAAGCGACGACTTACTTGGTTTACTTAATCTTTCCAAGAAAGATGTTGATTTATTAGAATTCCAAGGTTTTTAACATTTTTGGCATATTCGACAATTTTTCCGTGTACACAAATCGGCGGTAATGATGAAGTGTCTATTTTTGACAATGTTTTTTTGCCGCCTATAACAAGATGATATTTTTAACGGAGCATCTCGGGCTGACACTTTTGTGAAAGCAATCTCCGGCATGACGAGAATTAGGGATTGGCTAGAAGAGTCAATGTTGACGCTTAATATCAGCAAACAAGTTATTTAACCTTCAGTTCTACTGAAAGGGTCAACCCTAAGATGTGCATTCTCTCGCGACCCACCAGTGCTCCTCGATTAGTTTATGTCGCCTGCACGCCATTGATAAAAAATCGGTCGTCAAATATCTTGGAATTTTAATAGACAATGGGTCGAATTGCTTTTCTTCGTCGGTTTGAAATAAAGTAAAAAAATGCTTTCAATTTATTACAAAATTCGTAATAAAAATTTTATGTCACATTGGTATTGCGATTCATCTGTCAGATTTTGGTGCTACGGCGTTTAATGCTTTTTGTATTAAATTTATTTCATTCTCGCAGAAACGCTATTCCGTATCTCAACAGCTATTCCGATAGTTGTCCGAATAAAAACCGGCTTGAACGTGGCAATTTTAAAACGCGTTTTCGGTGCGACTTAGTGGGTGACGCTTGTGTTTTTACGTACGAATTTGCCGTTTTTGCTGTTACTGCTGAAATGTTCCCGAATGTTGGGATATTACTAAGGAGATCGAACGAATAACGACAGCGGTGCGTACTTATTTATTTATTTATTTATTTATTTGCAGCTGTTATAAAAAAACATATACAAAAAAAACAAGAACACAATGATTAAAAATTAAAACTATAAATAGACAAAGACTATGAAATAAAGCTACAAACGCTGCAAATTAGGGGTATCCTCAGGATATCTCTTATCCTGGTTTTCAGGACACACCTATTAATTATTGGTACATATGTGATTTTTAAATAAAATAACCAAATCAAATAAATCTTAAAATAAAAAATCCAAATTATCATAATCAAATAAATACACAAATCAAAATAATCAAAATCAAGATATTTAACATCAAATGATATTAAACGTAATTACATAAATTTAATAATCTACATATAATAAATCAAAAATAATCAAAATCAAAATATTTAACATCAAATAATCACGTTACAAATTAATAAATAAACGAAGACAATAGTAATAATCCAATTAGCAATAGTTATTTTAAAATAAAATAAAATTATGACATCTAAATATCTTCCTTTAATAATAAACTTTTAAAGTGGTCCTTAAATACTGCAATTGATTTCGATCGCAAAGCCATTCCCAACCGATTCCATACAACCGCAGAATAATACGAAAAGCTGCACTGGAAATGTGTAGTTTTGTGCTTGGGTATTATATAGCAAGTTGTTCAAGTGCCCGTGTTGAATGGACATGCCGGTTACGGGACCACGTCATAAGTCATCATACTTAAGTGTATTATGCTTTTCGATTTCGAACAAAATTCGTCTTCCGTCATAACCTGTAAATTATATGTTGTCTTTTAGTACGAGAAGAAGGTTAGAACACCGCCACATCAGAAATCATTCGGATCAAAAGAAATGCCAAACAAACCTGCTAACCAGCCGCAAAAAGGATTCAGAGCGCCGATTTTGAAACAAGTCTGATCTCCTATTTTTGAAACAAGTCTTCCCGGGAACATTTCCTTCAGCAGGTTTATAGACACCTTAGTGGTATGGCATGTGGCACCATCTTGTTGGAACCATGTCCTCGAAGTATCGTCTTGAAATTTTTGCAAAGCCGGGGACCGCGAACTCTCTTAAATGAATGGCGATTAGCTCGGGTTGCCTACGGCAAAATGTATATAAATTTATATTTACATTTACATTTACATTTACATAGAGCAAGGTTTACTATAGAGCTATACCATTACTATAGAGCGGATTACTATAAAGCGGCGCACATTTACATTTATATTTACATTTATATAAATTTATGTACATTTTGTATACATTTTGCCGTAGGCAACCATTAATGGTCGCCTTACATTCGGGGGGTTAATCAACATGTTTCAATAATTGTAGGCTCTCACCGTCACCACGCGCCCTCTTTCGTCTTCGAGAAAGTATGGCCCGACGACAACGATTGCCAAAATTGCAGCCCACGCGACAATTTTAAGGCTGTAAAGTGGACGTCCATGCAGACGTTGGAGATTGTTCTCTGATCAAAATCGATAGTTTTGGTTGTTCACTTGACCAATAAGATGGAAATTCGCCTCGTCAGTGAAGATCACGCGAAAATCGTTGAATCAGTCGAGCAGCAGATTAACGAAGTTAAGTCGATTATTGTCATCATCCTCCATGGCGACTAAATTTCTAAGAAGCGACGCGTCTAGCAATATACGCCCCGCCTCCCCGCAGTGAGCAGATTCCGAGAAATTAGGGAATCAAATCGCCAACACCCTGGCCCACCCTGTACTTCGATTAAAAAATGACCGACCTTGAAAACAGATATTGTCGCCCTAAGAGAGAGGTTCCAAGGCCTTTTAATTTCTACCAATTTTTTACTTTGTGGCTCGCGCTGCGATAAGAGAACAGTCCTAAAACGTATAAATATAGTAATGATTAAATGCTGGACCCGGAAACGGGAATCTAACTTTCAATCCCAAGATAAAAAAGTATTGAAAACCGACCGGGATTCCGATATTGGCTTCGCTATTCATCGCAGTCATTCTGATCTTCTTTGTGGGAGCTAATTGGCACTGTTGCAGTTAGGCCACTAAGACCCATGTACTTAGGGTCGGCCAAACTCACGCGTCAACACCCATCCGGCGGCCTCCACGCAGAAGTGTGAGCCCCGGTTGGACTCTGACCTGCGGGTCAGTTTCCCCTAGGAGTCAACTATCGGGCGCTCCTGGGCGGTTTGCGCACCGTGCGGCGTCAACCAATCGATTGTTCATTCCGACCAACAGTTGTTGAAACTTAAAAACGAACTATCGTTAAAACTTCCTGAGGTGACGGTGTCGCCCGTTGTAGTTGAAAGCTCTAGTTGATCATCTTTTATTTTTTTCATTTTATTCAAAATCGAAAGCCTCTGTATTCCTTTCTGCAACTGGTCTTGAAACGACCAACCGGCTACTCGATACCAGGTGAACAGCCGGGCAAAATATACCGTGGTTTTCGATAGATTCGGCAGACACCGTATCACCGCTACGTAAGGGAGATGACCGCAAGAGCGACCTCGAAACTGTAACCAGTCGGGAGATCGTAGTCATCTGATTACAGCTGAAAGTAAGGGTGCGAGTGTCGGCCCGCTGGGTGATTAACCTGGTTATCTCGCGTTAAGGCGTTGGTCGCGTTAAGGCGCATTACGGGCAAGTGGCGTAACAAGACAGTGGACTGTTTTCGTCCAAAGTTTTCTTCGCTCACGTCACGGGAGGGAGAACGATCTAATATCGTTAAAACTTCCTGAGATGACGGTTTCGCCCGTTGCAGTTGACAGCTCTAGTTGATCATTGTATTTTTTTACCCTTTTGCAAAATCGAAAGCCTCTGTATGCCGCAACTCTGCGTAGGTAAGGTTCAAAAATACCTCGCATCGCATCGATAATCCGATCGTGATTTTCGTCATTCACTTTTATTTCTTTCACTCTCTCAAGATTAGTAACAGTAAGTGAAGCCTAAGAGGGTGAGGGCCGCCTTGAGTCATTTCAAAGGTGGTTCGCTGAATGGAAAAGTCATGTTTCCGATACGATAAATTCTACTTAAGGCTCATGTTCGTCTTCTCAATTCGCGCCCTCGTCTTCTTTTCATCAGATCCCTCTCATCAAGTACCCGAGAACGTTCCAGCTAAAACGGTCAAATGGAAAAATATTAATCTTTATGTGATTTTCGGGCGTCTACTTTAAGAAAACGGATACACATATTACAAAATGGTGTGCAACTTTTCTAAGAATTCAAATTATATACATAGTTTAGATGAAGGACGAAGGTGGCGCAAAGTTAATCGCCCTACCGAAAGATGTTATATTTTATGCAAATGGTGTCGTACGTCAATCATATTTGACATTTATGAACTAGACAGCTGCAGAATACAAACTGACAGGCAATGGAGCGCTATACTCCGCAAGAGCGTGGAATAACTGTTTCGATAATTTTGACTAATAATCGGTCGGTGGTGTTAGCGCAGCATGAATTTTGACGTCGATTTCATAATCGTGTCGTGCTAATTGCGCAAACATTCCGGCTCTTAGCTACTCGACTCGAACAGACTGGAACCACAGGAGACGATGCAGAGCGTGGCCGCCACCGGACTGGTCGTTCAGCCGAAAATATCGTGGCTGTGGTTGCCGATGTCGCTGAGAACGAAAAACATCAACCAGACGACGGGCCACGCGATTGGGCATCACCAGACGGACCTTACAGTGAATTTTAGTGAAATACTTACACATGTTCCCGACACAAAGTGCAAACAGTGCATCAGTTAATGCCTGCTGACCGTTAGTCGCGTTTGAATTACAATCAAGCCATCCTCAATCTCAACAACGAAGAGGACGATTCTGTGTCGAAAATCATCATGAGAGACGAGGTGCATTTCCACTTAAGCGGTTACGTCAATAAGCAAAAGCTTCGTTTCTGGGGCACTGAAAATCCGCGTGTGATTCACGAAGAGCCATTACTTCCATTCATTCAAAGCCACTGTGTGGTGCGGCGTTCACGCGAGAGGAGTGATTGGGCCGTATTTTTTGAGGACGCCATCGGCAATACGGTCACTGTTACTGGCAAATAGTGACACCAAAAGCATCGCCCAGACTCCTTTCTTTGGGGCTACTTGAAGTCGCGGGTTTACGACAACAAGCCTCAGACAATCGCAGCCCTTAAGGAAATTGGATGATTAATTTTGCGCTACCCCGTATATAAAACAAAGTCGGGTTTGTTCGAACACTTATAACTCGACAACGGCTAGACCGATTTTCGAGTTATGATGGTTTTTGTTTTGTTGTATTTGTCTCCGTCCCGAATAGCAGAATAACTATTAAAAAAATTGGAAAATTAACGAAAAAACATTTTCCTATACAAAATGTACATGGGTTTCGTAACTGTCAAACAGTTAATGTTCATCCCGTCGATACGGTAAACTCTCCCCTCAAACTAAAGAAAGTATTTTAATAAAGGTTTCGAATCGACAATATATATCCACAATATTCGGACCACAATTATTACATAGTTTAATTGAATCATGTCATGCTGACACGCGATTGATATACTTAACTTTTGTACTTTTATATTTCTTTTTGAGTTATTATCTTAATAAAGTAGTAAACTTAATATTTATTTTGTATTTATTGTATTACTTTCATAAAATCATAAATTAAGTTCAGCTAATCTGTAACACGACATTTATTGACTGTTAGGCGGTACGAAGTTCCCCGGGTCAGCTAGTTAAATAAAAAAAGAAGAAATTAACGTTAAATATTAATATTTGGTATTTTTAATAATGTAACATTAGTATTTTTTAATAATGTAACATTAATAATGTATTTTATTATGTGTAAGCATTGATTATATATGGTAATAGATTGCTCAACTGCATAGTATGATTTCCCAAACCTTCTGCATCGGCGAAATGCTGGTGGCGCTGATAGCGTTGTTAGCGAAATTAATAGTAATTTATTTGGCCATTTATAATAACCTTAATAATGTTTTTTTTATAAAGAACTGATTGATTATAAAAACACAATAACCTAAGTAATGACAACAATAATATCATTTAATTATTAGTGCAATCTATCGTAATTTTATATATGCTGATTACACCACAGAATTAATATGGAGCGATAGAATGCCTTCTATTAGTTTTCTTCTTTTTTTTAAACCGACCTTATTCTTCTTTGTGATTTTTGTTTATTACCAGTGTTTTCAATATCTTTTGATATAAACGGAAAACTGTTTTTGCTATGAATAAATATGAGAACGTCAAAGAAGTGAAAAAAACGCGGAACCAGATCTGGTCGTATCATACTCAAGGGGTTAATGGCTGATCGAAATAGTGGAAAAGTTAGGGTTATAAACCCATAACTTCCTCTCCAAAATTATTCTATCTGCAAAATAAAGTGCCTAATTATTATGTATTAGAACATTTACACCGAATTAAAACTTGACATCTTTATGAAAATAATACTAAAATAATAAGTGCTATGATTCAAAAATTCTTTTGTTATTATATAATTATTTTATATTCTATGTATATGCGTGTTTAAATTGCGCCGCTATACTGGTATACCACGAACGCCGCCATGTGGAACTGAATTTTGGGAACTATGCGGGCCATATACACGTTGTGTTACAAAGTAAAATTTCAGTTGCCAAATCAAAGGACGCGTTAAACAATCTAACAAGCTATATAATCAATGGTATCGACAAAGAAAAGTTATCATTTAAATTCTTAAAGTATTCATAAAAGAAAGAAACAAAATGTATATTAAACTGTATGAGTCGACAATTATACTTAGAATATACACCATGAACTTGATACTGCAAGGATAAGTAATAGCTCCAGGAATCGCCTTAGTCTGGTTGTACCGAGATATCTACTCAATATATCTCAATATGGAAAAACGCTTAACGACGCGACGTGCGTAATTCAACCTCCCCACCTAGGCGGTGGAGCCCTAAAAAGGTCGACCGCGACGCTTCTGCAGCAGTCAAGATATACAATGTGTCGATACCTATTCAACAGAGTCTCAAAATAACGTCATTTGCATCCGCTACATTAAAAATAAACTTGAAAATGTTGAACATGTTAAATTTTCAGGTATCCATTTAGATAGCAAACTCCAATGGTCAACTCATTTAGATGAATTGAGCGGAAAATTAAGTAGTGCCACGTTTGCCATTAAGAACATTAAAATGCTATGCGGCCTTGAAGCCGCAAAGTCTGTATACTATGCTTATTTCCACTCATTAATAACTTATGTCCTTATGTTCTGGGGAATGGCGGCAAATTAAGTTAGAATATTTTTTCTTCAAAAAAGAGCAATTCGCAATTTATTTACAATATCATCGCTAACATCTTGCAGGCCGTATTTCATTGAATCTGATATCATGACAATGTATACCGCTTATGTATACCAGGGTATCATGTATGCAAGAAAAAACATCAATACTACTCTAAAAATTTCGGATATTCATTCGCATAACACTCGGAACAAACATGACTTGCGTTCTTACAAAGTACGTCTGAGTAAGGTTAGAAATAGTTTCCTGTACCAGTCCAACCTTTTTTTATAATAAGATTCCATTGTGCGTCAGGGGTCTTAGAGACGTTGATTTTAAGAAAAAAGTCCAGTACATTCTTATCAAGAACCCAATTTATTCTATTAGGGACTTTGACAATATTGAATTTCCTAATCTTTCATGATTACTTTTATTATAATAGGTACGATATATGTAAAAAAAAAACCTTGACTATATATCCAATCATGTTGATAAATAATCGGAGATGAATTATAATAATAAAATTTGTATTGATTATTTCTATTGAGACATTTCTATTTGACTATTTTATAACTGACTATTCGTTTTTATATTTTGACTATTTGTATTATCATCTATCTATACTTAGGTATTTTAGTACCTCAAATAGTTTTTTAAAGGACCATATATTTTTATTGTAAATTTATTTAATAATTGTTTTTTTCCTTTTAAAAAAATAGTCAATCTGTATAAAAATAATTATACCACATAAGGTATAACATAATACCGAGGCCATGACTTTGCAAATATTGTACCAATTTGAATGATAATTATATATGTACTTCTAGTATTTGAATTTAAGATTTAGCTCTAGTTTGATTATTTAAGAAATTACTTACTACTTTGGATGTTTTTATGTACAGTTTTTAGTACGTAGGTATATATTTGATTTATTGACTATTTCAATTGTTAGGCTCCTGCTTTGATTATTCAACTTTTTAACTGACTATTTTAATTATTGTGTGTTTGGTAGGTAGCCATTGACTATTCTTTAATTTGTTTTGTAATACGATTCTACGACGAATAACTTTTAGTCGGTTCAAAAGTTTCTTAGATACTGTATATTTTTAAAATTAATATATGTATGTAACGTAAAGATTAAAGTAGTAATGACACTTACTACTTAAAACAGAAATATTTTGACACGTCCTAGAGCGGTTTTTAGCCACCAATTGGACACGACGTAAATGTAATGTAATGTAATAAAGAATTTGACTATGCCAAGAGTAGGGATACCTACCAACTGGTTTATTTTATAAAAAAAATAATAAAAGAAACCTCTATACCGAGGTCTCCACACGCGTGCCTCTACAACAGCAGTGATGTTTTATATATATTTGTTTTACTGGCCATGATTTTTACATGTATTTTATTATACTTCCATTGTCTCCATCGAAACTTCAAATTCACTTGTAACTGCCATGTTCGCGTCAATATGTCATGTTTTTTTTTAAAGGAAATGGCCTTAGCGCAATTACAGACCTCTTTTCACTTTCCATGTCCTGTGGTACTAACTTCTTTCGAAGTATTAGATTCTCGATCATTTCGATGATCGGATAGCTCATATTTAAAATTTTATTCTTTCAGTATTTTATTACAATTTAATTATTTTGCTCTCATTCGTTGATGTGTAATCTAACCTCATTGATAATTCTGTTTATAATTCGTGATATTTATTTTTTTACCCTGTATCACTATCGCACCTTGTCAATAGTCTTTTATTCATTAAAAATGCAAATACAGTTGGATGTCATAATTCTTATTATTTAAAACACAATTATCAAAATATAAATGTAACAAATAATTCCTATTTTCTTTCAAATATGTAAGTAAAAATAACCAAAAGGCAGACAAAGTAAAAGATATATGCTCAATAATGTCAAACGTACATAAAACGACAATAATCATAACGAATAATCAAATATTAACAATTTATTACTACTAGGTTTACCTAGTATATTTTATAACATTAGAATAATAGAGGTATTTTAGAGATATGGTAATATTTTTCATAATAAATATGTATATACCTATTATTAAGGGTATTGTAATATTTCCTTGAGGTCGTCTCTCTTATGAATAGCATGTGTGATGAGCCAGTGTTATTCGAATATTTTTGGTTCTAAATCTCATAATGTTATTGGCAGGTTGTGCAGCAGGACATGTAATGTAATGTTTATAATATACAATATTCTTGTTAGAAGTTTCTTACAGTACAACTACCATCATCTGGGGTAGAAATGGGGCTAAATACATCTTGATTAATGAGAGTGTGGGATATCTGGCTGTCGTGCGTTGTCGATATGATCAGAGCCCAACGGTTGTAGGAGTCTTCCTAAGCGTACATATGGTAGAATAAACACATTGTTGATATTTAGACTATCTAATTATTAAAATCAGCTAATAGTAGAGAGATGGCTTACCGTTATACGATCGACGAGAGTAATTGATAAGCTGAATGTATGCGTTTTTATATCCGCTTGATGATTGTTGCCTAGAAGGGGGATTGTTCGTGTAAATTAGTTTTTGCAACTGTGAAAGAAACGTTTGAAGGACGCTATTTTCATACGTTAATAATTGCATCGTACGAAAAACATACTTGAAAGACGAATTTATCAATTCTTTGAATGATTTAAGTCATCAGGCAAATAGATAATCTTGCTGATGGTATGACGTCATTTAAATCTAGGAATAAAAAAAATGTCTACTGAATTGACTGAATAACGTTTAACAATATTTGATGCATTGTTCATCATCAAGTGTTACTACAAAAGCATTGTTTTTTTGTTGTTGATATATTTATTATCACCAGTTTGGTTTATATCCATGCTTATATCTATCCAATTTTATTTCACGAGGGGATGGGCAAAAATATGATGAAATTCCGAAGGCGTATTACCCTTCTCATCTTCGCCTATAAAATTATTTATCGGAATGGACATCAACCTGAAAAATAGAAAAGTTGCCTCTGTTGTAATGTGATCTCTTCTCACGTTTATAAAATTAGCACATCTTACACACATTGTATTTGACAGGCTGGTGGGTACGATGCTCAAATTATTAAACATTCTGCCGCCGGAAATCGACATTTTTGGCGCTTTCCTGTGGCATTCGAAGAGGGAGTTGCCTCTTTGACGACGAGTAGGTAGTATTTTTAGTGTTTTACTGCAATGGTTTTATTTCAATTATTTATTTTTTTATTTAACTTTTTAAAAAAATATCTATATATTTTTTTAATTTATTGAGAAAAATACACAGTATGACATAGTATACAAGATTACAAAACTGTATGTATTGTAAAATATAAAACCGGGTATGGATTTCCTGTAAATTATAAATTTATTTTTATTTTATTTCAAATACATTTTAGTAATTTTGTGCACATTTATAATAAACATGACTTCAGAAATGAGTGCGTATTTGTATGTATGCCGGGAGTCACAGAGAAACGTGCTCGTATAAGACAATCCGCCATCTGGTTGACGACGGTCGAAAAAAGACCTGAGAGATGCACAACGACGCCGCACGGTGCGCAGACCGTCCAGGAGCGCCAGAAGTTTGATTCCCAGGGGAAACTGACCATAAGGCCAGTGTCCTACTCTGACTAACATATTGAGATGTCAACCACAACGGGCGAACCCGTCACCGCAGGACGTTTTACCGATTCATCGTTCTATCGACCGTGCAGTGAGCGTAGAAGACTTTGGACATAACAAATCCGACGTCTAGCTACGCCACAACCCGTTAGAGACCAACGCCTTACCGCGAGTAGCCAGGTATGTTACCTGGCGGGCGGCACTCGTGCCCTAACTACCAATTGTGACCAGATTTCTCCGGTCTCTCGATTGGTTCCGAGTTCGAGGTCGCTTGCGCGGTTCTCTCCCTTACGAAGCGGTGAAACGGAGTATACCGAATCTATCGCGGACCAAGGCGTCCTTTGCCCGACTCTGAACCGGGATCGGATGGAAAATGGTCATTTCAAGAGCAGTCGCCGTAAGGTAGACAACTACCCCCGCTCTATAGGAAACAATACAGTTCCCAGACTCCCCCGATTGTTAGTCGGAGAGCACAATCGATTGGCTTGCGCCGCTTGGTGCGCAGACCGTCCAGGAGCGCCAGAGGATTGATTCCCAGGGGAGACTGGTTGACCCAGTGTCCTACCCAGGCTCGCACCCCATGCGTGGAGGCCATCGGATGGGTGTTGACCCGTGAGTATGACCGACCTGGAAACAGAATGGGTCTTCGTGGCCAACTCAGCAAGGGCCCATTAGCTCCCTGACTCTGACTAACAGTCGGGGGAGTCTGGAAGCAGTACTGTTTCCTATAGAGCGGGGGTGATTGCGGACCTTACGGCGATTGCTCTTGAATTGACCATCGGCCATCCGATCCTGGGTGAACAGCCGGGCAAAGGACGCTGTGGTCCGCGATAGATTCGGTATACACCGTTTCACCGCTTCTTAAGGGAGAGGACCGCGCAAGCGACCTCGAACTCGGAACCAATCGAGAGACCGGAGAAATCTGGTCACAATTGGAAGTAAGGGCGCGAGTGTCGGCCCGCCAGGTAACATTCCTGGCTATCTCGCGGTTAAGGTGTTGGCCTCTTACGGGCTTATGACGTAGCTAGATGGTGGACTGTTTTGTCCCAAGTCTTCTACGCTCATTCCAGGGAGATAGAATGACTAATCGTTAAAACTTCCTGAGGTGACGGGCTCGCCCGCTGTAGTCGACAACCCAAGTTGTTAGACAGAGTGCGCAATCGATTGGCTTATGCCGCACGGTACGCAGACCGTCCAGGAGCGCCAGAAGGTTGATTCCCAGGGGAAACTAACCATAAGGCCAGAGTCCTACCCAGGCTCGCACTTCATGCGTGGAGGCCGTCGGATAGGTGTTGAGCCGTGAGTGGGACCAACCCTGAACAGAATGGGTCTTCGTGGCCAACTCAGCAAGGGCCTGCGTGGCCAACTCAGTTAATAATAACTATTATTATTACGTTTGAGAATGGGCCTGTTGGAGCTTCAGTCCAACATACCCACAACAAAAAAGTAATTTCTACAGAATCGAAACCGCAAACTCGCTCAAATCTACACGAGGCAGCTGCAGTTGATTTCCAACTAAATTCGGCGTTTTTTTGATCGATACGAAATTAATAGACATTTCTCACCCCACTCACAACTATTGCGTCACTGCTTACAATATAAATCGCAGTACATTTCGATCGATCAATATCATTCCCTGGAGGGCAGTAACCGCACATTAACAAGTACTCGCGCTCTACACTTCACTTCGAGTCAACAAATCACGCATAGTATACGCGACTACCATTATCTTCGAATCTATCGCGGCGCTTCAACTTCGGATACACAACTACGGCTTCACCTCGCGCCCACACTACCTACACAACGGCGAAATATCAATCAAGGCGTTACGAACTGGCAACCTACTACAGACCTTCTGAATAAACCAACTTCAACATCCACGACTTTCAATAACGGAGAAAACTTCTTGATGAGAACCACCCTTCGCTCACAATCAATTGGAGTCTAGTGAAGGGTGGCCACTCTCACAGGCCCTTGCTGAGTTGGCCACGAAGACCCAGTAATAATAATAGTTATTATTGCAGGTAATTGTGAAATCGTAACATTCGTGAAATGGTCCCCTGGCGTCCATAAATGGTTCGTTTGTATCCGCAACGCCCGCTTACTCCTCGCCGTTTCTCGTTCCGGGCCACACGGGAGAGAGATGATCGATATTTCGGTTGGAATTGGTTGCCATTGTTCTGTTGATGAGGCTCTCTCGCCGTTGGCGGCAAAAGGCCCTCGCGAACGACATCAACAACGCTGTAAAAATAACCTTGTATATCAGTTTGATCGAATGAAATCGTCGGCCCTTCAGTTGTTATTGGATAATTTAAAAAAAAGTGAGGTAGGATTTTTGTAGATGCCTATAATACACAGCTGAGAATAGCTACTCTAAGCTATGTAGGTAATAAAACTACAAACTACCCTCAGTAATAATTACATAATAAGTAATATTTTAACCAGCTAAAATACGCACTGATATATCAGTCCAAACTTTTTACATTACTACACAAAAAAAAGGAATGGTAAGTGTTCAGGGTTCATCTATACATGTTTTACTTTCTATATTCCGCCATAAACTAAACACTTGAACCGATTTGGAAGTGTGATATAGTTAGAATCGTTATGTCATCCCGAGTGTCATAAGATAACCTAACCTTAACTGCCTAAATATCACGTAAATAATTGTCTAAATGTAAAAATTACAACAAATTAACATACATATATCATGTTTAGAGTCAAATGAAAGGTCTGATTGAAAACATTTCGGAAATATGCATCTATATATATATGCATAAATACATACACTAAAATTATTTATTAAAAAAAAGGTATTAAAAAATAATTTAAAAAAGTAAAGTAGGTACTACAAATGATTCCAGAAGCTAACGGAAAATCGGGTACCTCAATGAAATATATATTTTTGAGTAGCTTAAACCTTCAGGATAATGGTTAATTATGGGCTAAAATCGCTCAATAAATGGAAAGGGGGTCAAATCGCTCTCATCAATTTTGTTTAGATTAATAAACACTAAATTACATCAAGCGACCAGAAATGGTTCTAATTTAAAAAGATAGTTCGAAAGAGTACATACAAATCAGTATAGAGGGCGTTAAATTTTATATGATTATTTGAGGTTTCAATCAAATGTCATTAATATAATTAAAGATGCATTGCATCAATGTATCAAATATAAAGAAGATATTTTAAAAAATCAGTCCTATTTTGTTGTTATGTTCAATACTTTACTCGTCCTCTCTACCTTGTTATAATAACAATAGTTTACTTTCTGTAACGGAAGTCGTGGTTTATTTCTGTATAATATCATTAATTGTTTATAATAAGACTACATTGTGGGTCTGAAATCTAGGAGATATTCAATTTAGGAAAAATTGAAAAAGTTCCAATATATTCCCTTTAAGAACCCAATTTATTCTATTAATGAATTTATTCTATTTATTACAACATTTTTTTGGAACTTTTGAGTCTTTACTTTACTAAATACAATCATTTTGATAATTAGAGATTGATTATTATATTAAAAAATATCCTAACTATTTCTATAGCGCCATTTTATTGCTGTAATCTGTATTTTAATAATTCTTATATGAGTAATATATAACTAGTTATACGATTTAATTTTTTGACCATCCGAAATTTTTCTTTTATACACACTTCAATATTTAAGCGGATTAAAATATATTTAAAATATGTTATATTTTTATAACAAATTTAATTATCAGTCGTATGCGTAATTACAAAAATAATCATTCTGTACAAAAGTGAATTATACTAGTAAGCCATATAATCCAAATAATGTAAAATCAATTGGCTATACCAAGAGTGGGAACAACTGATTTATTTAAGCAAAATAATGTTAATGTAATAATATTTTATTTACAATCACATAAAAACTTTCAGCAGTCTTAATGGTGAAACGGAAAATGTAAAACTAATTACATTACAACTTAAATCTGTATGCTACGCTTACATTATGCAGGAAGAACACGCATAGTCAATTTTTTGATTAGACAAAATATAATTTTGCGCAATGGTATAACGGTAATACAATTGGTTTGTATCTCAACATATTTTAATATCGAAACGTCATTATTAATGGCATTACTACATACTGAAATATACGAGTCGTTTGACAGTGGTCCAGTTAAGCAGTGTCAACTACAGATGGCGAACCAGTTACCCCAGGCTGGTATAACGATATCTAATATTTTTTTCTGCCATGAGATGAGCGTAAAGACTTAGTAGGCGAAGACATTTCATAAACGAACTTCGCCAATTCGCCCGTAAGAAGCCAACGCCTTACCGCGAGACAACGGAATGTGCACTAAGCCGGCCAACCTCGCGCCCTTACTACCATTTTTGTCTGAATTTCTTCACACTCCCGACTGGTTCCGGGTTCGAGGTCGCTTGCGCTGTCCTCTCCCTAATGTAAGCATCGCGGACCGAGGTATCCTTTGCCCGACTGTTCAGACTGTTCACCGGCCAATGGACGCCGTGGTCCACGATAGATTCGGTTTATACCGTTTCACCGCTTCGTAAGGGAGAGGACCGCGCAAGCGACGTCAAACTCGTAACCAGTCGAGAGACCGGAGTAATCTAGTCGAAATTTGAAGTAAGGGCGTGAGTGTAAGCCCGCTGGGTAACATACCTGGTTATCTCGCGGATAAGGCGTTGGTCTTTTACGGGCATTTGGCGGAGCTTGTCGGTGGACTGTTTTGTTCAAGTCTTTTGCGTTCACTTCATGGGAGATAGAACGACTAATCGATAAAACTTCATGAGGTGACGGGTTCGCCCGTTGTAGTTGACAGCTCTATTTGTTCACGGGATCGGGTAGCCGGTCGTTTCAAGAGTGGCTCTCATTAAGTAAACAGTGACCCCCGCTGTCATTAAGTAAACAGTGACCCCCGTTCTATAGTAAACGAAATCGTGCAGAGTGCACAGTTTATTGGCTAACGCCGCACGGTACGCAAACTGCCCTGGAGCGGCCAAAGAATGATTCCCAGGGGAAATTAACCGACTGGGCACAGAGTTCTACTCGGGCTCGAACTTCGACTTGGAGGCTACCAGATGGGGGCCGACCCGTGAGTTGGGCCGACCCAAAAAAGTATTAGGTCATAATGGCCCAGCTGCTTTTGGCTAATGAGCTTTAGAAAGTGGCCAGAAAGAATGGTGTACTATTCGTATTTCCAATACAATAAAGCTTAACTGTTAGGTCCTGGTGCTGTTAGTAATGAGACAATTGACGGCCGTCAATCAGCTTATTCATAAAAACGCAAATTTTAAGTCTATGTATAAGTGCAGTTTTGTCGCGCATTACCTAATACATGACGAGCTCGTCCATTTAAAGAGTTATATCAATCGGTAAAATGCGAATAATATTGTCATTTTAATATCGCTGTTGAAAGTATTCCAAAATGGCCATCTTAGTTGGCTGATTGGTTTAATGAAGATGAATGTCCTTGGAAGGACTTGTACTGATACTACATACTTGCATAAATCGTAACGAGCAGATTGCCTGGCAACATTACCACAATGTTGCACATGCTATACATTATGGTAATATTGACAATATGCCATTGCAGTAATGATTGGCATCGTGTATGAAAAGTATTGGCATGAGGCATCTGACTTGTACCATAGTGGCGTTACAATAATGCTTCGTAATATCAGTCATTTCAGTTCAGAGGTACAGGGTGTATAATAATGACAGACTTGTAAAGTCGGAAACTACGTTTTACATGCTATAAATAGTCATACCCAATTAAGCATTGTCGAGTGTGGTGACAAGTATGGTCGTAACCGTGTCCATGTTTGGGCATTATAGTGGCCATGGTAATATTTAGTTACGAAAATCCTTATTTAGGTCGATTGACAAACGCCGCTCGATGCGCAAATCCGCACAGCGTTGCCCGATGTGTTTCCCCCAATTGGAACATCCGATCCCACATGTCCACGACTGGGCTTACAACCGCAAGCAGGGCTCGCAGTATAATGTCCAGGTTAGTCCCTCTTCGAGGAGGCTACCAGATGGGAGCTGAACCGCGAGATCCGCCTACCCAAGTTCACAAACAGGTCATCAGGCTCAAGCTACAAGGAACCATCACATACCAGTCACCATTAAACACGAGTGAGAACATTCAGAGGCGAGGAATATCGACGTTTTCTCTTGTTTTTAGAACATAAATTAAACGATGTCAAAATCGGTGTCAACGCCGAACGTGTCAATTGGCAGATATAGGGAACCGGTGGCAGATATAGGGAACCGGGAACTGTAAAAAAAACTGCACCTAAAAAACAAGGACGATAACAGAAAAAGTCATAGTGAAAGTAGTCATAACTGTAATCTGACATTAGACAATTACTGTAACGCATTCTACCCCACTATCAATTGCAAATATATTGAAGGGAGAAATATCGAGAAATTTCTTCATTACTTACAGCCTAAACTAAACAACCTGAAAAGCAACATTCATTATAAAATTTTCACGATAGAGCGCCATTTATCCTAAAATCTTCGCTGTCATACCTGATATGTCAAGGTGGGGAGGGGGGGGGGGGGGGGGGGGGGGAAGGGGGTAACATAGAGCCAAGCGCCATTTTTAAAGATTCGAGAAAAACGCATTTGAAAGTTCGATCAAATCCACAAATATCAGAATTTGATTTTTGAGGCTAGATGAATATTGAATACAACTGTACATATCTTCATGAGTATATCACCCCATTGGTCCAGGCGCTTGGCACTATGTTGCAAAAAAGTTATTAAAATGTTGAGGTATATCGCATTCTAGAGTGGAATTATCAATGAATAATTAAGACTAGAATGTTATTATCTTACTCTAAGATCAAAGATAAGAATAAACGTATAAGATCAAAGTTATACCAATAAAGGAATGAAAAACAGTGCTGAGATGCTAAGTGACAAAACTGGGAATTGAGGTTAAGTGGAAGGCAATGCCAAGCGCCACTCACATTTATTGAAGTTTCGGTGTCCGAATTGCTTTTGGAGTCGTCAGATGAGGGCTTGTAGTCATCATTGAAGACATGTTCATCCTCTTCTTCAGTAAATTGTAACCGCAGGACACAGGATCTGCCAGGATTATTTCGCCGCATTGTTTCTTGACACTATCTTGCCTCGAGCGATTCGTAAACAATAACTAAGGGAAATTTTTGGAAAGGAAAGTATTGCGATGGCTCTCCCGCGCGCTCTATAGGTGGAATCATGAAATTGACTGTACAGAATCATAGTTCTAACTTTTCCCCACCAGAACTCTCCACCAGCCCGATTTTTACATAATTGGCTCTTGGCACTATGTTACCCCCACCTCTTCATATGCAATCTATATAAAAAATATGCATTGAGACGGAGTGCTTTCCGTATAGTATGCAGGTGAAGAAACTTGGTGTCCATTTCTACCACAATCTATCCTGGTAGGACCATTTTAGTGAGATCAGAGAAAAGCGAATCACATCAACTGTTGTGATTCGCTGAAGAAGTTTAAAAATTTTCTCTCCGAGAAAAGTAATGAAACAATATGCCAATCTGTTTTTTCCACTTCTTCACTATGGCGCCTTCCCGCATTTTCCCGCCTTCCTCGGTCTGGCAGAAGAGCTGGCTAACAAGGTGGAAAGGTTACAGAAAGTCTGTATCCGCTTCATTCATGACATTTAAAAAAATTACCGTATCACAAAGTACCGAAGTAGACTACTGTGTGTCTGTGTGGCTTACCATCAAGAAGACGACATCTTGAGGTGTCGACTACAATGGGCGAGCCCGTCACTACAGGGAGTTTTAACGATTAGTCGTTCTATCTCCCTGGAGTGAGCGTAGAAGACTTTGGACAAAACAATCCGACGTCTAGCTACGCCACAACCCGTTAGAGACCAACGCCTTACCGCGAGATAGCTAGGTATGTTACCTGGCGGGCGGCACTCGCGCCATAACTATCAATTGTGACCAGATTTCTCCGGTCTCTCGATTGGTTCCGAGTTCGAGGTCGCTTGCGCGGTCCTCTCCCTTACGAAGCGGTGAAACGGTGAATACCGAATCTAACGCGGACCATGGCGTCCTTTGCCCGCCTCTAACCCGGGATCGGATGGCCAATGGTCATTTCAAGAGCAGACGCCGTAACGTACGCAACCACCCCCGCTCTATAGGAAACAACACAGCTTCCAGACTCCCCCGACTGTTAGTCGGAGTGGGCGGGGTTTGCTGCCCTCACCTATCGCCTTGAAACTCTTAACTGTTAGTCGGAGTGCACAATCGATTGGCTTGCGCCGCACGGTGCGCAGACCGTCCATGAGCGCCAGAGGTTTGATTCCCAGGGGAAACTGACCAGGGCCAGAGTCCTACCCAGGTTCGCACCCCGTGCGTGGAGGCCGTCTGATGGGTGTTGACTTGTGAGTGTGACCGACCCTGAACACATGGGTCTTCGTGGCCAACCCATCATGGGCCCGTTAGCTCCCATCAAGAAGACGAGAGAGGTTAGAGCAGTCTGCATGTTTATTCCTTTCGAATATTGTGCCGCTTTATTTCGCCGAAATATTCACTGCTCTATCGGCGCTCGGCCGTCCCCTCAGATCAGAGTGTAATAACTAATTTTACATTCCTGGTTACAACAGCGACTTTTTCTCTTACTGTTTCTCCGTGGAAGCTGCATGACTCTCGAATGCTTCACCGAATAATCACCACGCTGAAGGACAGGCTCTACGAACCATGACATAAGCAACCCTTCTCCCCCACCTGTTCCCCCACCTCTCCGTTGGATCCCTTTTCTTCCTTTGTCTCTTTACTTCCTTCTACGTCTTTATTTAATTTTATTCCTTTGTTTATATATATATATATATATATATATATATATATATATATATATATATATATATATATATATATATATATATATATATATATATATATATATATATATATATATATATATTTATATATATATATATATATATATATATATATATATATATATATATATATATATATATATATATATATATATATATATATATATATATATATATATATATATATATATATATATATATATATATATATATATATATATATATATATATATATATATATATATATATATATATATATATATATATATATATATATATATATATATATATATATATATATATATATATATATATATATATATATATATATATATATATATATATATATATATATATATATATATATATATATATATATATATATATATATATATATATATATATATGATAAAATAATGAAAGGGCACTTATCTGGTCTGTGGTGACCAGGAGCGACTCCACGCCTTTTTCGTTTTCTCTTCTTTCAGTATTCTTCTTCT